>BSBM01002231.1:0-31357 GCA_027924585.1 Larix kaempferi | reverse complement strand
ATCAAGAATTTACTGTGGATGGATGGGAGGATGAAACAATTCGAAGAAGAAAGGATTTTCTGGTTGGACGCATGAAATTGGCTAAACATTTTCTCCGAACAAATATAGAACCAAAATGGATGGTCTTATGCCTATTACCAGTTCTTCCTCCCGAACCGAGGCCAATCGTTCAATTAGGTGAAGGTGGACTTATTACCTCATCAGATCTAAATGAACTTTATCGAAGAGTTATCAATCGGAATAATGCTCTTACAAATTTATTAGCAAGAAGTGGATCTGAGTCATTTGTTATTTGTCAAAAAAAATTGATCCAGGAAGCCGTAGATGCACTTCTCGATAATGGCATCTGTGGACAACCAATGAGAGACAGTCATGATAGGCCTTATAAATCGTTCTCAGATGTGATCGAAGGCAAAGAGGGAAGATCTCGTGAAAATTTACTAGGGAAACGAGTTGATTATTCAGGTCGTTCCGTTATTGTGGTAGGTCCCTTTCTATCATTGTATCAATGTGGATTACCCTCAGAAATAGCAATAGAGCTTTTTCAAGCATTTGTAATTCGTAGTCTCATTGGACGACATATTGCTCCCAACCTAAGAGCTGCTAAAAGTATGATTCGAGATAAGGGACCCATTGTATGGGAAGTACTTCAAGAGGTTATGCAAGGACATCCCGTATTGTTGAATCGAGCACCTACCTTACACAGATTAGGAATACAAGCGTTTCAACCTATTTTAGTAGAAGGACGTGCCATTCGTTCACATCCATCGGTTTGTGGAGGATTTAATGCGGACTTTGACGGAGATCAGATGGCTGTCCATGTACCTTTATCTCTGGAAGCTAGAGCAGAAGCTCGTTTACTCATGTTTTCTGAGACAAATCTTTTGTCTCCAGCTATCGGAGATCCTATTTCTATACCGACTCAGGATATGCTTCTTGGACTTTATATATCAACGGTCGGAAATAATCAAGGTATTTATGGGAATAGGTACCATCCGTATCACTCGGAAAAGAAAAGGTTTTCCTGTAAGAAACCTTCCTTTTATAGTTATGATGATGTGCTCAGAGCTTATCGACAGAAACGAATTGACTTATACAGCCCCTTATGGCTCCGGTGGGGGGAAGTAGATTTACGTATCATTACCTCAGTAAACCAAGAAGCCCCTATCGAGGTTCAATACGAATCTTTGGGTACCTTACACGAAATCCATGAACATTTTCGAATAAGAAAAGGTAGAATGGGGGAAATTCTTAATATATACATTCGAACAACTGTTGGTCGTACTCGTTTCAATCGAGAAATGGAAGAAGCCATACAAGGTTTTGCCCGTTCTGAACACCCAAAGAAATCACTACCAGCTCTCAGGATCTAATGTAATTGATCTTATGATCTTTTCATTAGTGCAGATATAGAGATCGAGGAAGCCTTCGAATAACCGGCTTGAACCCATTGCTTAATCCTGCTCATGAAAATATGGAGATTTTTCCTTATGAAGGAACGAACTAGATTGCCCTTTGATAATTTGCCCTTTTATAATAAAGTGATGGATAAAACTGCCATTAAAAAGCTTATTAGCAGATTAATAGATCACTTCGGAATGACATATACATCACATATCTTGGATCAACTCAAGACTTCAGGTTTTCAACAAGCTACTGATACAGCTATTTCATTAGGAATTGATGATCTTTTAACAGCACCTTCCAAAGGATGGCTCGTCCAAGATGCGGAGCAACAAGGTTCTGTTTCGGAGAAACAGAATCATTATGGGAATGTACATGCAGTAGAAAAATTACGTCAATCGATCGAGATATGGTATGCTACAAGTGAATATTTGAGAAAAGAAATGAATCCGAATTTTAGCATGACTGATCCCTTAAATCCAGTACATGTTATGTCCTTCTCAGGAGCTAGGGGAAATACATCTCAGGTTCACCAATTAGTAGGTATGAGAGGATTAATGTCAGATCCTCAAGGACAAATCATTGATCTACCCATTCGAAGGAATTTACGCGAAGGGCTCTCTTTAACGGAATATATTATTTCCTGTTATGGGGCTCGTAAAGGAGTTGTGGATACTGCTGTACGAACAGCAGATGCTGGATACCTCACACGTAGACTCGTTGAAGTGGTTCAACACATCGTAGTACGTAGAACAGATTGTGGCACTATCCGAGGTATTTTCGTAAGTTCCATTCGAGGTCGAGAGAGGGACAGAAATGAAATTTTTGTACGAACACAAATACTGATTGGCCGTGTGCTAGCAGACGATGTATATATAAATAGGAGATGCATTGCCACGCGCAATCAGGATATTGGGGTTGGACTTGCCAATCAATTAATAAACCCTCGAACACAACCAATATATATACGAACCCCCTTTACTTGCAAGAGTATATCTCGGATTTGTCAATTATGTTATGGTCGGAGTACTACTCACAGTCACTTGATCGAATTGGGAGAAGCAGTAGGTATTATTGCAGGCCAATCCATTGGGGAACCAGGAACTCAACTAACACTAAGGACTTTTCATACCGGGGGGGTATTTACTGGTGATATTGCAGAACATGTACGAGCCCCTTTCAATGGAAAGATTGAATTCAATGAGAATTTGGTTTATCCTACACGTACATGCAATGGACATCCTGCTTATCTATGTCATAATAACTTATCCATCACTATTGATGGCCAGGATCAAGTACAGAACTTAACCATTCCACCACAAAGTTTGCTTTTGGTTCAGAATGATCAATATGTGGAATCGGAACAAATTATTGCCGAAGTTCGTGCTAGAACATCTTCCTTCAAGGAAAAAGTTCGCAAAAATATATATTCTGACCTAGAAGGAGAAATGCACTGGAGTACCAATGTGTGTCATGCACCTGAATATGTACACGGTAATGTTCATCCTATACTCAGGACGGGTTATCTATGGATATTATCGGGAGGTATATACGGATCCAGTGTAGTACCCTTTCCATTTCATAAGCATCAGGATCAAGTAGATGTTCAACCTTTTGTTGCCAAACATCAATCACTTTCCGATTCTTACGTGGATCAAGTGGAACATAGATCAGGTTATTCAAACTGCTATGGGAAGGAAGAACAAATCTTCAGTTATTCAGAAACTGATCGGACCATATCCAACGAGCATCGAGACTCTATTTATGTCACCTTTTCCCCTAGGAATTACAATATTAAGGGGAAAAAGCAAATGAATCGATTCATCGTCCCATTGCAGTGTGATAAAGAATGGGGAAAAAGAATAATACCTTGTCCTGATGCGATTCTTAGAATACCAAAAAGTGGTATTCTACAGAGAAATTCCATTTTTGGATATTATAATGTAGAATATGGAATACCTGATGGGCCGGATATGGCAACACCCTTTTCCCTTCCCTTTTCCCTTGATTTATCGAGGGAAGGAGACAACTTGCAGATTCAAGTTAGCAATTCTATTTCGTACGAAGATAGTGAACGAATCCAAGTAATGAGTGACACAAGTATTCCATTGGTTCGAACTTGTCTAGGATTTGATTGGGAACAAATAGATTCTATAGAATCTGGGGCTTATGCCTCTCTTACTTCAGTAAAAACAAATAAGATCGTTAGCAATATGATTCAAATTAGCTTGATTAAATACCCCCCTTTTTCCATGGGGAGAAGGGACAATAAAGCAAGTTCAAATTTTATGTTCCATAACAAATTGGACTACACTAATCTTGTCTCTTCCAATGGGGAGAGTCCATTAATTAGTAAGCATCAAGGAACTATTTGTTCATTTTCTAATGGAGAAGAAGACAGTGGATCCTTTATGGTTCTGTCACCATCCGACTGTTTTCGAGTCGTTCTATTCAATGATTCAAAATGTAATGATATGGTAAATAAATCAAATAGAGAGGATCCTATGAGAAAAATCATTGAATTTTCGGGTCTCTTGGGTCATTTACATAGTATCACCAACCGTTTTCCATCCTCCCATTTTCTAACTTCTAAAAAAGTATTGTCAAAGAAACATTCCATTTTCCACAATTCTTTCAATACTTTCCAAGTACCTAAATACTATTTCATGGACGAAAATACGAAAATTTTTAATTTCGATCCGTGCAGGAACATCATTTCCAATTTCTTGGGTCCAAATTGGTACTCTTCCTCATCCGAATTCTGCAAAAAAACATTTCCAGTAGTTAGTCCTGGACAATTTATTCCTGAAAGTGTATGTATATCCGAGGATGAACCACTCCCCGAATCTGGTCAAATAATAGCAGTTGATGAGGAATCTTTAGTCATTAGATCAGCTAAACCCTATTTGGCTACTCGAAAAGCGACTGTTCATGGTCATTATGGAGAAATTCTTGACAAAGGAGATACATTGATAACATTGATATATGAAAGGTTCAAATCCAGTGATATAATTCAAGGTCTTCCTAAAGTTGAACAATTGTCAGAAGCCCGTTTAAATAATTCAATATCGATGAATCTGAAAGAAAGTTTTGAAAATTGGACCGGAGATATGACAAGATTTCTTGGAAGTCTTTGGGGGTTATTCATCAGTGCTAGGATAACTATGGAACAAAGTCAGATTCATTTGGTCAATCAGATTCAAAAAGTTTATCGATCCCAAGGGGTACGAATTTGTGATAAGCATATAGAGATTATTGTACGCCAAATGACATCGAAAGTATTAATTTCAGAAGATGGAACGGCTAATGTTTTTTCACCCGGGGAACTCATTGGATTATCACGAGCACAGAGAATGGATCGTGCTCTGGAAGAGGCAATCTACTATCAAACTATGTTATTGGGAATAACAAGGGCATCTCTGAATACTCAAAGTTTTATATCCGAAGCGAGTTTCCAGGAAACTGCTCGGGTCTTAGCTAAAGCTGCTCTACAAGGTCGTATCGATCGGTTGAAAGGCTTGAAGGAAAATGTTATTCTCGGGGGGATTATACCTGCCGGTACTGGACAGCATATCCGCCGTTCAGGGAAACGGAACGGAATGGATCCAATAATGGGGAATAGGAATCTATTTAGCAACAAAGTGAAAGATATTTTATTTCATCATGACAAAGTTTCTTTTTTTTCCATTCAAGAACATTCTCACAATATATTGAAACAGCCATTAAAATAGTCTTGATAAATAGTCTTGCTTGATAAAGAGATTTCTTATTACTTGATAAAGAGATTTCTTATTATGTTCATGAATATTCATTCTATAATATAATAGGAATAATATAAAATATTCTATGAATGAGAACGTTTATACCACGTACTATACAGACAGGCAATCTTTGAGATGTAATCGATTCCGTTGGAATAATTAGATATTACGGTCCATGTTATTTCGTTATTTTGGGGAGGAAAGCGAACGAGAATGAGCAAAAGATATTGGAACATTTATTTGGAAGAGATGATGGAAGCAAGAGTTCATTTAGGACATAAAACTAGGAAATGGAATCCTAAGATGGCACCTTACATTTTTACAGAGCGTAGAGATACTCATATTATAAATCTGGCTAAAACTGCTCGTTCTTTATCAGAAGCTTGTGATCTGGCGTTTGATATAGCAGGTAGGGGAAAACAATTCCTGATAGTCGGTACGAAATATCAAGCAGCTGATTTAGTAGCATCAGCTGCTACAGAAGCTCGATGTCATTATGTAAATAGAAAATGGCTTGGTGGTATGTTAACTAATTGGTCTACTACAGAGACGAGACCTCAGAAGTTCAAGGATTTAAAAAAAGAACAAGATACGGGACGATTCAATCGACCTCCAAAGAAAGAAGCAGCAATGCTCAAGAGACAATTGGACCAATTGCAGAAATATCTAGGTGGGATTAGATACATGACGAGCTTACCCGATATTGCGATAATTACCAATCAACAAGAAGAATCCATTGCTCTTGGGGAATGTAGAACTTTGGGTATTCCGACAATTTGCTTAGTTGATACAGATTGTGATCCAGATCTCGTAGATATCCCAATTCCAGCCAATGATGATGGTATAGCTTCAATCCAATTGATCCTGAACAGATCAACGTCAGCAATTTGCGAAGGAAGGTCATTAAGGTCATTATAGCTATATGAAAGGCTAATAGATAGTGAATTAGTAATAATAATAAAATAGAAAAAAGGGGGGAGGACCTGAAGATTTACTGAGTTGGCTGCTATTCCATCCAAGATATCGTAAGAGCAAATTTCATTTATTGGTTTGGTTTGCTGATCCAAATTGAAAAATATTCTTAATGGAATAACCATTTTATTATCTCGTGACATCAAAAATTCTGATGAGAGTGAAATAATGGAGGAATCCCTCATTCGACAAAAATCATTTCTTTTCTTCTTTAAGTTAATCTTTACAAGGGGGTAATATGGATATGGATATCGTACAATCTCCTATTAGCACACTGAATCATATCTACGAGATATCCGGTGTGGAGGTGGGTCAACATTTTTATTGGCAAATAGGGGGGTTTCAAGTTCATGCACAGGTACTTATAACTTCTTGGGTTGTAATTGCTGTCTTATCAGGTTCAGCTACCATAGCTGTTCGAGATCCACAAACCATTCCTACCGGTGGACAAAATTTTGTCGAATATATTCTCGAATTTCTTCGGGACTTGGCCAGAACTCAGATTGGAGAGGAAGAATATGGTCCCTGGGTTTCTTTTATTGGAACTATGTTTCTATTTATCTTTGTTTCTAACTGGTCAGGTGCTCTTCTTCCTTGGGGAATTATAAAATTACCTCATGGGGAGTTAGCCGCACCTACAAATGATATTAATACTACGGTTGCTCTAGCTTCGCTTACGTCAGTAGCATATTTCTATGCAGGTCTTGCAAAGAAGGGGTTAGGTTATTTTGGTAAATATATTCAGCCAACCCCAATACTTTTACCAATTAACATCTTAGAGGATTTTACAAAACCTTTATCACTTAGTTTTCGACTTTCTGGAAATATATTAGCCGACGAATTGGTAGTTGCTGTTCCTGTTTCTCTGGTACCTTTAGTAGTTCCTATACCTGTAATGTTCCTGGGATTATTTACTAGCGGTATTCAAGCTCTGATCTTTGCAACTCTAGCCGCAGCTTATATAGGTGAATCCATGGAGGGTCATCATTAAATCACTAAATAACTGTCTGATCAGACAGAATATTTTCTAAGTATCGTACCAACTCATGACTTGATATTATGGTAGAAGCAAATCGGAATTCTTAGTAACAAGAGCTTGGTAAGAAGATTTAGCATCAGTTAACTATTAATTCCGTCCATTAGATCTCCAGATAGAGCGGATCAGATTGGTTCATTTGTATAGAGATATGAAAAAAAAAAGGATCGAACAGGTTCACTAATCGGATAAAGAATGTACCCCGGCATAGAACGATTCAATTTTTGTTCCTAGTAAGGGGAGGATTTTTTCACATTTTTACTTTGTATATAGTTCGTTTTATATATTAATCCATTTATATTTATTATAAGCCTTATAGATTATATGGATTAATATATAATCTATAGATGTTATATATAATTACTTATAGGCTCTTACGCAGTCTATTCTCTTTCCGTGATAAGAATTAATATGTCTAATAAAAAGGAATCTGTATTTTCAATATTATGAATAAGAAATATTTTCATGATGAAATATTTTCATAGGGAATAATAGGTTTCCCTATTCGTTTATATTATCACTTTGAGATCATCAATAAATCTTTTGGGTTCTTAGTTGTTCGGAAGAAATCGTTCCATAATTGAACCATTGGTGAACACTCAACAGATGAAACTGTCGTATTATCAACTATTTCCCAACCTTAGTAAGAGGAGATTACCATGGATCCCTTAATTTCTGCTGCTTCCGTTATTGCTGCTGGATTATCTGTAGGGCTTGCTTCCATTGGACCCGGTGTTGGTCAGGGCACTGCTGCGGGCCAAGCTGTAGAAGGTATTGCGAGACAACCAGAAGCGGAAGGTAAAATACGAGGTACCTTACTGCTAAGTTTAGCTTTTATGGAAGCTTTAACTATTTATGGATTAGTTGTGGCCCTAGCACTTCTATTTGCAAATCCCTTTGTTTGATTCTGAAAACAAAGATCCCTACACCTCGTCATTACATTAGTATTTCTCCAATAATTTCCTTGTTCAGCTGCTCTTTTAGGGGATAGGCTGATCCGAATAATTAGCAAATGAATTATTGTCTTTCTTCCTATACCTATACTTCGGTCAGAAAGATTCATGACGCGTGCGGCAGGGAAGGGAGTGGATAGGAAAAGCAAATTTTTTTTATCCTTATATAAGACCTGGGACTAAGTATCCCAAATATTATTATCCAGAACTAGATAGGATCAAATAAGAAAAGAACAAAATTCTGTAGAACATATCCTTATCTATAAGGGGAGAGCGTATGAAAAATGTAATTGATCCTTTCATTTCCTTGAGTTATTGGCCTTCCGCTGGGGGTTTCGGGTTAAATACCAATATTTTAGAAACAAATATAATAAATCTAAGTGTGGTGCTTAGTGTACTGATCTATTTTGGAAAGGGAGTGTGTGCGAGTTGTATATTCGAATAATATGGCTGGGCCCAACCAGCTGCACTTTGGAGATAGAAAAGTGCATGATCTCAACGAATTACTTCCGAACGGGGAATAGCGAAGAACTATAGCATTTCGTAATTGATTGGGAAATGAACTCTTAGTTCATACCAACCAATGAGGGAGGACCATTAGAATGGTTAAAGCTGAACTGCTTGAAGTCTAAGCACAACTAACTGGGTACTCTTTCCACCGCTGTGTCAAGATGAGATGGATTAAAAGGCATAGTTGGAGATTGATCCGATATATAACATTCATATCAATGGAATAATTTTATCTATTTACTGAAAAATAGTCCCAATCTCCCATCCAATTTTAGTTCCAATGCTGAATTGACGACCTACACAGAAGGGAATTTATTCGATAGAACAAAAAGGAGAAGGCACAAATTAATTGATTGAACGGAACGTATTGATTCAAATTTCATGGGGGAAGAAGAGGAGAGAAAAGGGGAAACGAGAAAAGAAAAAAAAAACTTTATTGATAATTGCAAATCCCTTTTGCTGGAAGAGCCCTTCGTAGATCTCGGTCTTTTATAGATTCATTCTAATCTTCCGTAAACGGAACGGAAAGGGCAGGCTTGGTGTTGATGAAGGAAGGGAACGTATATGTTCCTGGGGAATAAACAAAGAACTGAGCAGGAGAGCCGAATGAATCGAAAGATTCGTGTTCGGTTTGGGAAGAGATTATGAATTCGTGAAGTGAATAGATAATCTACTTTCATTAAGTAATCTATTAGATAACCGTAAACAGAAAATATTGAATACTATTCAGAATTCGGAAGAACTATGTAAAGGAGCTATTGATCAGCTCGAGAAAGCTCGGGCTCGCTTAAGGGAAGTGGAAATGATAGCGGATGAAATCCGGGTAAATGGAGACTCCCAGATAGAACGAGAGAAAGAGGATCTAATCAATGCTGCTTCTGAGAATTTGGAACAATTAGAGGATCCCAAGAATGAGACGGTTTTACTCCGAACAGCAAAGAGTAATTGACCAGATCCGACAACAAGTTTCTCGCCAAGCTTTACGAAGAGCTATAGGAACTTTGAATAGTCGTTTGAATACTGAGTTACATTTCCGTACGATCGATCACAATATTGGCCTGCTTAGAGCCATGATGAACACAAATGATTAGTGGTTATAGGTCTTATTTATCAACAGATAATTAATGAGTGCTAATGGGAAATATTCGACTCGACGAAATTAGTAGTATTATACGTAAACAGATCGAACAATATAATAACGAAGTAAGAGTTGGTAATCTTGGCACCGTACTTCAAGTAGGAGATGGCATTGCTCGTATTTATGGTCTTGATGAAGTAATGGCAGGGGAATTATTGGAATTTGGAGATGGTACAATAGGCATTGCCCTAAATTTGGGATCGGATAATGTTGGAGCTGTATTAATGGGCGATGGCTTGACGATACAAGAAGGCAGTTCCGTGAGAGCAACGGGAAAAATTGCTCAGGTACCAGTAAGTGATGCGTATTTGGGTCGTGTTGTAAATGCTCTAGCCCAACCCATTGATGGCAAGGGTCAAATTTCAGCTTCCGAATTTCGACTGATTGAATCTCCCGCTCCAGGTATTATATCAAGACGTTCCGTATATGAACCCCTTCAAACGGGGCTTATTGCTATTGATTCTATGATTCCTATAGGACGTGGTCAGCGAGAATTAATTATTGGGGACAGACAGACCGGTAAGACAGCAGTAGCTACAGATACTATTCTTAATCAAAAGGGTCAAAATGTAATCTGTGTCTATGTAGCAATTGGTCAAAAAGCTTCTTCCGTGGCTCAGGTAGTTAATACATTCCGAGAACGTGGCGCAATGGAATATACCATTGTGGTAGCGGAAACTGCGGATTCTCCCGCTACATTACAATATCTCGCTCCTTATACAGGGGCAGCTTTGGCTGAATACTTCATGTATAAGAAACAACATACTTCAATCATTTATGATGATCTCTCCAAACAGGCACAAGCTTATCGACAAATGTCTCTTCTATTAAGAAGACCACCCGGCCGAGAAGCTTATCCGGGAGATGTTTTCTATTTGCATTCCCGTCTCTTAGAAAGAGCAGCTAAATTAAGTTCGCTATTAGGTGAGGGGAGTGTGACTGCTCTTCCAATAGTTGAAACTCAAGCTGGAGATGTTTCAGCTTATATTCCCACTAATGTAATTTCCATTACCGATGGACAAATATTTTTATCGGCCGATCTATTCAATGCCGGGATCCGACCTGCTATTAATGTGGGTATTTCCGTATCTAGAGTAGGATCCGCGGCTCAGATAAAAGCTATGAAAAAGGTAGCTGGAAAATTGAAATTAGAGTTAGCTCAATTTGCAGAGTTGGAAGCCTTTGCACAATTTGCTTCCGATCTTGATAAAGCTACTCAAGATCAATTGGCAAGGGGTCAACGATTACGTGAGTTGCTCAAACAATCTCAGTCGGCTCCTTTGAAAGTAGAAGAACAAATAGCTACTATTTATACCGGAACGAATGGATACCTAGATATATTAGAGATAGCACAGGTGAGAAAATTTCTCGTTCGGTTACGCGAGTACTTGATAAAGAATAAACCTCAGTTCGGAGAAATTATACGTTCTACTGGTACATTTACGGAAGAAGCAAAAGCCCTTCTGGAAGAGGCTCTTAAGGAACATACTGAACTTTTTGTACTTCAAGAACAAAAGTGAATATTTTCTAATTTAGTGGAACCATTCGGAACAGGAAAAAGAGCTGAAGAATTTGTTCCAATACATTGCACAACAAATTAGAACAATTGAAGAGTATTACGTCCAATAGGATTTGAACCTATACCGAAGGTTTAGAAGACCTCTGTCCTATCCATTAGACGATGGACGCTCTTTCTCTCTTACATTTTTTTTTCTTTTTATTTTAACTCTCTCTCTTTGGCATACATTATCCCGCCCGATCCACCTTTTTATTCACAATGAGGTTAGGATAGGAAAAGAATGGAATCTATTTCACATTGAAACGGAAAATGAATTTTGAATGCATCGTGAAATTATGTTATATACTTAATCACTTTCTATCTACCTATTATATCTATATAGATAGAATATAATAGGTAGATATCTGTTAGCGGGTAGCGGGAATCGAACCCGCATCGTTAGCTTGGAAGGCTAGGGGTTATAGTCGACATTGATTATTCAATGCCTCTAATTCAGAACCGAACATGAGAATTTCATGTCATTCGGCTCCTTTATGGGGGATAGAGAGCGGTATGAGGGAAGAAGCGGAGTATTTATATCAAATCTTTGTTAAAGGAGATTTCAATTCTTTCTCCTCTTTTTTTTTTTTATCTTTTTAATAAAACCCTAATTTATTATCGTACCCATAGCATCTACGTCAGTTTCTTCTCTTTTCTCCCCTTCTCTATTTTTTTTTTAGTGAAGGGCCCGAATCGTAGAATACTTGCTCACTTTCTAGATGATCCCTATAGAAAGATAAATTTGAAAAGTTGAAAATAATAACAAATCTTTCTAGTTACTTCGTTCCCTATTTCTACTGATTCCGATCCCCAGGAGAACAAATTCCACCGAGCTCGAACGAAATGCCGATAACCCAAGTAAACCAAAGTCATCGTTCTATAGCTATTCGGCTTCAACCTGGGGTCTTTCCATCCATATGTTGAAGGTTTAGTCACGATGAAAAAATATCTTTGGATCTCCATAGATCTGTGATTTCTCTAATTGGAAAGATTTCTCTAACCTTTAAAACATTCTGTGTCGCTATCTTGGAATCAAAAATGTGTTTGTCTTTTCTCATTTCATATCCAGATTACGAGAAGGTATGCTATTCCTGAACCATGGTATTCATAGGGAAGGTTTTTAACCTATCTGGAAATAGAGCTTTAGATGGATCAAAGATCCATGTAAAAGATCCTTCAACTATTTTAGTTGATAATGTAACGAATCACACTTTTACCACTAAACTATACCCGCCACGATCCAATTGTAACATACGGATCGATCTTTTGTCCAACCAATAGGAAGATGGGGAGTTATCAATCTCTATTTCAAGTTTCTATCAATAATTACCTCGTTTTCATCATTACATGAATCTCCATCCCCGGAGATGAAATACTTGGGTAAATAGTATGTCATTCCCGGAGATGGCTCATTGTAATTATAGATTACCTTTGCGAACTGCTGATAAAACAATTACTAATGGGCCCGATACAACCATCAGAGCCAGAACAGTGAGCTGTGCAATAACCTCTAGATCCATTTCGTTTTCTTTCACCCCTATGATCCCATCGACTTGATGGATGTATGAATAAAATGTTGTCAAGATTAATCACTTTTCTTCCATTTTCTATGTTTTTTTGTTGTTTATTTTCTCAGTCAGGTTCCTATAGCCCTCAGTCACTATAAACAATATCATACCACATAAAATAGATATAAAGCCAAATGAAAATAGAAAACATTGAAAGTACAGCGGTGCTCTGTCGAAAACAGGCCAACCAGTATTAAAAGGATTTTTTATCACATAAAAATAGGTTATTTAACTCTAGGCTTTCTAGTTCAGGAAAAAAGAATTATTTTGAACGGAATGAACAATATGATTCGCTAGATTTCTTTTTCTCTAAATAATTGCTCTATTCATTACATTATCGATACAATCCATACATGTTATGGTATACACCTTCACTCCACCATTCATTTTGTTACACATGAACTCTTCCATCTTGGAGAGATGGCTGAGCGGACTAAAGCGGCGGATTGCTAATCCGTAGTACGGATAATCCGTACCGAGGGTTCGAATCCCTCTCTCTCCGTTCGGTCACTATTGATCCTGAAAACGAAAACTCCGAATCTTTCTACGGAAAAGACCAATTAACCTAGAGACTTTTTTCACTATTCTTTACGTCCGGGATTACGTCCTGGATCGTTCGATAGAAATCCAAAGATAAAAAGAGAAATGAAAAATACCACTATTGTGTAAACGAACAGCTTAAGAGTGAGCATTACGTAATCTCCAGGATCCTGATTATAAGTACAACAGAAATATGAAGAAATGAACTTCTGGTACGTGTTTATCGAAAAGTATATTCTGGTCCATAACTTGGAAGGAAAGGAGATATCGTTCATAGACGAACGGAAGAATGAATAGGGAGATCTAGTTTCCTCTTTTTTTCGCAGGTTCCTCAAATAATGAACAAGTATTTATGTGTTTTATCAGTATAAATGGGACCAATCCCCGCATTGTGTATTGGTACATACAAACGATAAAATATCTTTGCCTCTCCCTGCTATTATGTATGAACAGAATTGTTTCGAACCTGTTCTATAGCAATGTCCAAGTGAATAGATGTTCACCTTCGAGATGATTCGGGTTTAACTCGATAGCATTATCTCTTCCAATCCAATGTGAGAAAGTTACATAGTGTCTACTTTTTCCGATAAAGGGGTGTTTGCATGGGTTTGCCTTGGTATCGCGTTCATACCGTCGTATTGAATGATCCTGGCCGGTTAATTTCTGTACATATAATGCATACAGCTCTAGTTGCTGGTTGGGCCGGTTCAATGACTCTGTACGAATTAGCAGTTTTTGATCCATCCGATCCTGTTCTTGATCCAATGTGGAGACAAGGTATGTTCGTTATACCTTTTATGACTCGTTTGGGAATAAAGAATTCATGGAGTGGATGGAGCATCAATGGAGAAACTGTAATTAATCCTGGTATTTGGAGTTATGAAGGTGTGGCCTTGGCACATATCTTCTTTTCTGGCCTGTGCTTTCTGGCAGCTATCTGGCATTGGGTATATTGGGATCTGGAACTATTCTTTGATGAACGTACGGGAAAACTTTGTTTAGATTTGCCAAAAATATTTGGAATTCATTTATTCCTCTCAGGAGTAGCTTGTTTCGGATTTGGAGCATTTCATGTAACAGGTTTGTATGGTCCTGGGATATAGGGTGTCTGATCCTTATGGACTAACTGGAAAAATACAACCAGTGGATCCAGCATGGGGAGCTGAAGGTTTTGATCCTTTTGTTCCGGGAGGAATAGCTTCTCATCATATTGCAGCGGGTATATTGGGTATATTAGCAGGTCTATTCCATCTCAGTGTTCGTCCTCCCCAACGTTTATACGTAGGATTACGCATGGGGAATATTGAAACTGTCCTATCCAGCAGTATTGCTGCTGTGTTTTTTGCAGCTTTCGTTGTTGCCGGAACCATGTGGTATGGCTCTGCAACTACTCCGGTCGAATTATTTGGTCCCACTCGTTACCAGTGGGATCAGGGATACTTTCAACAAGAAATAGATCGACGAGTTCGTGCCGGTCTGGCCGAAATTTGAGCCTATCGGAAGCCTGGTCAAAAATTCCCGAGAAACTCGCTTTTTATGATTACATTGGTAATAATCCAGCTAAGGGGGGGTTATTCAGAGCAGGTGCGATGGACAATGGAGATGGAATAGCTGTTGGTTGGTTAGGACATCCTATCTTCAAAGATAAGGAGGGAAATGAGCTTTTGTACGTCGTATGCCTACCTTTTTCGAAACATTTCCAGTAGTTCTGGTAGACAAAGAAGGAATTGTGAAAGCCGATGTGCCTTTTAGGAGGGCAGAATCAAAGTATAGTGTTGAACAAGTAGGTGTAACTGTTGAGTTCTATGGTGGTGGACTTGACAGGGTTAGTTTTGGCGATCCTGCTATAGTCAAAAAATATGCTAGACGTGCTCAATTAGGTGAAATTTTTGAATTAGATCGTGCTACTTTAAAATCCGATGGTGTTTTTCGTAGTAGTCCAAGGGGTTGGTTTACTTTCGGACATGCTACATTTGCTCTCCTTTTCTTTTCTGGACACATTTGGCATGGCTCTAGAACCCTATTCAGAGATGTTTTTGCTGGTATCGACCCGGATTTGGATTTCTCGAGTAGAATTTGGAGCATTCCAAAAACTGGGAGATCCAACTACTAAGAGACAAGTGGTATGATATTGCTCTTATCTCTTCTCTAATCAATATTAGTACGAAAGCTATCTCCATAATTGTAAATTACGATCGAATCTATGGAAGCATTGGTTTATACATTCCTGTTGTATCGACCCTAGGGATAATCTTTTTCGCTATTTTTCTTCCGAGAACCACCCAAAATTCCGGGTAAAGGGGGAAAATAATTTTGCTTCTCCAAATCCTCATTCTTTTCTCCATCAAAGAGAGAATGACCTTCCCCTATGGGGAAGGTCATTCTCTCTATTAGTCCTCGTGATCCTCAAAAGGATCCCTAAGTTGTTCAGAGGGTTGCCCAAAGGCGGTGTATAGGGCATAACCAGTAAAGCTCACAAGTAAACAAGATATGGAGATGGCGACTAAGGTTGCAGTTTCCATTATTAGGTGATCCAATATCATGGTATGTTTACGATATAATAACAAAGTTAACAGATCTCAACCAATACAATAGTTTCTATGGCTACACAGACCGTTGATAATACTTCCAAAATAAGCCAAGAGAAACCGGTGTAGGAACGTCCTTAAGACCGCTTAATTCGGAATATGGTAAAGTAGCTCCTGGATGGGGAACTACTCCTCTTATGGGTTTTGCAATGGCTTCTATTTGCAGTATTCCTATCTATTATCTTGGAGATTTATAATTCTTCTTCCGTTTTATTGGATGGGATTCCGGTTAGTTGGGGCTAGAGGAACTACAAAATCCGCCCGGCGAGCTCTTGAAGAAAAAAAAGAAGAACTGAGGGATCCAAACTCAGACCAAATAGGGGCTTTTAGTTTTTAGCTTATCTTGTTCCAATAGTTTGATCGTGTAATTACTTTTCTCTAAGGATTTTTGGAATATGGGTGTGCGACTTGTTGAAATCGATCCATATTTATAGTACAGAAGACCGATCTGTTATCTTCATCAAGATGGTCCTACCTCGTTGGATATTTAATTGATAGATTATTGAATCTCTAGAGCACGAGGTCTATCATAGATATGTTCCAGGAAGATTTGAACTATGGTTTGTACCTATCATTTCCTCGTCACCAGGCTTCCAATAAATAAATTGAAAGAGGTATTTCCTATAATAAATCGAAGGATCTATCCCCTTTCATAATTATGCTTATTATGATAAAAGAATGTTATAGTATTTGATTTCTCTTAGTTAGCATATTTCATCGAGTGAGCGAAGATTAAAAGGTTATTACCCAAAGAACCTTTTGGGGATTTGATAAAATCATCGGGGTATAATTGAAATCTGAGGTTTGGGATTGATTCATCTATTGAGATCTCGACAAGATAATTCCTATCAATCGTCTATATTAGTTCTTTTCTAGGGAACTGATATCATACGAATAGGGTAAAAGATCGTTCAAAGGGCCTATAGTGATTTATCATAGGGATGAGCCGACTTGAAATTTTGGCACTATTTTCATTTTTGGCACTATAGATAGAGTTTTCTAATAGAAATGCTGGATTGTTTTGAATCATCCTCATTTCCCCAGCCGGTCAGGCAACGAACCATCAAGTATCTCGATATTTTCTCCAATTTAGATATTTGTGTCCAAAAGCATTTGCGTGTTCTTGTTTAAGCCGTATGAAGGGAAATTCTCATGTACGGTTTTTCAGAGGGGGAATTGAAGTTTACCTATCTCAATAAGTATACGATTGGTTCGAAGAGCGTCTCGAGATTCAGGCGATTGCGGATGAATTACCAGTAAATATGTTCCTCCTCATGTCAATATATTTTATTGTCTAGGGGGGATCACACTTACCTGTTTTTTAGTACAAGTAGCTACTGGTTCTGCTATGACTTTTTACTATCGTCCGACCGTTACAGAAGCTTTTGCCTCTGTTCAATACCTAATGACCGAAGTTAACTTTGGTTGGCTAATCCGATCAATCCATCGATGGTCAGCAAGTATGATGGTTCTAATGATGATTCTGCACGTATTCCGTGTTTATCTCACAGGTGGATTCAAAAACCCCGTGAATTAACTTGGGTCACGGGTTGTAATTTTAGCTGTGCTAACCGTATCTTTCGGTGTAACTGGTTATTCTTTGCCCTGGGATCAAATTGGTTATTGGGCAGTGAAAATAGTGACCGGTGTGCCCGAGGCTATTCCTGTAATAGGATCTCCTTTGGTAGAGTTATTACGCGGAAGTGTTAGCGTGGGTCAATCTCTACCTTGACTCGTTTTTATAGTTTACACACTTTCATATTACCCCTTCTTACTGCTGTATTTATGCCAATGCACTTTCTAATGATCCGTAAGCAGGGTATTTCAGGTCCTTTATAGAGAGGAAAGATAGATTGGAAATAACTATTCATAATTTCTTGTTCCGAGTAACAACGGTAATATATCATCGCCAGGAATATTTCTTATTCAAAAATGGGAATATCCATAGAAAATAGAGAATAGGGTCCTCGGATTTCTCCTTTCGATTTTGAGTATTATTTATCCAATACAAACAAATAATTGGAGTAGATTCTCAGACGGAGAAGATGGATTATGGGAGTGTGTGACTTGAACTATTGATTAGGCCATGCAGATACTTTCTCCGATCTACCACATAAATATTTCTGGTAAAATGTGTCTCTGTCCCAATTTCCTTATCAGAAATAGGAAGTTTAGCACCTGGGTGGAAAGAAAGGCATCGGTCCATTTGTTCCGTTCCAAGAGAATTCTTTCTATGATCGAATCCGGATCAGGAAGGGCTCCGTGAGATCGGTCAATGGGGTAATATTTTCATATAATAAATAATTGGACCATATGACTTTACTTATCCTTTTCATAGTATGAAAATGCATCCATTTCCCTTGCATCCATTTCGATGGGAAAACTATCGGAGTTAAAGAAGGGATCTAAGGAAGGAGAGAGGTCGGATCAATAACAAGTCAATACCTTGTATGCTAAAAAACCTTTGAGGTCTATTAGAGGTCTATTCGTGGTGATAAACACAAATTACAAGGACTAAGATGGTCCAAAAGGCATATCGATCATGATCGAATTTGTGAGCTTACTTGGGTAATGAGCATTTAACTGGAATAATAAAATTACCAATGATGGATGATCATAGACATTATTAGTTCCTATTCTTCCAATCCGTCTTCCATCACGGGAAAAAAAGTGATATATACTCCCTCCAGTTATTGTTCGAGCCGGATGATCAAAATCGGCATGTCCGGTTCTTTCGGGGGATAGATCCATAGGGATCTACTTATCCCAATAACAAAGAAACCTGACTTGAATGATCCTGTATTAAGGGCTAAATTAGCTAAAGGTATGGGACATAATTATTATGGAGAGCCCGCTTGGCCCAATGATCTTTTATATATTTTTCCAGTAGTAATTTTAGGTACTATTGCATGTACAATAGGTTTAGCGGTTCTAGAACCATCAATGATTGGTGAACCAGCAAATCCATTTGCAACTCCTTTGGAGATATTACCCGAATGGTATCTTTTCCCTGTATTCCAAATACTTCGTACAGTACCTAACAAATTATTAGGTGTCCTTTTAATGGGCTCAGTACCCGCGGGATCATTGACGGTACCTTTTCTAGAGAATGTTAATCAATTTCAGAATCCATTTCGTCGTCCAGTAGCTACAACAGTATCCTTGATCGGTACTGCAGTAGCCCTTTGGTTAGGTATTGGGGCAGCGTTGCCTATTGATGAATCTTTAACTTTAGGTCTTTTCCAATTTGATCTAACTGTCGAATACAAAAATATTTCAAATTTTTATTCATATATCTAGGGAGTAGTTGCTTTAAGACAAATTATATCTCCCTAGATATACCCATCTTGCCAGAGATTTATTTCAAATATTCCATGAAATAGAGATATGTAAAAGATTTGAAATGAAATGATTCTCATGACTCTCCAGAAACACTTGGGGAAAGGAAATGAATGAAGAGATGGAATGGAACCAACCATTTAATGAACCCGAAACTAATTCCTGGGTGGATCAATTGCAAAACGTTTTTGTAGAACTTCCAATACCTGTTCGACAGATTCCTTCCCGAAGTGTTCAATTCTCATCAGATCTTCTCGACTGTAATTTAAGAGGTCCAATAATGTATGTATATTGGCTCTTCTGAGGCAGTTATAGGTTCTGGGGGGTAACTCTAATTGGTCAATGAAAATATGTTGAAATGCAATTTTTTCTTTCGTTTCCCTCGTATCAGTCAATACGTGCGAAAGGGGGAAGGGAGGCATATTAGACCCTTTTCTATTGTTCATTCCATCGATGTTCTGTTCCTCTCCATGCAGGAAGGGAATCAATAAGTCGATCAAATTTCGAGAAGCTTCATAAAGTGCCTCTCTAGGAGTTAACCCCCCATTCGTCCATATTTCCAGGAAAAGGACTTCTCGTATTTCATTTCCGCTCCCATAGGAATGAATACTATAATTCGCATCGCGAACAGGCATAAAAACAGCATCTATAGGAAAAATTCCGTCCTGATAATTATTTGGACTATGTATAATATATCCGCGATTTTTTTCAATTCGTAATCTTATATCAGAAGTAATTGATTTAGTAAGTCTAGCTATATGTTGTGTAGTATCAATTATTTTCACAGAAGGTGGTAATATGATATCTTGAGCAGTTACATTTCTGGGTCCAACGATATAGATAGAAGCTTCTCGGATTCCGTACGAATCACTTCTAAGTACAATTTCTTTTAGATTCATCAAAATGTCATGTACTGATTCTTCAATACCTATTATCGCGGAATATTCATGTTTTATGTTCTCCAATTTAACACGTGTGATACATGTTCCTTCTACTTCTCCAAGTAAAGCTCTTCGCATTGCGATGCCTATTGTATCGGCTCGACCCTTGCGGAGCGGGGATAGAGCAAAACGGCCATAATGAAGACGCTTACTGTATGCTCTGGATTCGATGCACTTCCATCGTAGTGTCTGAATAGAGACTGAGATTTCATCTCGAATCATACCAAGATTATTTGATTAGATCATTAAATCATTTCTTTCTCTTGAAATTCATTCAATTCTTACACACGTCTCTTTTTGGGAGGTCTACATCCATTATGTGGCATAGGGGTTACGTCACGTACAAAACTTAATAGTATGCCACTTCTACGAATGGTTCGTAATGCTGTATCTCTCCCCCGACCAGGGCCACTTATCATAACTTCTACTCGTTCCATACCCCGATCCATTAATGTACGAATAACATTTTCTGCTGCAGTCTGGGCAGCAAATGGTGTACCTCTCCTTGTGCCTTTGAATCCACAGGCACCGGCAGAAGACCAAGATAAAACTTGTCCCCGTACATCTGTAACAGTCACAATGGTATTGTTAAAACTTGCTTGAACGTGAATAACTCCTTTGAGTACTCGATGTTCATTCCTACGTGAACCAATTCTTCTTGTAGTTTTTGACATATTAATCATTATGAGTTCAGTTCAAAAAATGCATATCGAAATCTATTTTACCGCTAGATCCGTTCATTGATATAGAAGAGAATTACCCCTGTTTTTGCTTATGTCTCGGATTGGAATCAAATTATCATAACTCGTTTCCGTCTACGAATTGGTCGACATTTTCCACAAATTCTACGAATAGAAGCACGAATTTTCATATTTGTGACCCTCCAATTTGCTCATATTACATTTTGTTCCCTGAGAAAGTCCATTGAATCTATGATTCTCGATCCCTATCAGATGTTCAAAAGGTGATTCAATCGTTTGAAGATTTGTTGCTAAGTCTATATATTATACGTCCTTTGGTTAAATCATAAGCACTTAATTCAACCTTGACCCTATCTCCTGGTAGTATTCGTACGGAATTACGTCGAATCCTACCTGAAATATGAGTCAGAATCTGACATCCATTATCTGTCAGAACTCGAAACATACCGTTGGGGAGTGATTCAGTAACCAAACCTTCCGCATGGATCAAATTCTGTTTGTTCATCGAATCTCCTCCTCTTTTGATAAAAAAAATTGACTAACGTGCTTGGATTAATATGAATGGTGTCTCGAACCAAACTTGCTCCGATTTGAATACCATGGGGATATCTTACAGAATCAATATTTTTGGACAAAATTGAGATTAATTACCATACATAACATAATATTTCTCCTCCAATTTTTTTCTGTCGAGCTTCTCGATCCGTCAAAATTCCTTGGGAAGTAGAAAGAATTACGATCCCCATTCCACCTAGAACTTTTGGAATTTCTCGATAATTGGAATAAATTCTTAAACCAGGTTTGCTGGTACGCTTTGACGTGGTTATATATGTCCTTTTCTTCCTTCTCCGATATTTTGAAGTCGATATAAAAAAAGATTTTTGGCCTTCCTGATGTTCCCTAACATCTTCTATAAAACCTTCTCGTAAAAGGATCCTTCCAATGTTCCTGGTTATATTAGTAGCTGTTACTCGAACTGTTCCTTTTTCTGCCATGTCGGCATTTCTTATAGAAGTAATTAGATTGGCAATAGTATCGTTACCCATGACGAACGAATTCTTAGGAATTCCTGGTCTCGATATAAAAGGCATGTTCGATCTTCTTCGAGGAATATGCCTGAGGTGCAATGAATTGATCCATGTACCATTTGATGAACTATCAGTAAGTAGAAGATTTCTACAAGATCTATCAGTACTTATAAGACTTCGGGAGCCAATGAAACTATTTTCGTGAAATTCAATTGTCTCAATTCCTGAGCAACCGGACCAAAAACTCGAGTTCCTTTTGGATTTCCTTCCTGATCAATGACAACTGCTGCATTGTCATCAGATCGTATCATCATTCCATTGTCACGTTCAAGTTCTTTACAGGTGCGTATAACTACGGCTCTAACCACTTCCGATTTTTCCAGGGGCATGTTAGGTACTGCTTCTTTAATTATAGCAATGATAACATCACCTATATGAGCGCATTTACGATTACTTGCTCCTAGAACTCGAATACACATTATTTTTCGGGCTCCACTGTTATCCGCTATATTCAAATAAGTTTGAGACTGAATCATTTTTCCTCCAAAAGATTTGTTACCTCGGCAGATAACATTAAAAGAAAGAAAAGAAAGAGTTCTTACGAACTAGTAATATTCTTCCACCAGAAATAGCTCTTTTATTCTGTATGGGTTAAGTAGTAACAAATTGAGTACGTATAGGCATTTTGTATGCAGCTATTCTAGCAGCTGCTCTAGCGACGGTTTCGGATATTCCGCCCATTTCATAAAGTATTCGACCTGGTCTGACGACAGATACCCAATATTCGGGAGATCCTTTCCCGGAACCCATACGTGTTTCTGCAGGTCTCATTGTAATAGGTTTGTCGGGAAATATACGTACCCATATTTTTCCGCCACGACGGGCATAACGAGTAATCGTTCTTCGTCCGGCTTCTATCTGCCCAGATGTGATCCAAGCAGGTTCAAGTGCTTGAAGAGCGAATCTACCAAAACAAATGCGATTGCCGCGATAAGATACTCCTTTCATTCTTCCCCTATGTTGTTTACGAAATTTTGTTCTTTTTGGGTTATAGTCGATGGTTTATAGTATTTTGATCCCATCTCTAATCCAGAACCGGACATGAAAGTTTCTTCTCATCCGGCTCCTCGTGAATAATCTATGTCAAATTGGACTGTAGTTTCTATTTATATATAAATGAGTCTATATCTACGCATTACGCATATCGTATATAGAATCTAATTTACAGGACGAATAACTCTTTTATTTCCATCCAATAATCTTAATAAATAATGTCACAGGCGAATATTAACTCTTCCGGTATTTGCTCCATGGGGTCGACTTACTTATAGACTCCAATGAGATTAATTCGTTTTCGGTTTATTTCGCCATCCTATCCAATGAATGATTAAGATTCCTATATGATCTTATGCAGTCATAGGTTCCATCGTTCCATAGCTTCTATCTAAATGCCCAGGTCTTCCCTCCGCAATGGAGCTTTATTTTCATCTGTTACGGAATCAATTTCCTTAGTTTCCATCGACCCGAAGCTCTTTCTCCTTCATAAACTGAATCCCTTCAATCTTGCTTGAATGAATCAGGATGATTCTTATGCTTTATCACACTGCTTTTCGGAGGGTAATTAATGAACCATACAATATTGGGAGAAGATTTCATTTCTCCTTCTTTTTTTTTTCTTTTTCCGCATTACCAAACACCTTTATCGCTTCACGAGAGATAAAAATATCATTTTTTCTATCGTGGAAGAAAGTATTTTTGAGGTGATAGTATCTACCCATAGTTATTGGATCTTGGCAATATGAAGCAATGAGTTAGTCTCTAGTTTATTTATACCAGAGACCAATCCGTTCTTATTTCGAGTTCTCCATAACTCCGGAAAAGAATGAAAAGCTCGATTCCAACGAGTCGCACACTAAGCATAGCACGGTTCCGAAATGGTAAATCTAATTTCTATTTGATCTGATAAAATTGATGATCCATGATCGGGCAGATTGGGAAAAAGACCAATTATTCCTAATCCTCTAAGATCCAAATTTTTATCCCTAAAACTCCATAGATGGTTTGAACCGGATAATAACAATAATCAATCCTAGCCCGAATTGTCTGTAGGGGAACCCTACCTCCCCTGTCCCATTCGACCCGGGCAATTTCCTTTCCGTCGAGACGTCCTGCAATTTGGATCTGAATACCTTCTACATCTTCCCGTTCAGCCAGTTCAATAGCTTTCTTCATTGTTTTTCTGAATGGAACTCTATTCTCTAGTTGTAGGGCAATATACTCCGCAAGAATATTAGGTTTTCTATATGGTTTTGCAACTTTTTCTATAGCAATGTGAAGTTTTCGGTCCACAGAATTGAGCATATTTAGTACATCGTTTCTTAATTTTTCAATTCCTTGACCCCTACCTTCTATTAACAACAAGTTGGGAAATCCAATATAGATTTTTATCTGAATCAAATCGATCTTTCTGCGAATCTCTACACGTGCAATTCCTCCATAATTCGAGGAGCTCTTTATATGTGTTCGTACATAGTTTTCAATGCAAGTACGTATTTTTTGATCTTCTCGGAGATCTTTGGAATAATTCCTTTGTTGTGCGAACCAATGGGAACGATCATTTTGGGTTACACCAAGTCTAAAACCAAGTGGATTTATTTTTTGTGCCATACATATCCTCTTTTTCGGGAGTCTATTGACATAATCGGATCATTCGATCTGGAGATTTCCTCCGATACAATAGTTATATGACAAGTGGGTTTCTGTATTGGATAACCACGTCCCTGAGCTCTAGGTTGAACCCTTTTTAAAACAGCACCTTCATTCACTTCGACTCTACCAACGAGTAAATTGGCTTTGTTCAAACCCATATTGTGATTTGCATTCGCCGCCGCAGAATGAATTAATTGTGATATCGGATAACAGGCCCCATAAGGCATCAGTTCCAGTATCATAAGTGCTTGTCCATATGAACGACCACGAATTTGATTAATTACTCTACGTGCTTTATGAGCAGACATACGTATATTTCTCGCCAAAGCTCGTATCTCCGGACCTGGACTATTATTTCCCATTGACTCCATCCTCCCCAATGAATGACAAACAAGTATCTCTCAATTAACGACGAGATTTCTTATCGTTTCTCGCATGTCCCTGAAAAAGTAGAGTAGGTGCAAATTCCCCCAATTTGTGGTCTACCATACGATCTGTTACATAAATGGGTAAATGTTCCCTCCCATTATGAACAGCAATTGTATGACCGATCATTGCGGGTACAATGACAGAGGCCCGGGACCAAGTCACTATTATCTTCTTTTCTTCCTTTATGTTTAGATTTTGAATTTTCCTCAATGAATGATTAGCCACAAAAGGATTTTTTTTCAGTGAACGTGCCATGATCAATTACCTTTCTTTCCTTTTTTTTTTTTTATGGATATCCAACCATTCTTACTCACGTCGACGAAGGATTGAAGCATCACTGTATCTATTCCTCTTCCGACTTTTCTTTCCAAGCGCACTATAGCCCCAGGGGGTCACGGGTTTTTTCCTGCCAATTGGGGTTCTTCCTTCCCCACCTCCATGAGGATGATCTACAGGGTTCATAGCTACTCCTCTTACCTCAGAACGCTTACCTAACCAACGTTTAGCTCCAGCTTTACCGAAACTTCTATTGTTTGCAGTGATATTACCCACTTGTCCAATTGTTGCTGAGCAGTTCTCAGATATTAAACGAACTTCTCCAGAAGGTAATCTTAATGTGGCCGATCGATCTTCTTTTGCGATCAGTTCTGCTACAGCACCTGCCGCTCTAGCTAATTGTCCACCCTTTCCAAGTGTTATTTCTATGTTATGTATAGCCGTGCCTAAGGGCATATTGGTTGAAGTAGATTCTTATTCCGATGAATAAAAATCCCTTCCCAAACTGTACAAGCCTCTCTCAGGGCATACAGCTTTCTGGATGTATATGAGATGATATTCATTCACATATATTGATTAAATAGAATCGAGATTAGAAAGGGCCTCTATTTATTGTATTCTCTATGTCCCGATTCTCTACATCCTAGGTCTCTCTATTCCATCATCTGGCTTGTATTCTTTATGTAGCATTCAGAATGAATGACTTTATCAAATTACGCTAATACTTTCGTATGTTATGGATAACGTAGGAGGCATATTCAACATCTTTTTATCTTCTCTCTCTTTCTACTTTTTTTCCTCTCCCCATCTTTTCCTTTTGGGAATTATTACCACTGTCCAGCTCCGAATCTGCCTCTGACCATCAGATCAAATGTGAGTAACTTGTCTTTTTCGAGGGTGCCTCTATCCCATTTTGTTCATGCTTCGGACAAACAATCTGGTCCTCTCCATATTATCATATCTTCGAAACCAATGATCTGATACGAACAATTTTTGGATCCAATCACCTGCTGTCATTTATCCTCAGTTTCCCTTTGGGGTTCGTCCCGTAAAAGTGTCCTAGTTGGATCAGTGATAGATTTATAGGTTTTGCTGTAAACCCAATCGGTTGCTTCCGATCACGTGAATTAATAATTCAAACCGCACTCAGAGGTAAGGCATTTCCTATTGATATAGGAGCTTTTGGACCAGAAAGAATAGTATCTCCAATCATGACCCCTCTGGGATGCAGAATATACATCTTAT
This sequence comes from Larix kaempferi, assembly GCA_027924585.1. NCBI lineage: Eukaryota > Viridiplantae > Streptophyta > Pinopsida > Pinales > Pinaceae > Larix > Larix kaempferi. The sequence continues at coordinate 4,661 of BSBM01002231.1, read as the reverse complement.
CGCCATTCTTGTAGTGCACCTTGCAAATGTATGCACTTCGATTAGGGTCGTATTCTATGGTCACAATTTTTCCCGATATGTTTTCCTTATTCCGTCGAAAATCAATTTGACGATACAGACGCTTGTGACCCCCTCCCCTGTGTCTTACGGTAATAATTCCTCTTCCATTACGACCTTTCCCACAATGATGCTGTCCAGAGGTCAATTTTTTCTGCGGATCAAACTGCACTCTTCCATCGAAACCTGATACAGATCTATTGCGTGTGTCTGGAGTTAAAATTCTATATGAACGGATGGCCATTTAGTTTCAATTTTGAATTCTTATTGTTCTGAAAAGAGTGGAATAGAATCACCGGGTTTAAGTGTAATAATCATACGTTTACAACGTATTGGATGTCCTATCATTGACCCTCTCTTTCCTCCTTTTTCAGGGAGGCGATAACTGTTCATAGCTATCACTTTCACATTGAAGAAATGCTCAATCCAATTTTTAATCTTTGTTTTGTTCGATTGCGAATCGACGTTAAAAGTATATTGATTCCTTTCTAATAGACGAATACTTTTCTCCGTAAGTACTGGATATTTCACTTCATCCATAAATTTTTATCCCTCCTCTCGTTTTTCTATTTTTTCTTCCTTTTACCTTTTTTCCCGTAATGCCTGTAGTTATTATTATATCGAATCATAAACAAATTGAATTATACAGATATATCATAGGTTAGGTATGGAAGTTATGCACGAACGTAATGCTCACAACTTTCCTCTGGATCTAGCTGCTGTTGAATCTATTTCAATAGGCGGATAATACTCTGATGGATTGTTATCGTGTATTGCTTAACTGAACAGTACCAAGCCTTTCAATAAAATGAAAGGTTTGGTATTCTTCAAATGTTTGTTGTTATCCCTCCTACTTTTTCCCATTCCATAAAGAATGAATATGTGCAGTTCCCCTGCATCCAGCAGGAATTGAACCCGCGAGTTCGCCAATTATGAGTTGGGCGCTTTAACCATTCAGCCATGGATGCTGGATAAAGATCATCAACATATTCATTCTATAATATGAGTATAGACTCAGATCTTAATTGGGTAGTTCGGGACCCAATCACATTCTTTCTCTCATACTTTATTAATGTAAAGTATTATCAATAGACATTCCAGTAACATTTCATTGAATTAACTTTGTAATAAGCCATGGTCGAAACGAACAAGAATATGTGAATCAATTATAATTGATTGTATTGATTGTTCGGTCCTTTGGTCTTCCACCCGTGGTGGGTGGGAGAATGATGAAGAACTTGACGGAAAAGGGTAAGAATTGAATCTATTTAAAAGGAGTATATTCCTGTTCCTATTTCCCAAATAGAATACTTTCTGGCTGGATATTTTCATTAATATCTAGCCTCATTCTTACCTATTCTTGCATCCTTGATTTCCGGAGCTTTGGCCCCTACTGGTCAAGAACCGGACTACTAGTTACGAATCAGGTATCGAACCAATGGAAGATACTTGGATCCGATCTAGGATCATTATATGTTCGCTCCAGTTCTTGTTGTTCCTAATGTTGGAACAGTCTCCCTTTATTTATGGGCTATGAGTTCTAGTATACAGGGTATATCCACATTTATAGGATCTTCAATTCTCGTGCTTATTTTCATCGTTGTTCAGTTCATGCGTGGCAAAAAGGAGCATTGGAATAGTCCTCAGTTTCCGAGTATTCGGGGGGGGGGGGGGGAGGGAAGTAGAAAATAACATAAAGCCAATAATTGTCCTATAGAGTTACCTTTACTCGATCAAACAATTTTGAATCCAGGTATTTCAACTACCCCAAACGATCTGTCGAACGAATTGGGCCAGACTCTCCAGTTTATGGCCGCTCCTTTACGGTACTAGTTGTGGTTCCATCGAATTCGCTTCATTAATAGGTTCGCAATTCGACTCCGATCGTTACGGTTCGGTACCAAGATCTGGTCCTGGACGAGCTGACCTCATTGTAACAGCGGGGACTGTGACCATGAAAAAGGCTCCTTCTGTAGTGAGATTGATTATACGAACAAATGTCCGAACCAAAATATGTATATGTAGTTGCCATGGGAGCATGTACTATTACAGAGGAATGTTTGGTACAGATTCTTATAGTACCGTTCGCGGAGTAGATAAGTTAATTTCTGTGGATGTCTATTCGCCGGGTTGCCCACCTGAACCAGAGGCTATTATAGATGCTATAACGACACTTCGTGAAAGAAAAGAAAGCTCGATGGATATATGAGGACCGAGCTCCAACAAGGAAAGAAGAAAATATTTCACTATAAATAATAGGTTTCATCATGTTGGATCCAGTATTCATATTGGGAACTATGATCAAAAGTTATTACATCAATCTTCTGAACCTCAATTCGATTCTACTTTCGAGATACCCTCTGAAACGTTTGGATCTACTTCAACCCTGCAATTATAGATCTATCGTTTGGATAATACATTCCATTTCGGTTCGGACGGGATGAATAGATTCCAACTAGTATCGGAGCCGAATTCTTATCCATTCAATTCTTCCATATTCCCGGATATGGAAGAGAGATGGATTAACGAATACAAATATTTTATTGACACATCAGAAATGCGCCAATCACGCGCACACGATGTACGAGAACCAAAAGGAGGATTCGATTGATTTTATACTAGAGCTTATAATAGATTCTATTTCCACCGTAAAATATTGCCCTCTGAGTTCTCGATCCTACTTTTTTATATGTAAGGAGTATCGGGATTCAATTGGAACGGACAGGGAGGGACAATATGAGCAAAGAAGAGGGAGAGAACAGAATAGATGGATTCATCTATCTATTTTGATCGGGGTATCTCCGTATGTACATATAGATACGTATCTGTCAATATCCATGTACCCATATCTATCTAGCTAGAATAGATAGATATGGATACATGGATATTGACATCTTGCCAGGAACCAGATTTGAACTGGTGGCACGAGGATTTTCAGTCCTCTGCTCTACCAACTGAGCTATCCCGGCTCTTCCCTGTGGATCATCCTGGTACAAGGTTTGAACTTGTGTCAACTAAAAATAAGGAAAAAAAGGATTTTTCCTAGTTTTTAGAATAATCTTTATTATTTTCGATCTGGAAGCCACTAATATGATAAAAAATTGACTGCGATCGAATAATTTCCAAATGATATCATCTATGTGGATCATATATCACAAAATGATTTTATCATATGATCAACTGATCAACCCAACTTTTCATAAGATGGATGGAAAGATTCATGTTCTAATTTCTTCTCTTCATGAATAAATAAAATAGTGAGGTAAAAGAATCGAGAAGTGAGAATGGATTCGAACTAACGGAATTGGAGAAAATAGATCAGTCGTTCGGGAACGAACCTGGGTGGGGATAGAGGGATTTGAACCCTCACGGTCTATAAAGCCAACGGATTTTCCTCCTACTGCAATTTGCATTGTTGTTGACATTGACACGTAGAATTGGACTCTATCTTTATCCTCGTCCAACCATTAATTCCAAAAACTGATTCAACTCTCTATCTAGAGTAGATAAGTTCATAATTGGATTACTTAATGTAAAATCATTACTTCAACTCGAATCTGGCATCTATCTTACGAAGAAAATGCTTGGAAGGATTCAAGTTCTGATCGCGAGTTTTGTGTTATATAACATTCCCACTTTCGAGGTGTAAATAGAGCGTTCTATAAATACAGTATTGGACCAAATGAGATTCATTCGTTAGAATAGCTTCCATTGAGTCTCTGCACCTATCCCCTTCCTATCCTAGGAGAAGAAACCATTGTCTCCATGAACCGGATTTGGCTCAGGATTACCCATTCAATATATCCCAGGGTTCCCTGGATTTGGAAGCTATCACTTGGTAGGTTTCCATACCAAGGCTCAATTCGATCAAGTCCGTAGCGTCTACCAATTCCGCCATATCCCCTTATCAGAGAACGAGATCATACCTTGATCTAATCCTATTATGTAATCTTCATCAGCGTTATTCATTGGATATTTGCTCAATATTGGATGAGAGAAATATCATCCCCTACTCCTCTTCTCTCGCCATCTCTATCTCTACCCCAATCGAATATGACTGGGAATCATTATATTATTTCTGCATTTTCAATGCAATGTTATTATCCTCCCCTAGTCGATTTGGAATAGTGAGTAAAACGATCGATATCAATTGACCCTTACTTCCCTTTTCTTTCCCTTGAAGGAATCTACATTCAGACGATGTTCCGTTGTAATTTTAATCTGGATTGCGTCATTGAATCTGATTCGCGCTATAATTGTTAGGATTCCAAAAGAATCTATAGATCTCACGCCAATGAAATGAGGAGTTATATTCCATTGAGCCTGCTTAGCTCAGAGGTTAGAGCATCGCACTTGTAATGCGATGGTCATCGGTTCGATCCCGATAGCTGGCTCTTTTCCGTTCCTCTCATTCCCATAATCCACAAAGTTTTGGGAGGATCACGATGGAATGGAGAATACTCTTCCGATTGTTCGTCGGGTCCGTTATGCCGTGATCACTTACTCCCAACTAGGAACGGGATGAATGATTGGAACTATTAGGATCTTTGGAGAAAGATCTTCATTCTCTATATAAAATAATTCCAGTACTCGTACGGGTTATA
>BSBM01002230.1:0-384257 GCA_027924585.1 Larix kaempferi | reverse complement strand
AATATTCTCCAGGTTTGTATTATTTCTCTCTGTTTGTTTCAGTGATTGCTTACATAAATTCAAAATTAAAAGACAAAAAAATGTTCTTAGTTATAGTTTAATTTTTGTGTTGTTGAATTTTTAAAATTAATCTTAATTAAATAAGACCAACAACTCTTAAAATAACACGACAGCGCTTGAGGAATTTAAGAACGTAACCAAAATCAAATATAACAAAGAATTCCATGCTATTCCTAGACTTTCAATCCATTTATAGTGCAGCGTTCATGTTCCATGCTATTTCTGTTCATTAAATTTTGTATCCAATTAATTAGTTCTTAACCAAGGATAGATGATATTATGATGTGGATGCAGCTACATCTCTCTGTCTTCTTATGAGTATCCTGCGAGAGGTAGAAACCCAGTAGAAGGTCTATGCTCTTTCAATTTTTCCACTCTCTGCTCATGAATGCATGATGGTTTTGCTCTTTAGGGTTAGGGTTTATTAGCTTAGTTTAAGTGGTTTTGAGATTTATATCTCTTAGAAGTAGTATAATTAATTAAAGGTATTGTTAATCATTTCTTAAATCAAGGTTTATTTGAAATTTTTTTTATTGTTTCAGTTATTTTAATTCCCTCCCTCATTTTTAATATGGGTTTTTTCACTGCTCTTTTGAATATTTTATTATTCTTGGCAAATTTTAGTATTACGTTATTTTTTTAAACAGATTTTAGTATTACGTTATCTATATAATGTAACATAAATAATTTTTTTTTATAAAATTATAAAACTATTTTTTATTTATAGATGTAAAAGGAAAAGCACTGTAACGATGTTTATGATCTTTTAATATTTTGTTATTGTTAATAAGTTTTTAATATTATATCACTATATAATTATAGTCAAAACAATTTTTTAGAAAATGTATAAAATTACTTTTATTTTTTATTTATAACATGTAAAAGCTATACAAAAGGGAAATGGAAAATAAAATTGAAGTAGTCTCTCTTAGTTATTAGCATTTACACTTATTTACATGTAGGCACCTAGATTTTGTTATTTTGCAAGGCATTTTCTGCCTTATGTAGAAAATAATGTGTTTGTGTTCCTTGCTGAACATTTAGGGGGGTAATTGTTAGTGGTCGAGAGGAGGGGGATTAGGAGAGAGAGAGAGGGTGTTAGGGGTGTGGGGAAGAGAGAGATGCCTTGTGGGTTAGAGGCAAGTGGAGGAGTATGGGAGAGAGAGAGAGTGGGAGAGGGTGTTAGTAAGGGTTAAGGGGAGGGGGATATAGAGAGAGTGAGAGAGAGATGAGGGGTTAGGGGTTTAGAGAGAGAGAGAGGGTGGTTAGTGGTAAGGGGTTAAGGATAGAGAGAGAGAGAGAGAGAGAGAGAGATAGGGGTGTTAGTGGTTTAGAGAGAGAGAGAGAGAGGGACAAAGTGGGGGGGTGGATAGTAGTAGGATTAGGGGGGAAGAGAGAGAGAGAGAGAGAGAGATGAGGGCTTAGGGGTTTAGAGAGAGAGATTAGGGTGTTAGTGGTATAGTGACAGAGATAGAGAGAGGGACAAAGTGGGGGGGGGGTGGTTAGTAGTAGGATTAGGAGGGAGAGAGAGAGAGAGATGAGGACTTAGGGGTTTAGAGAGAGAGAGGGGGTGGTTAGTGGTAGCGGTTAAGGGTAGAGAGAGATAGAGAGAAGGACAAAGCAGGGGGGGGTGGTTGGTAGTAGGATTAGGAGAGAGAGAGAGAGAGAGAGAGAGAGAGAGAGAGAGATTGGTGATGTGGTTAGTGGTAGGGGCGAGGGGATTAGGAGAGGTAGAGAGGGGGGATTTGGGGTAGGGAGAATAGGGGAGAGAGGGGGGGTAGCTAGGGGTAGAGAGAGAGAGAGAGAAAGGGTGGTTATTGGTAACGAGATGGGGATTAGGAGAGAGAGGGGGGGGTGTTAGGAGGTTGGCTTTGACAGAGAGGGTTGGGGGTAGGTGGAGGAGTAGCAGAGAGAGAGAGAGAGAGGGGGATATAATATGGGTTGGGAGGAGGGGGGTCTAGAGAGAGAGAGAGAGAGAAAGCGAGAGATATCGGGGCCTAGATAGTGGTAGGGGGATTATGAGAGATAGAGAGGGCGGTTAGGGGTAGGGGGAGTATGGGAGAGAGAGGGGGTTATGGAGAGAGAGACAGAGAGAGAGAGAGAGAGAGAGAGAGAGAGATCATGCAGTTAGGGGTTTAGAAAGAGAGAGAGATAGAGAGAAGGGGGGGTGGTTAAGGGTAGGGGGAAGAGTAGGGCGGAGAGGGAAACAGTGGTTAGTGGTAGAGGGAAGGGGATTAGTTGAAAGATATGGGAATATTAGGGGGGCCGATCGAGAGAGAGGGATGGGGGTTAGGGGTAGCTGTAGGAGTAGGGAAGAGAGAGAATGAGAGAGAGGTTTAGTAAGGACTAGCAGGAGGATGGGAGGGAGAGAAAGGAGGGGGGTCAATGGTAGCAAGAGGAGTAGGGGGGATAGAGAGAGAGAGGGAGAGAGCTGGGTGTTTATCATGATAGATAAAGAGAGAGAGAGAGGGAGGTGTAGGTGGGGAAGTAGGGGGAGTAGGAAAGAGAAAGAGAAAGAGAGGGAGGGGTAGGGATAGGGGGTAGAGAGAGGGAGAGATAGAGAGAGAGATAGAGAGATGGGGAGTATATTAGTGGTATGGGGTGGGGGATTAGGATATATAGAGAGGGGGGGTTAGAGGTAGGGAGAGTAGGAGAGAGAGAGGGGGGGGGAGGGGGAGGTGTAGGGGGTGAGAAATGGGGGTTTGTGTGTATGAATCAGAGAGAGAGAGAGAGAGAGAGAGAGAGAGAGGTGGGAGGTGATTAGGTGTAGGGGGGAGGAGGGGGGTTACATAAGAAGGAGACAAATTGGGGGGATGTTAGGGGTTTATGGAAGGGGGTTGAGAGAGAGAGAGAGAGATTGGGGGGTATAATGGGGAGAGAGAGAGAGGGTGGGTGGGGATAGGAGGGGAGAGAGAGATAGATCGATGGGGATACTAGTGGTTGGGGGGAGGAGGAGAGGGTTTATATAGAGAGAGGGGGGTTAGGGAATAAAGGGTTTATGGATAATGGAAGAGAGATATCAAATGGGTTAAAAGAGAAAAATGGAAAGTAAAAGGGGGGAGGGGGTTTGAGGGTAGAGACAGAGAAGGGGGGGAGGTTAGTGGTAGGGGGAAGGGGATTAGGAGAGACATAGAGAGAGAGGGGGGATTACGGGTAGGGGGAGTAGGAGAGAGAGAGATAGAGGCGGGGGGGGGGGGGGGGTGAAGAATTGGGGTAGGGAGAGGAGGATAAATGGAGAGAGATAGAATGAGCTGGAGGGGATTAGGTTTAGGGGAGAGGAAGGGGGTTGCAAAAGAGGGAGAGAGATCTAGAAATAGAGAGGGGTGGTTTTAAGGTTTGGGAAGGAGGGGGGTTGTGAGAGTGAGAGAGATATATATATTGGGGGGTTATGGGTTTGGGTAGGATGACGTAAATTAGGGAGAAGGGGGTGGTATAAGAGGAAACAGAGAGGGAAAATGTGATAGAGGTAAGAGGGGAGAGAGAAAGGTGGTTAGTTAGGGGTTGGAGTAGGATAGAGAGAGAGGGGATGAGGTTAGGGTTAGGGGGAGGAGGGGAGAGAGATAGATAGATATATGGGGAGTTAGTGGTTGGGGGGAGGAGGATAGGGGTTAGATAAAGAGAGGGATGGAGAGAAGGGGTAGTCAGAGAGGAGGGAGTTAGGGAAAATGGGAGAGAGAGGTGGGGTTAGAGAGAGAGATGGGGTTAAAAGGGAAGTAAAATTAATTTGTGTACGTTAATAGCACATGTGCATTATTTTTAAAAACAAGCAGAAATGCATTTTTATAAACACGTGCACATTTTATTTATTTTTTAAATGGTGCAAATGAATTTTTCCACCTACATGGAAGATCAGTTGTCCGCTTTGGTTTTAGGTTCAAATTGTCAAAACTATAGGTTGGGCCTACAACGAACAAAACACATCCGTTTTTTCATTTCCCTATTTTTCAACATCGAATTTTTCATATGCTCTACATGTTTGTTGCTAATAAAATTGCACATACTATAGAGGTCTCTATGTAGATTTGAAATATATATATATTTTTAGGAAGACATCACTATTTTTTATTTTTTATTCATATGTAATATTTATTAAAAGAACATAGGTCTCTTATTATCTTTAAAAATTTTGATTGGTTCACCTATTTTGAAAATAAAAAAGAACTTGAACAAGTACATACGAAGAAATACACACCCACAAAAGGTTCATTGATTTTGTTAAGACCCTCATAGTTGGGCGTAACGCTTCAGCTTCTCACTCTAGAAATTCACTAAATTTCTTAATTTAAAAAAAATATAAAATCAACATTAAAAATTATGGAAAAATAGTGTCACACAATAGCCACTTGTTATCTACAAATGTAGTTTTTTGTTTGGAAAAAATTCAATGCTTACATACCAAATGCATGGCTTGGCAAAAGCATATGCATTATGTTTTAGGAAAAAAATAACATACCGATCTTACAATAACATCGGTTTCTTGGAGTTATACTAATTTTCCATAAATAAAAGTTTTTATATTATAGAAGGTAATTGGATTGTCTACATTTTATCTTTTTACATTATGTTCTAAATTGTTATGCATGTACCTCTAATGTTTATTTTTAGTGATGATATTTATGTTTTTATAGGTTTCCATTGCAACTAACGTGTCATAATTGGGTAGTATTACCTCGCACTAGCCCCATTGTTAACAATCATACCCATGCTAGAGAAAAAAATGATTGAGAATTTTTAATTGCTTGTCGAAAACATAGGGATTCATTTCCATAAGAAGAATATCATCTTAATAGAAAATAAGGATGATGATTATACCAACCAAAGTCATGCAAGTACAACTTGCCTCTTCTAAATATGTAACAACCTCAAAAACCGTAAATTCAGGAATTAAAAATATATATATATATACATGGAAAACATAACTTATTCCTATAATGTAGGTGATTGAGTGATCTTTATAATGCATTTTAAACAAAGAGTATAAATATAATTCCCATCTATACCATATATTTCATTACAAAATACAATCATCTCAAAGAAACACACAATTTCATTTTGTTTTGGGTATCTTCTAACATTCCTCGCAACATGACAATGTAACCCTACTATTACCATAATCATACTTAAATTCTATATACTTTACATAATATATTCCAATGAGGATCTGTTTATGGATAAATCTGTGAGTGCGAACACCAACTGATCTCCCTAGTCTGAATGGTTCGGATCTAGAACAAAGCAAAACAAGAATGAAAACCTTTCCCTAAATCTATAAAATTACTTGAATGCAAAGAGTCAATTCCATACCTTATTTATGAAGCTCATCCTTGTGGGTTGAATCTTTCACACTCTTGCTTGTTGATTAAGAGATTACCTGCAAAAGATTCAATAGGACAAAGACAAGAGACTACAAGATAACATGATACATTTAAGCAATTGACCAAGGAGAACTACAACAAATGAAATTACACATCATTTATGGGAAAGGAAGACATTGATGTATTAATTAGTATAGAGGAAAGAATTACAACCAATGAATCCTTGGTGTTGAAGATCCTTTCCAATGGAACCTTGCCTTAATTTTCCAATCATGGAAGAATGGACTCCTAGCTTAATTTCTATAGCATTTGGTTTCCCTCATTTTAACCTCCCTATCCCATGAAGAGGAGCTTTATTTATAGGCCAAAAGAGATGAGGAGGAGAGGAGAGGATTAGAGAGATGGAGGAGGTAAGATGCTACTAAGTTGGGATATGAGTAAGATCCACCCTATATGGAAGAGATAAGACTCCACAAGGGTTTCCTTCGAGAGACTTCTTGAAACTTCTCTTTTTTCCCTTCATACAGGCACTGACACCCCCTAGACACTAGCAACATGTGTCGATGATGTACTTTGTAGTGGACCAAGGTGTGTCGATCAAGAAAAGACACACTTTGTTAGAAGGAAAGGTGCGTTGATCTCTCTAAATAGGGTTTTGATAGGGAAAAAACCTGATGACTCATCTTCTAAGGATTTTGGTTAAATACTTCAGGTATTTAGGAAAGGATAGAATGTACATGGTTCATAATCATGATGAGTAAAAAATTTCCGTGTAATAGAATGCCACCCAAAGTATGAAGCTAGATTAACATGATAGGTTAAATAATTTGATGGATAAAGCATAAAGGATCAAGGAAAGAAACCGTTGGTTGGAAATTTGTCAACAATAACCAAGGATCTTCTGTAGTACAATAATTTCATCATCGCAATGACTCAAAACAAAGTTGCCGACCAAATACATTGCAAATCCATGTTGATACTGATCGATGATATGGCCACCAAAATACAACATGGATCCATATCTGAATGACCGAACACAATCATGGATAATAAAATACAAGCATAGATCCATGATGAGATAATAACACAGCCATGACCAATACAAGAGTGGATCTGTGTGATAGTATATCAATGAGGTCTCCATCATGACATCTGTGTGGGGACCAACTAAAAAATCTCCATTGCAAACATGGGTGTAATAGTAAGACACCAAAACAAACCGAGGGTTTTCTGCCCATTCCCAAATTGATATGAATATTACCATGTGATTACAATGTGTTGACATCAAACATGGTACAAACCACCTGATTACCGGTCAATGATGTGAACTGTTAACAAGTGCGATGGAAATCACCAATGATGACGATGATGCCCAAGGCATCACTAGTACATCCCAAAGAATGAAAATAAATGAGTTGGAGTATAACATTCGTGGAATCATTCGATCAGAGGTCAATGAGGTAAACCTACTGTCAAAAGTGAGGAAACCTGCCATTGAGGCATGCAGGCTCCAAGGTACCGAATAGTTTCTAACTCTAATTCCTGGATGATGAGATGATGTCGACATAAATAAAATCATCGAAGGAGAGCCATGATGCCTCCCACATCCTCGACATGAAACTGACATAGGAAGTGATATATCAAATGAGTGTAAATTGACACAAAGGTGTAATGGTAAATAGGGATGACTGACGGAACATAATTTTTAATGACAAATATCATCAAAGGATATACATTACCATGGTGTCAGTAATCCCATGGTCATGGGCAACTGGAGTCTTGCTAGGAGTAGGCTGCCTCACATACACACAACCCTTGTTCACGAATGGCCTAGGAGGAGATACAAATCTAGGAAATGGTCCAGATGTCTCAGTTGGTGCCTATAGTCAGCAAGTGTTCATGTAGTTAGGCATGCATGATTCAACGAAGAAACATGTATTTAAAAAATGACATTTTTAATTGTTTACCTCGAGCCCAAATGTTTCCTCGGACAATACGACCATGGATGCTACCTCCACATTGGCTTGTCCCACTGAAGTATCTTCCATGTGCAAGTTTAATAATTGTAAATATTAGACCATATATAGAATTAGTGAAATAACATGTAAAGTATGTGGAAACTAACAAATTAACAAGTATTCAAAAACTAACACTTTAAAATATTTACCTTGGTGTAAGATACGACAATGGGTGCTATATAAGAGGGGCCTGCCAACTGGGTAGCATCATGAATCCCTCCACCAAAGATGGGATCATTCGATGGAATGTCATGCCCCCCTATAGAGTCTGGAGCATCTGACTCTCGGGCATCACTACCGGCATAAAGCATCAACTTCAAGTTCACAAAATTAATATATTAGCTCAAACTATATATATGTGTACAAAGAGAAAAACAAATGATAAATTTATTACAATTAACCATCTACATACCTTACTCAAAAACCCACTGAAGGAAACATCTGAGGCAAGACCATAGCAGGGGCGACCACAGGATGTGCACTCGTGAGGCTCAATACTAGGCTGGGTGTAACATAACCATATCTCCACTTTGTCGTTGTAAGGAATGAGGTAAAAAATTTTCTGGGCATCAACAATCAAGTTATTAGTCACATTATATATACAAGGTCATATATGTACTTCAGTCCAATTACTATTGCATATAATACTTGTTCCTCTTTACCGCATTCCATAACACTTACACATTAAGCATGTTTAATCATATTGGTATAAACATCACTATTATTCCACTCTTAACAAATTAGTACATAACAACACAAAAAGGGAATCCTAGGAGCATTCCTCATGATCATTACACCATCAAACCTTCACATGTAAACCATCATTTTACATGTAAACTACACAATATATATTTAACATTCTTCATTGAATCTCACTTACTAGTTTAGATCTTAGTTCTTAAGTAAATTAAAACAGGTCAGGTACACATAAGAAAGAGACCTATATACGTGGTTCACGCAACTCTTTGGGCTACGTCCACCAAGGAAATGTCGCATCTTTATTCATCCAAAAAGAGGAGTACAATCTACGACATAGTTTATGCAATAGTTTCTGCTTTCTGAAGCCTCTCACAAAGAGCACTTTCAAACCAAACAACCATCTTTCTAAGAGGCAACCCAAGGATTCTCTCCTAGGCTCATCCCAACCAACTCATTATAATTTATACATTGAGACACTACCCTTCCCGAAGGGTTCTATGATAGTAATGTAACATATACAAGACCTACCCGGACTAGCATATATTCAATTACACCAATAATTACTTTTTTTTTGTGCAAAGGGTTTACCCTATCTTGATCTTAGCATCCCTGGACATTATCATGCAATATTGAATACACTATATATATATATATATATACATATATATATATATATATACATATATATATATATATATATATGATCAATCTCCCAATCCTCTGGGCTATGAAAACCTGAACATTAACATGTAATATTAAATATACAATATGTACATGTATATGGGATCCAGCTCCCAATCCTCTGCACTATGCAAACCTGAACATTAACATGCAATATAAAATACACAATATGTATAAGTATATGGGGTCAAGCTCCCAATCTTCTGTTCTATGCAAGCCTGAACATTAGCATGCAATATTCAATACACAATAAGTATATGTATATGGGATCAAGCTCCCAATCCTCTGTGCAAACATCCAAGGGTAAGCGCATAAATAAAGCATGTAAAATATAGAAAATCAAATCGATATCTTGCCAACCTCTGCGCAATCCTCCAAGGGTAAGAAAATATAATTAGCACATATATAAAGCATGCAACTTAATAGATGCCTTCAATATTCAACATATATAATATTCACATATGAACCGAAAACATCCAGGGGTATCATCCCCAACCATCTAATGCGCAATCATCCATAGATATATCTACATATAATATGTGGAACAAATAGCACAATGTGGTTTTCCCCAACCCAAGGGTATTCTCCACATCTGCGCATCAACCATGAGTAATTCTACATCTAATATGTGCAAGAATAAATAGCACAGTGTGGTTTTCCCCAACCCAGGGGTATTCTCCACATCTGCCCATCAACCAGGAAGCAAAATAGAAGAATAAAATATGAACACAGAAGGGATCCATTCCCATGGCTTCCATGAAATGCTACAACATACAGGGACCATACCATACCCAAAACCAAAGAAAAATATTAAACGCAGCAAGGAGTTTATTACCAGGGATTTCATGCAAAGGGATCCTTCCCATCTTTGTACAGTAGTCACTAGAAAGGTGTCCATAAATAATAAAAGAAACGAGTGTTTATGGGAACCAACCTCCCAAGCTTTGTGCAGCACCACCACTGCATTCAGCACTATGTATTACATATAAAATAAAGGATTGTAAGCAAAGACCTTTCCCTATGTCCAGCGCAGTGTGCCAGAAGACTTATGCACACGCTAATATTTTATCAATTAAATACTAAGAGGGATCCTTGCCCTAACTTCCACGCAGGTCACCACATAAGCAAATAATATATAAACAAAAGTACAGGGATTTATTCCAAATGCTCTCTGCGCTTGCACCAAGGAGTAAAACATGTGAAAACATAAAAGCATAAAAAATAGAACCAGAAAAGAATAATGCCTACAAAATAGAGAACCTCCTCTCAATGCAACCATCTCTCTCCCAACCCTACTCCTCAACGCATCCACCCAACTCCTCCACGCAGATGTAAGCATTCAGAAAATTAAAAGAAACTCTCCCGCATCTCTGCCCATGCTTCTCTCCCCCAACGAATGCCCCAAAGCTCAATCAACAAATAAAATAAATAAATAAAAATAAAAACGTTTCTCCTTAAAGCCTCTGCAATTAATGCCCCACTCGGCAATTAAAAAGGAAATTAAAACCTCAACGCCCCCTCAAGAAGAAGTAATTAACAGTTTTATAAATCCTCCAAGCAGCCATAAAGAAAGAGTAATTACCAGCCATAAAGAAGAAGCAATTACCACCGGTAAATAAATTCTCCAGACAGCCATAAAGAATAAGTAATTACCCACCGGTAAATATTATTCTCCACCAAGAACGCACACGCATTTAATACACAGATACATAAATATAATAATAAACATTTTCTTTACAAACATAATCTTTTACTCACATTAACTCTTCAAGCATTTAACTTAGTTAAAAATAACCAAACTTAAAATAATAAAAAGAGCTCACTTTTTCAAGAATGTAAGTTAACTTTCTCCACTCCTTAACTTGGTAAAAATAGCCAAACCTAAATAATAAAATAGCTCATTACGCATTATGGTATAATTACAAAACAATAATAATATGTTGATATATATATATATAAAATTTACATTCTTAAAATAATTATTATTATATAAATAATGTTTCATAAATATATATATATATATTTATATTAATAATATTTCATTTTCTTAATAGTATAATTTATAAGCTAGACTATTTGGCCTTTTCAATGTATTAATAAAATATATCTTTTATCTTAATAACCTTCACTTTTGCATAAGGTTTAGATTACAAATAAAAGGTACCAAACCATATGGTATCTTTATACTCATATAAGTTGGTTGTAATATCATTATTATAATGTATTTTAATGTTTTGCACATAAACTCCAAACATTAATATAGTACTAAATATTTCACCCTTGTACATAATGCTTACATGTATGTAATAATTACATACACTTATAGACATATATTGTTTATCTTTGTATTGTCACTACAAAGCAATATATATAATAATATTCTATCGAGGTGATAGCATAATTATATATAAATATTTTTGTTTCATCTATCTTTTTAAGTCACTAAGTAACCATTACTTAGTCCAATAGGTGGTAAATAGTTAGCTTATGCTAAAAGTTAGGTAGTGGTTCTAAAGAAGAGAACCCATGATGTCCCGGGCCGGGAATAAGATGTTAAGGACATCCGTAGGATTTTCTTAGTTTTACTTAACAAATTTTAGTATAGATTAACTTAGTGTTAAGTTTTAGGTCTTAGGTTATGTTTATTGCCTCTCGGCGGTTAAGGGTAATTTCGGCGTCCCCTTCAAGGACTAACCGAAACCCAAGGAACTCAAGCAACCTTTGGTGAACATTACCGTTCACTCCAGTGCTTGCAGAAACAAGATGGCATAAGTCGTCTCCCGAGATTCCCAAGCCATTTAAGCTCTTCCCTGTTAGGTCATATCAAGAGCTCAGTCTCCTAATTCTAGCATTCCAACTTAACAATTAGAATTATTACTACCTTACCTACAATGTTTATTCGTGAGGCCTTGGCCTTTAGCTCCTCACTAGAAACACTACAATACATATTCACATTTACAAAAAAATAGCAGTGGTGTAAAAGAGGGATATTACATCCTACTCCCCTTAAGAATAACACCGTCCTCGGTGTTCATGCTTCTAAACCATTTGTCTTCCTCTCTTGGATTTCTTTGTATGTTCTTCGTTTGTCTCCTTTTTCTTACCTTTGAACTTTTCATGACCTCGTCAAGTTGCTATCATTCATAACCTGTACTTTTCACAAACAACACGAGTTGTTTTCTTATCATCTTATCATAAATATATATATTTACATGGAATTTTTCCAAAAAACATCAATTAGAGCATAAGTAAGCATTTTTCCTTGCAACATCATGTTGCGGCCTTTTTCCTGGAAACCATTTTCAGAGTTTGGTTTTCTTACTAATATCTTCTTGGTAATTTCTTGCCCGTGCACTTTTGTGAGTATACATATAAATCCTGATCTGAGATAATATTTTCTGAATTCTAGTCTTCATCTACTTTCTTTTCCTTCAAAACAATATTGTTAATGCTCATAACATAACATAAGACATGCATACTTCAGCATAATTATGCATAATTTAAGTATACACATTCATAACATAAGTATATGCGCATACCTTGTGCATGCATAGTAGGAAACACTTCCTGGTGTGTCATCTCAACCCATCTTACAATAGTTTATGTGCTTAGGAAAAATTGTTCCCCTCCTCAAGCCCTCTCGCTTGAGTCAAAGAATTTTTTTCTCGTTCCCCTCAAGCCTTCTCACTTGAGACCAGGAACACTTTTCTTGTTCCCCTCAAGCCTTTTCGCTTGAGTCCAAGAACTCTTTTCGCGTTCCCGTCAAGCCTTCTTGCTTGAGTCCAGGAATTATTTTCTCTTTCCCCTCAAGCCTTCTCGCTTGAGTCCAGGAATTCTTTTCTCTTTCCCCTCAAGCCTTCTTGCTTGAGTCTAGGAATTATTTTCTTCCCCTCAAGCCTCTCGCTTGAGTCCAGGAAATTGTTTTCCCCTCAAGCCTTCTCGGTTGAGTCCCGAAAAACTTATGATTACAACAGACAACCCCAACACTCCCTCAGCATCCCTAAGTTTTCTGGAGTGGCCAGGGGACTTTTAAGTCTCTGAATCCCGAAATCAACCTTTACACACCCTCATAGGGTATTGTAGTGCTCCTGGTAGTACTCCTACCTAAACACATCTCGTGTTTCACTTCCTCACATGGCATTGCATGCAAATGGTAGTGCTCCTACCATAACACTTCTCGTGTCCAATTCCCCTTACAATAAATTGGTAGTACTCCTACCAAAACACTTCTCGTGTTCAATGCATATCCGGGTGTGGTTGTTCTGATTCAAATCTGTGCCCCCAAACTTAACCTTCTCTTCTTAGTTCATTTTCTTTATTTATATTTTTATTTAAGTTAGCTTTATTTTATATGAGCTTTATTTTAATTTGCAGGGTGCCTCTGCTTATCTTATTAGGGTGAGGGTTTTTTATTAGGTGTAGAGTTATATTTTAATTTCTCTTGATGCTCTCAATATTTTCACTTTTCTAGTCACACTGTCTCACGTGCATGCCATAATGTCCCATAACATTGTATTACTGAACTCATCCAACAATGTCCCATAACATCGTTTTACTGAACTCTCGATTCACACTGTGGCTCAAATGCTACTATCATGGCCAACTGGAGTTCTTTTTGCGATCCTCTCGCCTTTGATTAGCTTGGTTCTAGAATGCCCAGCCCTTACTTCATGCAATCAATTCCTTGCACACATAAACCAAATAGGTATATTATCTATATCATCATGGAGTTCAAGTGTCAATCACAAAAGAAAAATAATATTTTCGTATCACATGACACTTTACATAATCATAGTTCTTTGCAACTTTATCATAGATTTAAAGATCTTTCTTATTTAAACAAGATGCAATAACCTGAAAGTTCTATTAGTCACCACAACATGCGACATGATTTGATAACCAATAGGTTCACCTATTTACGTATCTTACTCATGCACTAAGTATATCTCTTCACTAGACTCTTACAGTATGCTTACCATACTTTATGCATAATATGCATCATGCCCTTGTCTTCCAACAAGTCCCACCAATATTTACAATCTTACAGTCATGAGCTGCAATGTTAGCACATTGATTGCTTTCTTTTCATTAATTTTTGTTTCTTATGAGGTGATAAGTTTACAACCTCATCGATAATTCAAATGGTCATTCTACCATTCCTTCAGTCTTTATACATTTACAAGACTATTGCCACACAATTTCTATACATATACATATCTCTATATATATCAAGAAGTTTCTAGAGAACCTTTACATTCCTTCCTAGTGTATCAAGGGTGAATAAATAATCCAACTTCCATTTCTTTGTATGTCCACATATTACACAATACCAAAGCAAAACCAAAGCATCACCTTGTGCTTACAGGGTTAATCAACTATTTTGTTGGTTGAGGTGATAATATATACAATTCCACATTTTCATCTAGTATACGAGGGGGGTAGATTGGAACATTATTCCTTGATCTTTACATAAACAACCGATGCATTAGTCATCACATATAAGCATACCCTTGACAAAATTTTCCCTACCTATGATAAATATGCAAAAAGGATTCATAGTCTACTTATCTTGTCTGACTAACTCATATCCAAAGAATTTATTACAATAGGATAGCACCGCTTTACATGCATTTCATAAATTATTTTCCATAACTCTATGATTGTATCCCTATCCTTTATCCAAGAGACCATACAATCTTATTAGGATAATGTCGCTCCTGGAGTACTATATCAAAGTACAGAATACTAGTATGATAAAGAATGGAACATGGTAGTGTTACCTTACTTTATATCTTCATACCTCATGCTGAGCCCAATGAGTCCCGAATGCTGAACTTCAGCTCTGATACCACTTTGTAACATAACCATATCTCCACTTTGTCGTTGTAAGGAATGAGGTAAAAAAAATTCTCGGCATCAACAATCAAGTTATTAGTCACATTATATATACAAGGTCATATATGTACTTCAGTCCAATTACTATTGCATATAATACTTGTTCCTCTTTACCGCATTCCAGCATTCCATAACACTTACACATTAAGCATGTTTAATCATATTGGTATAAACATCACTATTAATCCACTCTTAACAAATTAGTACATAACAACACAAAAAGGGAATCCCAGGAGCATTCCTCATGATCATTACACCATCAAACCTTCACATGTAAACCATCATTTTACATGTAAACTTCACAATATATATTTAACATTCTTCATTGAATCTCACTTACTAGTTTAGATCTTAGTTCTTAAGTAAATTAAAACAAGTCAAGTACACATAAGAAAGAGACCTATATACGTGGTTCACCCAACTCCTTGGGCTACGTCCACCAAGGAAATGAGTGTGTGCAATAGTTTCTGCTTTCTGAAGCCTCTCATAGAGAGCACTTTCAAACCAAACAACCATCTTTCTAAGAGGCAACCCAAGGATTCTCTCCTAGGCTCATCCCAACCAGCTCATTATAATTTATACATTGAGACACTACCCTTCCCGAAGGGTTCTATGATAGTAATGTAACATATACAAGACCTACCCAGACTAGCATATATTCAATTACACCAACAATTACATTTTTTTTTGTGCAAAGGGTTTACCCTATCTTGATCTTAGCATGCATCCTACAGTGTATGCTTTTCCCAAGCATCCCTGGACATTACCATGCAATATTGAATACACAATATATATATATAGGATCAATCTCCCAATCCTCTGCGCTATGCAAACCTGAACATTAACAGGTAATATTAAATACACAATATGTACATGTATATGGGATCCAGCTCCCAATCCTCTGCACTATGCAAACCTGAACATTAACATGCAATATAAAATACACAATATGTATAAGTATATGGGGTCAAGCTCCCAATCTTCTGTTCTATGCAAACCTGAACATTAGTATGCAATATTCAATACACAATAAGTATATGTATATGGGATCAAGCTCCCAATCCTCTGTGCAAACATCCAAGGGTAAGCGCATAAATAAAGCATCTAAAATATAGAAAATGAAATCGATATCTTGCCAACCTCTGCGCAATACTCCAAGGGTAAGAAAATATAATTAGCACATATATAGAGCATGCAACTTAATAGATGCCTTCAATATTCAACATATATAATATTCACATATGAACCGAAAACATCCACGGGTATCATCCCCAACCATCTAATGCGCAATCATCCATAGATATATCTACATATAATATGTGGAACAAATAGCACAATGTGGTTTTCCCAACCCAAGGGTATTCTCCACATCTGCGCATCAACCATGAGTAATTCTACATCTAATATGTGCAAGAATAAATAGCACAGTGTGGTTTTCCCCAACCCAGGGGTATTCTCCACATCTGCCCATCAACCAAGAAGCAAAATAGAAGAATAAAATATGAACACAGAAGGGATCCATTCCCATGGCTTCCATGAAATGCTACAACATATAGGGACCATACCATACCCAAAACCAAAGAAAAATATTAAATGCAGCAAGGAGTTTATTACCAGGGCTTTCATGCAAAGGGATCCTTCCCATCTTTGTGCAGTAGTAACTAGAAAGGTGTGCATAAATAATAAAAGAAACGAGTGTTTATGGGAACCAACCTCCCAAGCTTTGTGCAGCACCACCACTGCATTCAGCACTATGTATTACATATAAAATAAAGGATTGTAAGCAAAGACCTTTCCCTATGTCCAGCAGTGTGCCAGAAGACTTATGCACACGCTAATATTTTATCAATTAAATACTAACAAGGATCCTTGCCCCAACTTCCACGCAGGTCACCACATAAGCAAATAATATATAAACAAAAGTACATGGATTTATTCCAAATGCTCTCTGCGCTTGCACCAAGGAGTAAAACATGTGAAAACATAAAAGCATAAAAATAGAACCAGAAAAGAATAATGCCTACAGAATAGAGAACCTCCTCTCAATGCGACCATCTCTCTCCCAACCCTACTCCTCAACCCATCCACCCAACTCCTCCACGCAGATGTAAGCATTCAGAAAATTAAAAGAAACTCTCGCGCATCTCTGCCCATGCTTTATAAATCCTCCAAGAAGCCATAAAGAAAGAGTAATTACCAGCCATAAAGAAGAAGCAATTACCACCGGTAAATAAATTCTCCAGACAGCCATAAAGAATAAGTAATTACCCACCGGTAAATATTATCCTCCACCAAGAACGCACACGCATTCAATACACAGATACATAAATATAATAATAAACATTTTCTTTACAAACATAATCTTTTACTCACATTAACTCTTCAAGCATTTAACTTAGTTAAAAATAACCAAACTTAAAATAATAAAAAGAGCTCACTTTTTCAAGAATGTAAGTTAACTTTCTCCACTCCTTAACTTGGTAAAAATAGCCAAACCTAAGTAATAAAATAGCCCATTACGCATTATGGTATAATTACAAAACAATAATAATATGTCAATATATATATATATATATAAAATTTACATTCTTAAAATAATTATTATTATATTAATAATGTTCCATAAATATATATATATATTTATATTAATAATATTTCATTAGACTATTTGGCTCTTCAATGTATTAATAAAATATATCTTTTATCTTAATAACCTTCACTTTTGCATAAGGTTAAGATTATAAATAAAAGGTACCAAACCATATGGTATCTTTATACTCATATAAGTTGGTTGTAATATCATTATTATAATGTATTTTAATGTTTTGCACATAAACTCCAAACATTAATATAGTACTAAATATTTCACCCTTGTACATAATGCTTACATGTATGAAATAATTACGTACACTTATAGGCATATATTGTTTCTCTTTGTATTGTCACTACAATGCAATATATGTAATAATATTCTATCGAGGTGATAGCATAATTATATATAAATATTTTTGTTTCATCTATCTTTTTAAGTCACTAAGTAACCATTACTTAGTCCTATAGGTGGTAAATAGTTAGCTTATGCTAAAAGTTAGGTAGTGGTTCTAAAGAAGAGAACCCATGATGTCCCGGGCCGGGAATAGGATGTTAAGGACATCCATAGGATTTTCTTAGTTTTACTTAATAGCTTTTAGTATAGATTAACTTAGTGTTAAGTTTTAGGTCTTAGGTTACGTTTATTGCCTCTCGGCGGTTAAGGGTAATTTCGGCGTCCCCTTCAAGGACTAACCGAAACCCAAGGAACTCAAGCAACCTTTGGTGAATGTTACCGTTCACTCCAGTGCTTGCAGAAACAAGATGGCATAATTCGTCTCCCGAGATTCCCAAGCCATTTAATCTCTTCCCTGTTAGGTCATATCAAGAACTCAGTCTCCTAATTCTAGCATTCCAACTTAACAATTAGAATTATTACTACCTTACCTACAATGTTTACTGGTGAGGCCTTGGCCTTTAGCTCCTCACTAAAAACACTACAATACATATTCAGATTTACAAAAAAATAGCAAGGGTGTAAAAGAGGGATATTACACTGGGGATGTGCTGATGGTCCTTCACTAGTGGATGGTCCTTCACTAGTGGATGGTCCTACACTAGACAATGGTCCTGCATGGTGACGACCTCGTGTATTTACCACACCAGGGATATATGTCCCTTCCTCACCCATATGCTAAACCATAGTGCCATGGCGAACAACCGTTCGTGCCAAACTCAAATACGCATCACATGTATGTGGAATAACATGATGTGCAGGTGGGAGATCTGGGCCAGGAAACTACCTGCGAGGTGCATGGATAGGGAGATCCTAGTCTTGAATCCTCGCATTGGGTCGGTTTTGGGGCATCCCCCCATCGCTCATATCAAAATAGTTTACGTGTTTATGTACCACGAACTCTACATACATCTTTCGAAGGAAATACAGGGGAATTTCCATGTTGTTATGTGGTGGCATATAAAAACCATGTACCATCTATCCATCCAGTTATCAACAAATGGTTGAAATGTGCACCACTCAATGGAGATATGTGGCCTGTTTTCATTTGGGATTTCCCCGGAACAAGGGTCGCTTAACAATGAAAATATGAGCTCTTTGGATATTTTCAACTTTTTTATTGCATTGTAGTCTAGCCCATCAACATATTCTTTTCTTTTTCTTTCTCTATATGATGTAATATCATATAGTACATTGCTAGACTGTGAAATGGTGTCAACAATTGCATCCAAGGTTGATGCAAGTGAGAGGTGAATCCTGTCACCACAACTAAAAGCTGCACTAATGCCCCTTAGGTGGGCAAACTCAATAGTATCTCAGCATTTGTGTCCATAACGCAACTGCAATAAAAACATCAATATGAAAATCATTAGAAACATATACATGATATATAATGACGTCTCTTCAAAATTGAAAATGTATTAATTCAAACCCAAGTAAGCAATTTAATGGAAGTCACTTACATACATTTAAAACTTGAAATTAAACATTTAACAATTAAAAAGTAAGTTTCGTTCAACTTTTTTCTAGAAGTTAAGGCACTTCTTAACCCTCATTGGTGACTTTTCCATGCAAACTTGGGTTTAAACTTCTTAGAATTTAGGAGTGTTATTTTGACATGTTTTGGCCTTTACGTCCCTTGCATAAAACAATATTTCCGTCAACTTCATAAGCTAACATTAAATTTATTGATTTCAACATATCATGCCTTGTGCTTGGAGGGGAGGACAAAGTGGCATGGAATGAAATTGATATGTATGAGTTTGTCTTGCCAATATGATTACATATACTTGAGATGACTATCAATGATTAAGATGTTGAATAATCAACTAGATATTGTGACTATAATGACAATAACAACAATATCAACTTAATAAGATATTACAAGTGGAATATGACAGTGTTATCTCAGAATTATCACATGTATATTTATTAATGATCCAAGTATTATTATATGTGATTGATATGACAAGATGGTTGATTAGGAGGATGAAGATTAAGTTGAGATAGAACAACTAAATTTAAATTTCACAGTCCTAGGACTGTGACTACATTCTGTTAATGAATAAGTAAGAATAGGATATGACTTGTTAGGCTTAGAAAGATGGTTAAGGTAACATGCCCGGGGGCATGTTAGGTGGTAAAAATCAGACCAATGTCTTAAACACAGTCTTTAAGAGGGATGGAATTTTAGGATAGATGTAGGGTTAGGACAACATCCGAGGGAGGAAGGGCCGAGATAGGTAAGAATGTTAGAAGGGTTTTAGGATAGGTTTCTAGGAGTAGTTACTAGGTCATGGCCGCACGTCTTTCTGTGTGTAGATTAGGATTGTTGGATATGTAAATGACAAGGGTGAGGGACTATTAGGATATGTGAGGCAAGAAAAGGGGTGATATAGGGCTTCCACCATTCCTCTAAATATCATTGACCCGATCATGGTTGAGAACACTCTCACGACACACTCTAGGTAGTTCATGGGTGTTCACCATTTCCATTGTTCTATAAACATGGAAACCAACCAGAAGTGACAAGGTAAAATGGGGAAATTGTGGACTGGAATACAATTGGTTGTAGATGAGCTTAGAGACTCGACATGTCTTCGAGTTGAATCAACGGTCCTTGAGTGTTGAGTAGATTGATCGAGGGTGTGGATAGGGTAAGCCCGAGAGGCACTTTGTTAATGTGTTTTGGCATTTATTTAAGGGTGCTCAAATAAGAGGCAATGTATAACTACATACATTTGTGATGAAATTTTGATTATGTTCATGGACAAATGATTGTGATGAAATTTTGAGAAACCAAGTTAAAAAAAATTTATGCATTTTTTCTATTCACGCTTATGCATGCATTTCATCTTGTTAAGGCCATTTCTAAGGAAACTTATTCAATTAGTATCATGGGGAAATGGCCTTTAAGGGTTGGAAATTTGGGTTTCATGTGGATGGATACATTGTAGAAAGGGAGGAGTTCTCTTTTTTTTCGATTTTTGGTTGCATTAGAAATTTTTGAGTTCTTGAAAAGGGATTCATTGTAATTATTCACTCATCTTGGTTGAGGGAGATGTGAAATTAATTAAAGATTGGGTTATTTCCAATTTGATAAATATTGCAAAATTAGGTTGTTTTAAACTATAAAAAAATGGTAATTTAAGTTTAGAATTGACAAATAAATGGTATGGGTGAATGAATTACCTGATAAATGACAATCCACCTATGAATTTGCCTCCCCTCCAATGAAATCCAACTCCTCCAACACTCTAGGGCACACTTCCAAGCTCGAATTCATGTTTCTGATGCATGAAATGTGTCGTGGGTGGTCAGGGGTGGTCGACACTGTGTATTTAAATTGATTTTAGATTTTCCAAATGTGTACGTGTTTTCTAACTACATAACACGTACGCGTTTTGCTATTACATAACACGTACACGTTATGTTTACCTATGCTACATGTCTAGTGACATGTCATGCTTGGGTTTTACCTTATCAACTGCTAGATATCATAAACGAGTTATATTTTTATGTATCAAGAACGTGTTTTCAAAAACTAGGATTGCATCTAAAAGGTCGCTCATCTTCTTGCACACACCCATATGTCTTGTAATATCTGTGCACTCTTGTGTGGCTTGTATTGTTATGTTCATCTCTAATGGGATCATGGTTGGATTTTACAAATTGTTCCCTATTGCAATGAGATTTCAATAAAACTCCTACTACTTTATGTTGTAGAGTATTAGAGTTCAAGAACCTAATATAGAGATTATTTAATTTAATAGAGAATGAATTTTCAATGAAGTCTTGAGTTTGATTTTATCAACATTTGACACTCCATGAGAGTTACAAACTATAACAACATGGTGCACATTTCTAGTTTGGATGCTTCAATAATGTTAAAAGCATCAGTTGTAGTAACTTTAGAAGTAGGTACATCCTCTCTGGGTCCTATGGATACCACTACTTTACCGACAGTTCATATGGCTTTAGTTGTGGATTCGATATCCTTATAAATGAATTCCATTGTATTAAGATGCTTGGCATTCTTTGCAACAAATATCTACAGAGAATAGACAACTTTAGAATTGTATAAATATTTAAATATTAATTACCTTTAGATGCTATCTTTTGTTACTTGAACATGCAATCTTGATTTGGGTCAAAATCACATAAATAACTATATATAAAGATAAAAATCAAGTCAATGAAAACTCTAATGAACATGATAAATGTATGCAAACAAATAATGATGTGCATTATTTCCAATGAGAATGATAAATGTATGAAACCAAGTAATGATGTGCATTATTTCCAATGAGAATGATAAATGTATGCAAACAACTAATAATGTGCCTTATTTCCTATACTCATTGTAAGCGAATTCACAATGTGAAACCCATTGTAGTATAGAGTGTACATAGTAGTGTCACAAATTGGAATTCAAAATGTTGTCACAAATAATATAGCATATAAAAAGGTAAGCCTCTTTCTTTTAATCATGAGAAAGAGGAGCACTATAAAACAATATTGTGAATGTTTTATTAAAAAGTATAAGATAAGCACAAAAAACTTATGGGTTGCCTTTTGAACATAAGCAATATTAGGAAAATAGACTTTCATTAGTAACTATTCAATTTTTTTTTCTAAATAGAAAATATGTTCACTTTGTATGCATTTTGAAATAATAGTTTTGATTATTGATAAATTACATTTTCTACTTTGCCTTACTACAACATTTCCAAAAGACATGTTTTCTAGGAAGTATTTATAATAGCATGTATAATCTAGCTCATAATTTGTTATTTCTATTTTTTTTTTTTTTTAAAGTAAACTATAAAAAGTAAGCTTATACAACTCTAGTTTACTTAAATAATTTTCAACAAAATTAAAATTTTCAAAACCATTTTAAATGAAGGGTATATTTTTAGTATCATCACCATTGTAAAAACAAAATTCACAACTAAATTATATGGAAAGAAATTATATAATTTATAATATGGAAAGCAGTTATATTAATGTAAGATTGGTCAAGCATTCATATTGAAGTATGATTGGTCAAATATATATTTCATGAATGATATGAATATAAAGATTTTGTAGAAGTGTTGTAAAGTAAATACCAAGAGTATCATTTTATAATTTATTGTGATTTTTATTGTAGTATATATCTATTTAAAATAACCAAATGTAAAAGAGAATGTATTATTATTATTATTATTTAAAATTAAATTAAATTAAGTGTGAATGCTCATTCACTTAAAATATATAAATTTGGTCATTATGATATATTAAAGAAAATCGTATTGATTTACTATCTTGAAATAAACCTATAATTTATTAAAAATATAAATTTACACAAAACAATAATATTTGTGTTAATTTTTGTAAATATAATCATAAAAAATATTTGAATATTTACAGTAAATTATTAAACTATATTTGTAAAAATAAATAAATTATTTTATTTATAAATATTATTTTAATTAAAAAATAAATTAATACAATAATTTTTTTTTACTTTTAAAATTTATTTAAAATCATTTAAAATTTATGTAATTTTTTTTTAATAAAACGTTATAATACTAATAACCGATTTTTAAGGTCACTCCCAAGCGAGAGACCAATTTTTTGTATGAGACCCTCTTTTTTGTGGGACAAGGGAAAGCCCTCTACGCAACGATTTAATTGCTAAAGTCTACACTTGTGTAGATACCCTACCCCCGTCCCGATTTGAACCCGTGACCTCGTAGGAAGGCAGACATGTTCTTAACCGTTAGGCCCACTCAAGTTGTACAATAATCTATTTTTTTAAGATCACTGCCAAGCCAAACCCCAATTTGGTGTATGATAGCCCCTTGTTTGTGGGACAAGAGGCCCGACTCTGTGTAGTGATTTGAATGCTAAAGTCTACACAGGTGTACATACCCTACCCCCTTCTCCATATTTGAACATGTGACCTCCTACGAGGAAACACATGTTCTTAACTATTAGGCCCACCGAGGGTATCATGATGATGATGCTCATGATATAGAGATATGAAAAAACAAACACATAGATGATATGTTTTGATGTTGAAAAATAAGGAAATGAAAAAATGGGTGTGTTTTATTATTCGCAACTTGAGGCCAAACCGACCCATTTTTTGAAATTAAAAACATGCACATGTTATTAATGCATGCATGCTATTATTCCAAAAATAATGCACATAGATTAATAATGAATAGAGGCTTCTATTTTAATAATGTGTGTGTGTGTGTTTATTTTAATAAAAACATGTACACATTTTTCATTTTAATAAAAGCGCACACACGCCATATTTTTAATGTGCACATGTTACTAAAATAAAAATGTGCACGTGTTATATTTTCCCTTATCTCTACATCTCCCCATATTTGACTTTAACATCCTACCCATATCTCTCCTACCCACAATTTCTCAATATGTGCCTTCTACTTCTCTCCCTATCTATCTCTCACACCCTACCCATCTCTCTCATTCCCACAATTTCTCAATCTGCCCCTTCTACTTATCTCCCTATCTATCTCTCACACCCTAGCCTTCTCTCTCTCTCCAACCATTTCCTAGTATAACCATCCCACAATCTCCCCATACTTCCCTCCCACCCTACCCATTATATCTCTCCCTTTCCCAATTATTTTATCCCACATTTCCTCCCTTCTCTCCCCACCCACATCTCTTTCTCTCTAACCCTCACTTTCTATCGATTTTTCCCTAGCACCCAACCTCTCTAAACCCCCATATCTCTCTCTTTCTCTCTCTCTCTTTGTAACCCCACAAATCTATCCCTTTGTCCCTAACCCCCCTCATCACTAACCCCCTCACTATGTGTCCCTCTCTCTCTAACCCTTTCTCCCACCACTAACCCCCCTATCTCCCTCTCCTCTCTTACCCATACCCCTAACACCCTCCCCACCTACCCCCCCTCTCTACCTTTATGTCTCTCTAACCACCTTCCTCCTCCCCAAACCGCTCTCTCTCTCTCTCTCTCTATATATATATATATATATATGCCACCTACCACCTAACCCCTACCCCTATCTGTCTTACCAGCCCCAAACATCTCTCTCTCTCTCTCTCTCTATATATATATATATACTGCCCCCTTCTCTCTAACTACCCTTCTCCCAAAACCCATAAACCTCCCGATCTCTCTCTCTCTCTCTCTCTCTCTTTGGTGACTACTCTCCCAACTACCCCCTAACCCCTAGCCCTCTCTCTCCCCCCAATCCTGTAACAACCCCTCTCTCTCTCCCCCTATACTCTCTCCTTCTCTCTCTCTCTCTCTCTCTCTCTCTCATGACTTCTCTCCCAACTACCACCTAACCCCTACCTCTCTTTCTTCCCCCAACCCCATAACACCCCCCCCTCTCTCTCTCCCTATACTCTCCCCTTCTCTCTAACTATCCTCCTCCTCCCCAAAACCCTAAACCCCCAATCTCTCTCTCTCTATCTCTCTATGTCTCTCTCTCTATACTTCCCCCTTCTCTCTAACCCCCCTCCCCCTCCCCCTACCCCTCCCCAAACCACTAAAACCCCGATCTCTCGCGCTCTCTCTCTCTCTCTCTCTCTCTCTCTCTACCCTTCTTTGTAGAAGCCCTCCTCCTGAAACCCCTACCCCCTGTCTCTGAGTCTCTCTCTCTCCCCAAACATCTAACCGCCCATCGCTCTCTCCTACTCCCCTAACCCTAACACCCCTCTATCCCCTAATCCCCTCCCCTTACCACTAACCACTAACCACCCCTCATCTCTCACTATCTCTCTCTCAACACTTACTAGTCCCCTCTCTCACTCTCTCTTTACCCCTAACCCCCACTCTATCTCTCTCCCATACCCTTAATCTCTCTCTCTCTTCTACTCCTACTACTTAACCACCCCCTTTGTCTAAATCCTTCTCTCCATCTCTCCTAATACCTACCTATCCCAATATTGACCATCCCATCTCTCTTCTTAACCCCCTTTCTCTTAAAAACATGTTTTATAAAACTTAAAACTTTGTCTTATATTTTTTTTTTCTATTTCACATTAAAAAAATAATACTCTTATGCACACCAAATCCCCTAGAGAATATTGTGTATCTCATATTTATATATGAGAACAAATGACTAATATACATGTTTAATGGATTTTTAAATGCATATGGTGTATTTCATATATTTTGTTATCATAACTACAAAATAATATCCAAATTTAATGCAGGTTTAAATACATAGTTTAGATAGTTTTCCCCTTAACTAAGAGTTAAAAGAAATTTGTGCATTTTATTCTTTTTATGCGTCATAGTTTATATAATCCACACAACGCAGACTTACATGAAATTTGTGCAGTTTTTTTTATCCCTCACTAAATCTGAATCTAAATTCTGAGGGTACTCTTGATCATCATCCCACATTGACAAAAATATTTTAAATCTTTTTTAAATATGCTTAGAAGGTTATTTAAAATATTTAAAATCTTTTTTAAATATGCTTAGAAGGTTATTTAAAATATTTTAAATCTTTTTTAGATATGCTTAGAAGGTTCTTTTGGGTACACGAGATCGTCCATGATACACTTGGCGAGAAAACACTCGTCACGTTTGATCCACATAGCCATGTTTGGCGTGAAAGGTACGTAATCAACGATAAAAAAATTTCTGTTTAAAATCAGTGGGAAAGTGAGCCCGTTAATGGTTTCCTCCTCTTCAGTTGGAGCATCTCACAAAGTGGGAATTCGATGAAAAAAATTTGTTTGGCGTTTGAGGTGAAATAATTTCACTCACGCAAACATTTCCACTGAAGCAAGTGTTGCGAGTTTCGATCATGAGACCTTCGCAGTGACGGATAACAACTAGATTCACAAGCTTTGGGAAATCAATGAATGAAACCCTTTAAAGGAGAAAATTAGTGAGATGGGGTTTTGAACCAGCAATCAGGGTAAACTTCTAATCTACAGGTTTTTTTTTGGAGAAATTTTAAATTTAATTGGTAACCAAAATGACAATAAAGCCAGCTGTCTCACAACTTCAATTAACTCGGTATTTGGAAGACACCATCTATTTAAATTTAAATTAATCAACTAGAAATTTCTAAGGGTTCATTTATTACAACTACTAAAGTGGATTCTGCGAGATTCAATCGTGAGACCGATCATGGATAAATTTAAATTGATCAACCAGAAATTTCAAAGGGTTAGGTTATTACAACTACTAAAGTGAATGTTGCGAAATTCGATCCTGAGATCGATGATGGATAACAACTGGGCTCATAAGCTTTGGAAAATTTGTGAGCTGGTGTTTTGAACACGCAGTTGGTTGTAAAATTATAATCGACAGGTTTAAATTAAACTGGTGGACAAAAATGACAGCATAGCCAATTAACTTGGTATCTAAATATACACCATCTATCAAATTTAAATTAATCACATAGAAATAGTTTAACAAGACCATGGCCTAAGATTAATTTTTTTTATTAAAGCCCTATGGAACTGCTACACGCTATTAATTTTCTTAATTAAATCCCTATGGAACTGCTACAGGCTAAACCATTCAATGTTGGTTTCGATGAAACTATTTGTACCATTAGCAAATGATGATTGGTTTTTCATAAATGCACATTTATAACCTATTTAAAATTTGCAGTTCTTTTTAAAATATATTAATGGACCTTATATATCCCTTTCAAAATTGTTTAAATTATACTATATTGAAATGATATAAAAATTAGAAAAAAATATTTATATTTACAATCTTTAATGTAGTTCTATCTAATTATCAAATTAATGCAATATTTTTCCATTGTTATCTTATAATGAAATTGAGATATAAATAAATATTCTCAGAAATAAAATTGAACAAGTTTTTTATACTATTAATTTTGAACAGATTCAGATAAAAAGAAACTCAGGAAAAAAAAAGTTTGAAATCCTACCTCTAGGTTGATGTTACGAAGAAAAGAAGACAAAGAGATGTAGTGGCATGGCCATGGATAGCAGCACTGGTCTTAGTTAAAATTATCGAATCCCTTCCTTTGTGTTATTTCCATACAATGCTATGGCAGTTCTATAATGGTAGAGCCAGAAAAAAATGAAAAATGATTAGTGCAAAACCAGATGAAAGTAAAATTTGAATTGAAATAATGAGATCCACTAACAAAAAACGAATCAAATCCTTATTACTTAAGATATAAGTAAGTAAAAATATACTTGATATAAGTAAGTAAAAATGCTTGATAATTTGCCAAGGAATTGTCTCTGCCTTTCACAGATGCCACACATACAGAATTCCCCGAAATCTTCAAGCCCAGTTGGTCTAAACCGTAAAAACCCAGTTGGTACAATTCGATTCCATGTCTCCCAACACTTTGTATAGATTTTACCAAATCCTCCCTCATACTCACGGACGCCCAGTTTGATGAAAATATTTCCCAGATCGTCCATGGTTTTTTCGAGAAACAACGACTGATCCACACAACGCACAACTGTGAGAGCAACCACAGAGCAACAAACACATGAAAAAGAGCATAAAATCAAACAGAAGTTGAAATGCAAACGGACATTAGGTTTCGTCTACCACCTTTATATAGGGTTTTTAATACTCCATTTCTATCTAATATTTTTAACAGTCATTTTTTGTTTGAAGTTTAATGCTTTTTAGCTTTTCTAACGGTCATATTTTTCCTTTTAGCTTTTTAATTTGTAAATTTCTATTTTCATCGGTTAAAAGTGTTTTTCTAGTTTGGATTGCAAGATTAATGGAAACAAAACAAATTGATTAATGAAAAAAGTTTTAAAATGAATTTTGAACTTGGATTCAAAATAGATGATATCATTAAGTTTACATTCTCATGGAGTGGTTTGTAAATATTGTTTTATGGTTAAATTTTGAATCATATATTTTTTATTTTATGTGTTAATTCGGACTTGCTATATGTCATATATTTGTTTACGATGAGCAAGCTTGCTTTAAATCATGTCTTTATATTTTTTTATGATGAGCACTCTAGTTTTAAATTATGTTTGTATAAAGTCATTTAAATGTTATCTATCTCTAAATTGGACATAAAGAGAATGTGCCACCTATACACTTGTTCTAAAATGGAATATTAATAGAGCTATCGAATCACATTAAAATCGTATTATTTCTATGATAAATGTCTTGTGTACAACCATTCAATCTAAAAATACATATATTGTTATTTTCAATAAAAAGATTTTCAAAATTTTAAAATTATAATATATTATTTAGGAAACCTTACTTTTATTACTTTTGTTTCATTGTCAACTTCTCCCACAATGCATGCCCCTTGCATTAGCTATCAAATGAGTAGGTTTTACATGGTGTAGGTGCCCAAGAGAGATTTCATAATTTACAAACAACCTTATGCTTAGCTCTATTAGTTTTGCATTTACTTGATTTATATCAGTTGACCCAACTTCAATGTGGAGACAAACACTTATCATTATGCACTTGGCGATGTACATAAAATGGGATTTCACCCTACACCATATTATTTTGAGAAATTGTTTAATGCCAAAATGAATTATAACACTTATGATAAACAGTTCTATGCATTGATGTAGGCCTTGAAGCAGTGTCATTACTATCTTTTGGATAGGGAGACTATTTTGCATATTAATCATTATCCTTTGATATTTCTCAATTCTCCACATGGGATGCATGAACAACACCATATAAAATGAGCCTCCTATATCCAATAGTTTCACTTGGTCATTTGCTATAAATGGGCATCCTATATCCAATAGTTTCACTTGTTCATTTGCTATAAATGGGACTCCTATATCCAATAGTTTCCCCACCTTAATAGGTTTATGAATAGTTTCACTTAGTTATTCATTAACCTATATATATCAACCAAACACACTTCCTTGAATATACTAAATGTTGATGATAGTTGGTTATATAAACTAAACCAACTTTGTGTTCCCAATACACTTGATCAATTAGTCTTAATTTAGGAAGCTCATACATATTATTATGGGGGACACTTTGGCACTATAAAGACTCTCCAACACTTGCACTAACACTTTTTCTAGCCAACCATGCAACATCAAGTAGAATCATTCATTTAAATTTGTCCCCTTTGTTCCACCAATAGTCCCACCCACTTCCAAAAAGGGCTTTATAAGCCTTTATTCATTTCCTCCCATCCTTGGGAATCATTTTCTATGGATATTATGTCTTGTCAACAAACATTTGCAAACATGATTTCATCTTTCGTCTTTCTAAGATGGCCCTTTCTATTCCCTCCACAAAGACTACTTCAACTATCCAAACAACAAATTTATATTTTAGGCATGTCTGTCTCAATTTGTTTGACCTAATATCATTTCTACTTGTGATTCATGTTTTATGAGCACATTGTAGCAAATAATGTAGAAATGATTATGTTTCCATCTTAATATATGCACTATTTTTCACCCTCAAACCGATGGACAAAACTAATCTAGTGAATCATAGCCTTGTTCATCCCTCCATATGCACTATACTAACAATAAACAATGGGACACTTACTTGCAAGTCCTAAAACGTAGCTACAATCACTTTCTTGACCATTTTACTAAACTTTCACCCTTAATGCATGTTATAGGTACTAACTTCTCACCCCATATGAACTACCTCTCACTCTCAAACCTCCATCCTCTTCCCACCAGCTAATATAAGCACAAAAAAAAACCCTCTTTTGTAGATAATTTGGCTTAGATTGATGAGAAAGTAACCAACATAGCCTAAGCATACTAGCCATGTTATAAGGATTTTTAAAGTTACCATTGTGCTCGCATGCCCTTCCAATTTGTGGACCATGTGTGTACCATGTTTAGTTCTAGATGAGAAAAAAATATTTTAAAGGCCAATGCTATCATAAGATGAAACCTCTCAAGTGTGGTGCATATACTATTATCGAGTAAGTCAATGATAATGATTATAGGGTATATTTTCCTTTCCATCATGGTATTTGTAATGCGATCAATGTGAGTAAATTGAAACTCTACAAACCTCCCTTACTGGAAGAAGAAGTTTAGTTGGTTCATCATATAGATATTATTCCATATTTCCAATAGCCACTTATTTACGACACATTGTTGGATATTTTCACTTGCTAAATGGTGCACCTTTAGAATATTTTTATTTTGTTAGGTACAAATATTAGCTTCCTAATATGACAAAGTGTGTTTCCAATTTTTTTTTCTAGACTTCTTACCCTCATCTTGTTGAGACAATGGGGACACTTTTGAAACTAAACATGGAGGATCTAATGTATCATGAGGAAAACCATTGTGAGGATCACAATGCCCCATAACAGTGCACCTCTATAGCTTCTAAAAGGGTGCACATCCCTAAGTATATTAATTAGTTAATATATTTAAAAAAAAGACACAAAGTTGTCCTCTAGACAATTTGATAGTGCTTTTTGACTTTGTGAGTGTAGATCTCTATAAGAGGATTTTTTCTAGTATAATGATCTATTAAATAGGTTTTGGGTTTTCTTTCTTCATTCTCTTCTCTAGTTTTTTCATAATTTTCTTTTAGCAAGATGTGTTTTACAACATTAGGAGCTCAAAATATACATTTTAATCATCTTAAAGGAAAAGAAGGGGTTGTCGTGTTGGTTTCCTCTCACTTAGTCATTGCAATGGTTGACTTGTAGTTGATCCCTCACAAAGAGTACTATATATTTTGCTTAATCTTGATAAATGATTGCTAGAGATGACCATCATTTGCAACTCGAATAATGCAAGGGATAGAATATATGTCAATATCATTGGTTAGTTGAGGATATTCTAGATTCCACTTGGCTCATATGTGGGGTTTTGAATATGGTAGACTGGCATTCATTTATGCACACCTTGCAATTAGCAAGAAAACAATATGGATTGGATTGAATGCATCACATGGGCTTTATAAACCTAATTGAAACTTTTGTTTTTAATTGAGATGATTCCTTGACACTTTGTTTCACTTGGAGAAATTTTATGAAAGGGGCCAAGAGGATCTACTATTAGCTTCATCACACCCTTCTCCATGAGAAAAAAACATTTACTTTGATTCTAGTGAGGGTTTCTTAAGTCATGTTCATTACATAGTCACTTTGTCATACCATTGATCCATATGGCTTTTAAGTTCTTGGGGTTTGAAAATATGCAATTTTTAAAAACTAGATAGACCATGAGCATATCCCATCTCCAAATCCTATGTTGCTTTACGGCTCTTTAAATAAACTATAATGTTTGAAATATAGACAAGAAAATTGGTTATTCTAGCTTCATGGCATCTAGTAATTGATGCTAAAAACTAAGAAAATAACTTGCATCTTGTGTATAAGAGGTTGTCTTAGTTGGGTGTGCAGAACTCATAATCACTATGACAACCTTATCTCCTTGCCTCCCTCATCTAGAAGGTTGACTTGTTAGGTGACCAACTAGTGTAAAGCATTGAGTTTTCTTCATCATGGAGTCATATTAGAGATGATATATTATTTTGGTATGAATGGAAAAGAACGATGATGTTTCTTTCAATTTAGTTATTTGTTTGCAAGTATTTTCATGGTATGGTGAAAGTCTAAATATGTGTCAAACTATCCTTGTAGATCATTGTGTATTTTCCAAAGATTCATGTTAAAATGAAACGTTTGTAACAACTTCTCAAATACTAGAGTGGGACCTATTGTACTATGACAAAAGAACCACATATCTGATCGTGTATAATATTTGCATGATCGTTGTCATGATATTGTTGAGGCCTAAACCAAGCCCCAAGTTAGTAGACTTGGGAACCCCTATTTTTATTTATAAATTTGGTTTCAAGTTTCATTCTGAATGCAGTTTTTAATTTATTTTAATTCTATATCATATCCTTCAGTTCATTGACGATGATGTCAAGCATAATGAATAATCAATCACTTAATAATTTCATGCAAACTAATGTTTTTCGTTCATGCTCCAAGCTTGATTCATTGCATAGAACGTATTCCTAATTGCTCATCAAAGGTTATTTTAAAAAGTCTAGCTCCAACATGATTTCATGTTAATTGCATTTTTGTTACATAACTTTTCTTATGCAAGGAGATGTTTGGGCTCATGAATGTGCTTTCTTCAATTGAATGTTTATGTCATTTCAATATTTAGCATGTCTTTGTGCCTCATCTGTAGGTGTTCAGATTTATTTTCGTAGGTGATATCAATAGTCTAGTTGAGCACATAGTCCTATATTGAAAAATGTGAGACTTTACATAGAGATATGTAGCTCGTTAACAAGTGATAAAAGGACTAGTGACATTTACATAGGGGAACGCTACAAAGAAATTGAGAATAATTTTTAAAATCATATTATAGTGAATTTGGGATACATTTAGCAATGATTTATAATATAATTTGAGGCAAGCTGCACAATCGTATCACATAATTCAAAGTTTTTGTGCCAAAATCTAGACATCATGCATAACAAGAATGGTGCATTAAATGATGGAATCAATGAGACAGATGAATCCATGCACACAAGTTTTATGTTCAAGTTCATATAATTATAATGTATGCCTTATGGTCATTGGAAGCCTTATGGATGAGTTTTGAGACAAATCTACAATTTTACTAAGTGTCTCTACATAGGTGCACATGCTTCCTACAAGACATCTTTGTGGATTCAAATTTGACTCAAAACAAGATTTGAATGAAATCAAGCCACTAGCTCAAATCCTATATAGTAGGGATTAAAGACATGAGAAGAAACTGAGGTTCCCAGCAAATGGCTATCCACACAAAATTATTACTTTGGTTAGCAAGGCGCTTTATGCATATTTTGGTGGCCTATCATGTTGAGTTTTTAACCACCAAAAGGGTCCACCCACAA
Organism: Larix kaempferi; assembly: GCA_027924585.1. Lineage (NCBI taxonomy): Eukaryota > Viridiplantae > Streptophyta > Pinopsida > Pinales > Pinaceae > Larix > Larix kaempferi. Next base: position 350,690 of record BSBM01002230.1, on the reverse strand, counting down.
GTTTTTTAGCATCATGGACTCAAAACAATTGGCATAATTTGATTATATTTTTTTTTTCTCACAACCCGGGTAGTTTTTGCTTCCTGATTTATTTAAAGAAAATAAAATTAGAATTTAAGACATTGTAATCAATGTTGATGGATAGTTAAAATTATGTGGAGAATGAAATGAACATAGAAATATAGATGAAATCACATAGAGTTATTACAGAGAGGACAAGAATACAATGAAACCCAAATTCTACTAATGACTAAAATAGAAAAGCATTTCTATATATAATGGCTAGAATGGTTGTAACCTATTTCTTAAGAGACACGTGTTTGCTACCATCAAATACATGATATTATAAAGTGTAAAATCATGAGAGGAAAAACCAATAAGGATTTTAAACCCTAACCCTAGGAGATGAGGTGATAAAAGGAACAAGGTCTCAAAGATGAACCTAGTTTTATACATAAGCATACTAGGGCCATAAATTTCACATACAAACTCTATTTGAGGTGTTTCTTAAACAACTATACAGATTATTTTATGCTCTATGTGTTTGTAGACCACCGAATAGAAAATGTGTGAAAAATGTGCTCAAAATTTACAATCTAGTAGCATACTAAGATGTAGAACCATTTTCAGTTAATGGATGAAGTTAATGGTCACTAATATCCACATATCCCATTGAACATTTTAACTTATTGCATGTCACAATATTAATTTTTTTCTCTTTATTATTTTTAGTTATAATTAGTAATTGCAATCTTTATTTTCATGTTCTATAATGGTTTTAGTTACTTAAATAATATTGATGTTTAATCATTATATAGTTATAGATACAATTACATATAATTATATTTATTGTGTGATTTTAATTGTAACTATATTAATATTTAATCAAATCATTATATTGTTGTATTCTTCATAGTTTTCAAGAAATATAGTCATTTTGAAATTGTAGTGGGAATACTAAAAAAAATTTTTATAACAAAATAATTTTAAATATATTAAAATAAATATCTAAATTGTTATGATTTCAAAGAGTTAATTTCTTTTAACAAATTCAATTATTATTGAAAGTAATTGCATCTCTTTCTTTTAGATTAGTGGGAATATTAAAAGAATTTTTTTATAACAAGATAATTTCGAATATATTAAAATATATATTTAAATTGTTATGATTTGAAAGAGTTATCTTTTTTTAACTAATGCAAATTGTTATTGAAAGGAATTGGATATATGTCTTTTATTGGAAGTAATTGGATATATCTCTTTTAGATTGAATGAAGTCATTATATATATATATTTGTGAGATTATATCATATTTAATGGAATTTTAATGTTGAATGACAAAATATTGGATTCATTTTATATTTCATTTTAAAAAAATAGTGTATAAATATTGTTTAATTTAGAAATGACTAAATATTCAATAGATAGTGTATATATGAGACTAATTTTATTTGTCTAATTTAGAAATGGCTAAAAATTAAGGTTCACTATTAAAATTAAATTTAAAATTTAGCATGATCTTTATGCTAAATAGATGTACAATATATATTTTTAAACAAAATAAATAAATATATAACATGTTTTTAAAAAAAATATTATATACATAACAAATTTACTTTCCAATTTAATGATACGTAATGAAAATAATATAAAATTTTAATATATTTATTTGTTCTATTTAGAGATCAGTACAAATTAAGGTCCATTATAAAGTTTAAAATTTCATATAGAAACATTATGTAGAAGCCATGTGAGACTCGACACTCAATTGTATCATCCAATTGTGAATTGAATTTTAAAATTATTTTCGTAGCGTATCATCCCATTGTGATTGAATTTTAAAATTATTTTTCGTAGCCGTTTTGTGTGGGCCCCAACAAAAACGACACTCATAACCGTTACAGACGTCACTGTTAAAAAAAAAGCGAAAAGCAAAGGAAAAAACTGACCGTTGAAAAGGGAGTGCTAAAACCCAGATGAAAGGTTGTCGAAGGAACCCAAATGCTTGTTACCCTTTCTGTTTCGTTTCTTTTTTCGCCTATCTTTCATGAGTCTGTTTCTCTCATAGTTGTGCGATGTGTGGAGAACGAGGATTCCAGAAAGTATTGGTTCCCATCGTTCTGCTGCGATGTATCTCCAATGGCGTTCATGCCAGCTAGCAATTTTGAAATCCTTGATCACATCCGACTCCAACACTGTTAATAGTGTTTTTGTTTAAACCCTGCTCAGGAACTATATTTCGAGCAAGGATTATTGCTCGATTTCCCCCTTGCAAAGTAGGAAATGGAGTGGATAATTTGTTTATGCGATGAGCGTTATTCCCAGCCTCTCTCCACCTAAAGCTCTTGGAGAGATTGTTTAAGGTCTCTATTACTGTTCAAGTATTGGTTTGTTGTTTGTCCTCCTTGGAGACCGCTACTATTGCTGCCAATTTGATTTCGTTGCTGCTTTTCTCCCACCATACCTATTGAGCCCTTGAATCGGTGGTGAAGTTGTTCATTCACTGTAGAGGGCAATCGAAATTCTCCATCTATTTCTCTGCCTTGAAATTGATTGGCATTCAGCTCTTGCAGACGATGCGGAGCAACACTGTGATTTCCTGCAGAAGGACCGAGTGCAGGTCGCTGTGGAAACTGAGCAGGGATGTTCATGGCTGATGCTAAGGTAGCCGGAATGTCCTTTACCGCGGCAATGGTCGTTAGCTGCTCTAACATAGGCCTTGTAACCTGTGATAAAAGCAAATCCAGTGTCTGCGCGCCATTTTTCAACCCTACTTCTTTAATAAGCTCCACCAAATGCTTAGTGTCTGTTGGCAAGCTCCATTTTAGTGTTTCTCCAGCATTCTGGAAGCCCCGTTTGGGAGGAGCGGAATTTGAACGTGGATTCGTTGGTCATTCTCTCTGGACAATGATCGGCCGCATGGCTTCCATTAAGCTACCCGATAAATATTCTCCAGGTTTGTACTATTTGTTCAATATTCTCCAGGTTTGTACTATTTGTTTTTGTTTGTTTCTGTGATTGCTTGCGTAAATTTAAAACTGAAAGACAGAGAAATGTATTTTAATTATAATTTAATTTTTGTGTTGTTGATTTTTTAAAATTAATTTTAGTTAAATAGCTTCATTAATTTTTGAAATAACAAGCAGTGCTTTGAATATTTTGAACTGTAATAGATTTTGCATTTGAAAGATATTTACCAAAATCGAATATAGCTAAGAATTCCATGCGATTCCTTGCCTTGTCAATCCTTTTATAATGCAGTTGAAAGGTCATTCATGCTCCATGCTATTTCTGTTCATTCAATTAGTTCTTGGCTACGGTTACAGGATCCTTGGTACTGTGCACGGCCAACATCTCGATGGTACTTTGCATGGCCATGTTGAAGTGGATGCCGCTGCATATCTCTGTCTTCTTACGAGTATCCAGCGAGAGGACGTAGAAACCCACGGAATGATTCTTTTGCTCTTTTGGGTTAGGGTTTATGAACTTCGTTTAGATAGTTAGATTTTTTTTCTCCGTTAACGTTATATTTTGGGATTTAGATTTGTTGGAAGTTGTATAAGTAAAGGAGTATCGAGGGAGAGGTAGAAACCTAGCGGAAAGTCTTATCTTATTTCAATTTTTTTACTCTTTGGTCCAGAATGATTCTTGGGATTGGGTTTATTAACTTCGTTTAGATAGTTAGATTAGATTTGTTTTCTCCGCTGAGCACTGAGGTTATATTCTGAGATTTAGATTTGTTGGAAGTAGTATAATTAACTATTTAATTATTGTTAACCATTTCTTATCTTCATATTGTTTTAGCGTTTCTTATTTTCATATTGTTTTAGCATTTTCAAATCCTCACTTTAGCTCGATTTGAGTGTTCTCTCTAGTTATTTATAACAAAGTATTATTAAAAAAAATCTATTCTCATTAGGTTTGGAATGGATTTTTAAATATTTTAATATTGTTTCTAGTTCTTAATATTATGTCATGTATTTAATATATTTTTTTATAAAATTAGTAAAACAGGTTTAATTTATAAATATAAAGAAGAAAGAAAAATTTTAATTAATAAAAAGAAATTATTACAGTCATATTTATGATTTTTGAATTTTTTTTGTTGATAATTTTTTAATATTATATTATGTATTTTTTTATAGTAATTATAGTCTACACTTTTTTTTAAGAAAATGTATAAAAGAAAATTTATTTATAAACTGTAAAAGTTTTGAAGTTTTAAAGGGAGGGAGGGTGAAAGGGAGGGAGGGGGGAGTGAGGGAGAGAGAGGGAGGGGAAAGGGGGTAGGGAGAGAGGGGGAGGGGGAGGGGGATTGGGGTGGGTGAGGGAGGAGTGGAGGGAGAGAGGTGGGGAGCGAGGGAGAGAGAGTGGAGGTGGAAAGAGAGAGAGAGATAGAGATTTGGGTGTTAGTAAGGGTTAGTGTCAGGAGGGGAGAATGCAAAAAAGAGGAGGGTGGGTCAGTAGTAGAGAGACAGAGAGAGAGAGAGAGAGAGAGAGAGAGGGACATAAAGTGAGGGAGGAAGGGAGGGAGGGAGGGATGTAGAGAACGGGTGTTAAGATTCAATATGCTAAGACAAAAAATAGTAGCATTACATTCTATTTCACAATAATAGCATATACAGGATCACTGAAGAAACAACAAGCATAGCATAATCACAAGAGACACAGATTTATCCTGGGAAACCCTCATGGGGTAGAAAACCTAACAAAGCTTCCTCAATATAGATGACCAGCAATATACAAAGATGCAAACCAAAGACATGATCTCCTCCTCCACCATAGAAGACCTCTCCTCCATAAGTGCACTACATTCTGAGGGAGGGAAGTGTATCAAATGAGGAACATACCTCCTCTATATATACACATCTCCGAATTGTACTTTATATTAACTAGGTCGGCCCCAACTTTACCACTAGGTTAAACACCCCACTACAACTGACTGGGCCGACCCCACTAGGGTGGTCTAACAACCCTTTGACCCACATAACACATACAGGGCCGACCCCCACTAGGAAAGTCTAATAACCAAAGTTACCACATTCCGACGGAGGAATAAACATCTCTGGATATACAATAAGATCTTCACGAAGGAATGAAACATTTCCAGAATAATAAAGTACAAATATAATATTCTTAGAAGTTATAATATCTCAACAAGGGGAAGGTGGGGGAGGGGAAGAGAGGGATGGGGAGAGGGAAAATGAGGGAGGGTTAGAGAGGGGGGGAGAAAGGAGAGGAAGGGAGGGGGAGGAGAGAGAGAGAGAGAGAGAGAGAGAGAGAGTGAGAGGGGGGTGAGGGAGTAGTGGATGGAGGGAGGTGGGGAGGGTGGGAGAGAGAGTGGAGGTGGGGAGGGAGGGAGGGTAGGAGAGAGAGAGAGAGCTATAGGTGGGTGTTAGTATGGATTAGTGTCAAGAGGGGAGACTATGAGAAAGAGGAGGGTGGGTCAATAGTAGAGAGAGAGATAAAGAGAGAGGGAGAGAGAGAGAGAGGGAGGGCGGAAAGGATGGAGAGAGGGGGAGGGAGTGGGAGGGGGAGAGAGGGAGGGGAACACCGAGGGATGGTGATAGAGAGAGAGAGGGAGATAGACAGAGGGAGAGAGGGAGAAAGGGAGGGAGGGATAGAGGGAGGGGGATGGGGAGAGAGAGAGAGGTGGGGGAGACTGGGGAAGAGAGCGGGGGAGACAGGGAATGAGGTGGGTGTTAGTAATGGTTAGTGTGAGGAGGGGAGCATGTGAGATATGGGAGGGTGGGTTAGTAGTATTAGTAGAGCGAGAGAGAGAGAGATGGGGGTTGTGGTTATTGGCAGGGGGAGGTGGATTAGGAGAGATAGTGGGGGGTGGTTAGGGGTAGAGTGAGAGAGAGGTGGTATGGTTAGTGTGAGAGGGAGGAGTAGGGGGAATATATATATATATCTAGAGAGAGAGTTGTGGGTAGGTGGTTATGGATAGGGGGAGGAGTGTGAGGGAGAGGGTGATATAGAGAGAAAGGGATGAGGGGATTATCATAGACATAGATAGAGGACGATTTGGGGTATGGAAAATAGAGGAGAGAGATAAGTAGAGTGGTTACGAGTAGTGGGATGGGAGGCAGGTTAGGGAGAGAGAGAGAGGATTAGTAATGGTTAGGGTGAGGATGGGAGAGAGAGAAATAGAGTAGGGTGGTTAGTATTAGAGAGAGAGGGGGGTTAGTAAGGTTTAGGGTGAGTGTAATATCCAAAATTTTGACTGATTATGTTTATGTTATATATTGGGCATAAGCCTCGATGCATATAAATTATTTATGATATACTTATATTTGGGTGGGGACCGTGACTGATGCAGATTACTTATTATGATATTGGGTAGAAACCCTATTATACTAAGAGGATCTTTGTTATATATACTATGCAAAGTTCCGGTATGCATGATGGAATTTTGATGATGTGTTGAGCATAGGCTCTGGAGCACATGGATGACCTATGTGCTAGGTGTAAGCCCATACTGGACTTTTGATGATCTGTTGAGTGTAGGCTCTGGAGCACATGGATTCCCTATGTGCTGGGCGTAAGCCCCAATGAACAAGGATTCCCTATGTGCTCTGCATAAGCCCCGATGTACAAGGATTACCTATGTGCTTGGCGTAAGCCCCGAGCTACATAGATGATGTTTATTATGTGTTGGGTGTAAGCCTCTATATAGAAGGATGCCCTATGTGCTGGATGTAAGCCCTGAGGTACATAGACGATGTTTATTATGTGCTGGGCATAAGCCCTGAGGTACATAGACGATGTTTATTATGTGTTGTGCGTAAGCCCCGAGGTACATAGAGTGTTGGGCATAAGCCCTAGAGCACTCCAAGCTTGATAAACGAATGTCGGATCCAAGGCCAATTAAATATCCTAGATGTGCCTCACAACCACATTCTAGCTCTAGTGTTGAGTAGAGGCCCTGGAATTTCACTAGCGTAATGCCCATGTGAGAGTGTTGAGTTAAAAGGCTTTGAAGAGCACTCAGGGTTACTAGATCTCAAGTGTTGAGTCGGGAGGACTCTGAATAGAACTTACGTGTTTTATCACAACTATTCAACTTGATTAAATAAATCTTACTATCATCAAATACTGCAAGAACTACCATGTTAAAAAGAGGGAATCTGACATGCAAAGGGAGAGACTAGAGGTGCCTTTACCAGCTTACCAAAACTGTCCAAAGAAGTGGACCCTTTCCTTAAAAAGAATTAAAAGAAGCATCATGTGAACAAAATGTTTAAAGGCCACAAAGCTAAATATTATTATTAGGAGCTTCAATAAGAAGATTGTTATTAATTATATATTCTTTTATAAATGTTTACTCTTATATATATATATATATATATATATATATATATATATATGCATAAGTGGGCTGCCACTTACTAAATATTATGTATTAATATTTAGATGGTATTGTAACTATTATATTATTATTATTATAAAAAGATTAAAGATCAAAAATACTTTAGTCAAAACAAAGTGAGAAGTCCTAGTCCCAAAATAACTAGCAGTTAAGTAAACAAATACTATTTTATAATCTAAATTATTTTAAAGAAACTAGTAAATTCCAATAGTCCTATTGTTCAAGATTTTCCTACTTAAGGAGGGTAGACCCAAGTTTGGGGAGCTTCTTCTTCATCTCTTTCTTTTGGTATTATTATTCCAAGAAGAACTCTCTATTCCAGAAGCGAGCTTTGCTCATATATTTTCCAGATCTGAACCAGCTACACCTATAGGGCCTCTAGTTCTCAATTTGCATGTCATAACCATCTCGGGGGGGATTCTTACTAAACCAGGAATGGTTGTAGAATCATGGTTGGGAGGAACGTGCTAGTCCAAAAGTCATCCAATCCAAGATCAATTATCAGGTCAGCTAAGAGTCAGTAATTTCCCTAACTAGTCGGTGGAGTGTGCAGGTCATTATCAGCAGGACAAGCTAAAGAAATCAACAGGCCATTATCAGTATGACAAGCTACAGGGATCGACGTGTATGAAATGTTTATAAAACCTTGCTATGATTTATATCTCTTATTTTACAAATGAAATGTTAAAATAGTAGTAGCTTAAATATCAGTTTTAAAGATTTTCCAGAATCAAATTTCATTTCCTAGCAGGACTAGCGAGCTAGTCTTTGCTAGTCAATTGAATTGCTTAAACTTATGAGTTATGTGAATAATTGATTTATTTCAGTAAGATCCATTGAGTTTATTTTTCCTCTCATCTCAAATTTCATTTTAAATTTCCACAAAACGTTTTAACTACTGAAACTCAATTATTAAACAAAGATCTATAAACCCAACCCTTTCGAAAAGCTAGCAGTACAATTTTATAGCAACAAAAAATGCATCATCATTCTTCGTAGATATTGCTCCTACCTATTCCAAATCTAAAACAAGTGTGATAGATATATTCTTTTTACATGTATCCATTTTCATTTTATTATCAAATTAATTATTATCGTTATTATACAACGAAATCTACATAGACCACAACAAGACAACAGATAGGGCAGAAACCATTGAATTTTGTTATACATTTTTCTCTTCCAATGCAAGATACGCATCATACTTAGCCATCGCTACCCATTATAATCTAGTATTTCAAAAGACACAGAGCTTATTACAAATACACAGACCGGTACTCTATCCATTCAAGATTTATTAGTAAACAAGCATACATTATAAAGCGACAGTGTTTAAGGACTACCTAAAAGTTACAAACAAGGATGCCCAGTGAAATTAGAGATCAAGGGTCACATCCCATGGCTCTCACACCGAAAACAAAACTTGTAGGAAATTCCTATAGGGCCTATGGTCCTCAACAACATAAACAAAATGTGAAGGATAGCCTTGAAACCCTCCCCATACAAGTATCCATCCTATTCACATGACGAGTAAGTAAAACGAGATTTTCTTATTTAAAATCTAACTGCAATACCAAAACAGAGGCATAGAAACTTCATTTGATATCCGATAATATTCTACGGGTGGCACTTTGTTACGTAGAAGCCCCATAGCAATAACCAACACAGTAGCAGGTGCAAATAAAACCAGTACACGAATCACAGCGACATTGCCAAGCTGAAGGAGCCAAAGGCCTTTCATTATTGAAGACGATTGTCGTACAACAGTTTACAAAAAGAAAATACCCAGGAACCCCATAATATTAGAACCCTTAAGTTTCAACTTGAATGCTTGCATACACACGGGAAAACAAAATAGAAATGTACCATTTGAAGTCATTGGAACTGTACATGAGTCATATCCAAAGATATAGCATTTCATTTGTTTATAAGATTTCGCAGAGCCGAGTAACAGGTAAGACCCAGCTGCTACATAGTTCTTTTATATCATAGTACCAGTACTCATTCAACTATTAAGTTACATTGAAACCCCATTTTTCCTAGTCTAGCCAGTAGGCGACTATCTAGACCTCCCCAAAGTGAATCAATAAGCCAATGGCTTACAGGAGTTTCACTCTAAACACTAGGCCAAATGCATACATACAATGCCTGAGCTGCAGGAGATAGGGAACGAATGGTTAAGCCAGACTCACCATTTATCATAGCCACACATCGTCACCTCGAATCTTAGCAGCTCCCATACCAAAGCATTTCCATCTGTCATACACGATATATAAAATTGGTTAGCTCAACCATGTTTTTCAGACAACAAAGGAAACATAAAAATATCAAGTGCGAATAGAGAGCTTTTCATTACCTGTATGGCCCACACCTACTTTGTAATGTCCCTAAAATAGCAAAAGTTTAAAAAAATTTCCGTTACTGCAACAAGTGCCATTTAAAGATGAAGAGTTCATAATTTTAACTCTAATACGGAGAAACTACTTTGGTATTTGTTTGTGACATCTAAGAGTTTATGTTTTTCTAAACAAGAGAGTCTTACTGGTTTAAATATTTGTTTCTGCAGAAGTGATGTGGTGAAAAAGGAACATGGATTTCTAAAGTATGTTTGGAATGCTAGAGTAATAATTGACCTACTCCTTACAACTAAGGTCCAGATGCATGTTATACTTGTAAACTGTTTAAATGAATTCTTATGAATATAATTATGAATGTATAAATGATCCTTCAGGTGATATGATCATAAGAGGTTGAGTCCTATGATGGGGCCTTGGTAACAATCGAGGTGAAATAAATACCCCAGCAGGGTTGCCGAGAGCTAAGAGCACTCTCGGGAGAGTTCTGGACTTACTTAGCATTTTAGCTAATATAACATTTTCATGTTTTGTGTTTGCAGGTATTCACCCTGTGACAGTTGTACCCTAAAGGATCTATCCATACTCCACCCAATGTTAAGTTTACAAGGTAATGGCTAAGTGTGATGGTCAAGTCCTTAATGGATAGACTATTATACAAATATTAAGGTGCCAAAGGGGTTTGGTAATGTAATTTTAAGGTAGGGAGACCTTTGGAACAATGCATGTATACCGCGCTAGTCGTGGCTATTATAACACACAAACTATAGTCTGTCACGAATATTTGAGTCTCCATTAAAGTAGGGTTTGGTGCAACATTAACTACACCATAACGTATAGTGGATGACAAGCTGTCCAGTGAGGGTTCGTAATGATTTGGGGTTTTCCTTGGTCATGTCCTCTGTGTTTTCATTTGTAACCTCATCTCTGCCTTGTATTGCGTTTTTGGGGGGTGGTTTCGTTCCTTGACCTGAGCTACGCTCATGGTGAATGGACTTTGATGTTTGCTTGGGTGGTGAGGTGAAGAATGCCATACTCTTCTCAGGTATGTAGAACTTTCAGTGTTCCTTTACGAAATACATTCTCTCACTATTAAATCTCTCAGGGTTTTAACCTAGATTTTCAAGTTGGTTTGATAGGTAGTGCCTGTGAAGGTCTTTGCGTGGGTTGCTGTGGATGTTTCAGGACATTATATGATCTGGGTATTAGTAATGGTAAGTCCAACTACATACCCATGTGCTCTGCCCTCTTAAATATCTGGTGGGGTACTGTGTATTTCGTTTTGTTTATGGGAGGCTTCGTGAGCCTTTTGGCTTACTCGTTCTATTTGAGGCCTCGAAGGGTCGCCTCTAGCTAGACCAACAATTGCCTTGAGTTTATGCGTTTGAAAATGTAATAATGAGATGTAGCGAAGTGGAACTCCTATGGAATTTCTATGGAGATTTAGAAGATCATTTTTATTACATGCCCGATGCTTTGTGACTAGTGTACTCTGGTTTTGATGGCCATTGTTGGCACCTTCGTTGTAGTTTTTGTGTTTGCATGAACTTGAGGTTTTACACAGATAATTTCTTCTTGTATATTTCTGGTGTGAAGATAAAAACTACAGTGTTTCAAAACTAGTTCCTATCAGTGTAACTTTTGTTTAAGAGAATGAAATGACTCAGCCGGGGAGTATTATGTTTATTGTAATGATTTCTCATTTCGATTATAACTCTGTCTATTTATAATTTTTCATGTTGGATGTAAATGAAAGTGTCAGGGTTTCACAATGATGCTATACCCTATGATGTAGATAGAAATCAAGAACCCTGTGGTTTTATCTTTGTCTACGTTTTTGGATTGATAGTCTTTGCGTTGGATTTTACTGTAGTGACTTCGTTTAAAAAGAAGGAAGGATAACGCCCAAGTGGGCATCCTGTAGTATTGTTGTTGGTAATAATTATTTGGCCAATCGTTATTCTAGAATTATATGTTTGATGTCGATACCCAAATTCTCATTTTACAAAAGTGTGGGTCTGTAGCTACAGCTACGTGCTGATGCATTTTGGAAAAAGAAAGGCAATGGGGTTCGACCCCTTGACCTATGTTTTGATATATATATATAAATAATGAAAATATGTGTGAAGGTTTAATGTTCCCTTTGAAACTACTACTTTCATTTTTTATGTGGCGTCTGTATGGTTTGGATTTAGCGTCTCATTCTGGATTTGAAATCATGGTTTGGAACATAAATAAATCTACAATACTTTGGTTAATAATAAAATATGAAAAAGGGATTTGTGGGTGTCTAAGCCCTATGATTCATTGTACAAGATTTCTATAATTCATGTATTTATCGTATCTAATAAATAACCGAGCTGTAATGGAAATAATGAATGGTTAGTAGTAGGTTGTATATAAGATGCTGTCAAAATAAAAAGGGTACTATCTGTTCAAACTTATAAGAAATACTAGTCTATAGGTTTTCTACGTAGATGTCTAGCACACGCTAGTGGACTAGCCATGTTAGACATGCGACAGTTATACCAAAGTAATTTTCTAGGGTTGGTAAGGCTTTTGAACCTGAAGTTTGATATGCATTTAACCCTGGAAGCTAATGCCGTAAATGCCCTTCGCTCCTTAAGAAAATTATTGTTGTAGATGGTTTAAGGGAATTAAATACTAAGTAAAAATCTAATCAAATTGTATGAATAAAATATAGTGAGTTGAACAATTCATACCTGGTAGCTTGTAGCATGCCCTCCCTCTGTAGTAACCTGCACACTCAATCAATTAATTAGTGGAAAACAATGTTGTGTTTAGTTGACCTAATTACAATGATTCCTTGATTAGATAACTTTGGGGCTACCATGTTCCTCCCAAACATGATCCTACAACCGTTCTTGGTTCAGTATGGATCCGCCTGAGCTGGTTCTGACATGCAAATTGAGATATAGAGGCCCTAGGCTCACTGCTGGTTCAGATCTGAAAATTTATGTGGAAGGCTTCACTTCTTGGAGCAGAAAATTCTCTTTGGTTCTATAAGAGAATTATCACAAAAGATCATTCCTCAAACTTTGAGGTCTGTCCTCTTTATGTAGGGAAATCTTGAATTAGGACTGTTGGAATGATTGGTTTCTTTAAATTAAATAAATTAATTTTTAAAAGATGTTTCTTTAATTAATTACTAGTTATGTTGGAACTAGGACTTTTCAAATTGTTTAACTCAAGTGCTTTTGATTTAAGCCTTTTTATAATTTGTGATCAAATTTATATTTCAATTTATTTATTAATGCATCATCGATTTATTAAATCAATGCATCAACTATATAAAATAAATGTATTTTAAAAATAAATAATAACAACATTATTATTAAAGTTATTAATAATAATATTAGCCTTGAGGCTTTTATGCATGTTAACCCTACAAGGCTACTAGTAGTTAATTCATGCTTTAAGTCTTGGTGTTTATCTTTTATTTAATTAGGTATCTTCACATGATACTTCTTTTAATCTTTTAAGGATAAGGTCCACTTCTTTGGATGGTCTCAGTAATCTAGGATAGGCACCTCTAGTCTCTCCCTTTGCATGTCGGATTTCCTCGTTTTAACATGGTAGTTCCCGCAGTACTTGATGATAGATATAATAAGATTTATTTAATCAATTCGAATAGTTGTGATAAGAACATAAGTGCTATTCAGAGTCCTTGTGACTCAACACTTGAGATCTAGTAACCCCGAGTGCTCTTCAGAGCCTTCTAACTAAACACTCTCATATGGGTGTTACGCTACTACAATTCAAGAGCCTCTGCTCAACACTAGAACTAGAATGTGGTTGTGAGGCACAGCTAGAATATTTAAGTGGCCTCGGATCTGGTATTCATTTTCTTTCAAGGTTGGAGTGCTGCAGCTCCTAACCCTTACTAACCCCCTGCCTCTCTCTCTCCCCTACTCCTCCACCTACCCTTGAGCCCCACCCCTCTCTCTCCCCCTCAACCCCCTATTTCCACACTTCTCTCTATCTCCTCCTAACCCCCCTCTTACTCTCCCTACCCCTAATCTCCACCTCTCCCTCTCTTCTACTCCCCATCCCCCTACCACTAACCACCCTTTCTCTCTCTCCCCTTACCCCGCTTCTCTCTCCTACTCCCCCTACCCATAACCCCCCATCTCTCTATCTTTGTCTCTCTTAATCCCCCTCCCACTACCACTAACAACCCCACCATCTCTCTCTCTCCCTAGAACATCTCTCTCTCTCTCTCTCTCTCTCTCTTTGTCTCTCTCTCTCTCTCTATGTATATATATATATATCTGTGTGTGTGTGTGTGTGTTTCTATACCCCCAAACCCCCACTCCTCATTCCCCTATCGCTACTCCCTCCCCACACCCTTTCTCCTACTCCCCGTAGCCAAAACCTCCCCCCCCCCTCTCTCTCTATGCCTAACCCCCCCACTCCTCATTCCTAAATCCTGAAACCCTCCCCCACTCCTTCTCTTCGACTCCCCTACCACTAAACTCTCTCTCTCTCATAACCCCCCCTCCCTCTCCAACCCCCCTCTTACTACCCTTAGCTATGGACCCCACCTCTCTCTCTCCTACTCCCCATCCCCCTTATCAATGAGCACCACCCATCTCTCTCTCTCTACCCTGAAACCCTCCTATCCTCAACTATAACCACCCTTCTCTCTAACCTCCCCATTACCCCCTAAACCTCCTGATCTCTATCTCTTTATCTCCCCCAACCCCCTTCCTCCCCCCTACCCCTAATCACCATGATTCCCTACCTCACTCCCTAACCAACCGCCCCCTTGCTCTATCTATCTCCCCCACTATTCCTCCCCCTAACACTAACCTCTCTCTCTCTCTCTCTCTCTCTCTCTCTCTCTCTCCCCCACCTCTCCCTCCACCTATACCCCTAACACCTAGCTCTCTTCTCCCCCTAGAACCCCTATTACCACTGCTCTCTCTCTCTCCTCATAGCGCCCCTCTTACACCCCCTATCCCTAAGCACCACTTCTCTCTCTCTCTCTTACTCCCCACCCCCCTGCCACTAGCCACCCCCCATTTCTCTCTCTATATCTCTCTCTATCTCTCTCTCCAACCCCCTCACTCCTCAATTACACCCCCTTCTCTCTAACCACCCTACTGCTCCCAAACCCCTAACCCTCCCCCACTACTCCTCTCTCTATCTATCTCCCCCACAACTCCTCCCCCTACAACTAACCTCTCTCTTTCTCTCTCTCTCTCCCCTACTCCTCCAACTACACCCCTAACCCCCACCCCTCTTCTCCCCCTAAACCCCCTATTCCCACTTCTCTCTCTCTCTCTCTCTCTCTCTCTCTCTCTCTCTCTCTCTCTCTTCATAACGCCCCTCTTACACCCTCTATCCCTAAGCCCCACCTGTCTCTCTGTCTCTTACTCCCCACCCCCCTACAACTAACCAGCCCCCTCCCTCTCTCTCTGTCTCTACCACTAACCCCCCCACTCCTCATTCCTCAATCCCTACACCCTCCCCCACTCCTTCTATCCTACACCCCTAGCACTAAACTCTCTCTCTCTCTCTCTCTCTCTCTCTCTCTACATAAACGCCCATGTACCTCTAACCCATTTCTTACTACCCCTACCTCTGACCCCCACCTCTCTCTCTCCTACTCCCTATCCCACTTATCACTGACCACCACCCATCTCTCTCTCTCTCTACCCCGAAACCCTCCTATCCTCAACTATAACCATCATTCTCTCTAACCTCCCTACTACCCCCCTAAACCTCCTAATCTCTATCTCTTTATCTCCCCCAACCCCCTTCCTCCCCCCTACCCCTAATCAACATGATGCTCTGCCTTACCCACTAACCAACCCCACCCCCCTCCCCCTGCTCTCTCTCACTCTATCTATCTATCTCCCCCACTATTCCTCCCCCTACAACTAACCTCTCTCTCTCTCCCCTACCCCTTCACCTATACCCCTAACCCCCACCTCTCTTCTCCCCCTCGAACCCCTATTAGCACTGCTCTCTCTCTCTCCTCATAACACCCCTCTTACATCCCCTATCCCTAAGCACCACCTCTCTCTCTCTCTCTTACTCCCCATCCCCCTACCACTAACCACCCCCCATTTCTCTCTCTCTCTCTCTCTACCCCTAATCTCCCGCTTCCTAATTCCTCAATCCCTACACCCTCCCCCACTCCTTCTCTCCTACTCCCCTAGCACTAAACTCTCTCTCTGTCTCTGTCTCTCTCTCTCTCTCTCTCTCTTACTCCCCACCCCCCCTCTCTCTCTCTAACCCTAACCCCCCTACTCCTCATTCCTTAATCCCTACACCCTCCCCCACTCCTTCTCTCCTACTCCCCTAGCACTAAATTCTCTCTCTCTCTCTCTCTCTCTCTCTTCATAACCCCCCCTTTCTCTCTAACCCCTTTCTTACTACCCCAACCTCTTACCCCCACTTCTCTCTCTCCTACTCACCATCCCCCTTATCACTGACCAACACCCATCTCTCTCTCTCTACCCTGAAACCCTCCTATCCTCAACTATAACCACCCTTCTCTCTAACGTCCCCACTACGCCCTAAAACTCATGATCTCTATCTCTTTATCTCCCCTAACCCCCTTCTTCCTCCCTACCCTTAATAACGATGATGACCTGCCTCACCCCCTATCGAGGCCCCCCCCGCTCTCTCTCTCTCTCTGTATCTATCTCCCCCACTATTACTCCCCCTACAACTAATCTCTCTCTCTCTCTCTCTCTCTCGCCTCTACTCCTCCACCTATACTGCAAACCCCCACCTCCCTTCTCTCCCTAGAACCCCTATTACCACTGCTCTCTCTCTCCTCATAACGCCCGTCTTACACCCCCTATCCCTAAGCACCACCTCTCTCTCTCTCTTACACCCCACCCTCCTACCACTAACCAACCCCCATTTCTCTCTCACTCTCTATCTTTGTCTCTCTCTCCAACGCCACCCACTTCTCAACTACACCCCCTTCTCTCTAGCCACCCTACTCCTCCCAAACCCTTAACCCTCCCCCACTACCCCTCTCTCTATCTATGTCCCCCTACAAATAGCCCCTCTCTCTCTCTCTCTCTCTCTCTCTCTCTCTCCCTCTCTCTCCCCTACTCCTCCACCTATAAACCTAACACCCACCCCTCTTTTCCCCCTAAACCCCTTATTTCCACTTCTCTCTCTCTCTCTCTCTCTCTTACTCCCCACCACCTAAAACTAACCACCCCCCCACTCTCTCTAACCTTAACCCCCCCACTCCTCTTTCCTGAATCCCTACACCCTCCCCCACTCCTTCTCTCCTACTCCCCTATCACTAAACTCTCTCTCTCTCTCTCTCTCTCTCTCTCTCTCTCTCTCTCTTCATAACCCCCCTCTCTCTCTAGCCTCCCTCTTACTACCCCTACCTCTAACCCCCACCTCTCTCTCTCCTACTCCCCATCCCCCTTATCTCTGACCACCACCCATCTCTCTCTCTCTACCAACCACTTATACTATGAAACGAGAACTATATACTATGAACGAGAACTCTAGCCATAAAAACGATGATTTTTGCAAAAAAAACACCAAAAACACCCCCCAAATAGAAAAGTGTTGATACCAGTATACACCTTTTTTTTTTTAGGGTAAAAAATAGAGCCATGGACTAAACATCCCATATTGTTGTTTAACAAAACTTTAAAATCAACCTTAAATTGGAAAAAAAGAAAAATTCTTGAAGAAATAAATTACAACTTTCTGGAAAATTGCATATTAAAGAAAAAACAAATTTCTCTAATAATTTCACCATTATAACCATATAGAAACAAAGAAATTATGATGCGATTCATAATAAGATAATATATTAGACCATACAAGAACAAATGGTTCATATAAATATTCAAAAACTCCTCTAGAGTTTCAATTACAAAAATCATAATAGTAAAAAGCATCTAACTGCCTCTTCAAATTCATCAATGGATTATGACAACCCATCATCAAAAACTCCTGTAGAGTTTCAATTACAAAAATCATACTAATAAAAAGCATCTACACTGCTTCTTCAAATTCATCCATGGATTCTGACACCCCATCAGAATCTACATTTTCTGCAGATGAAGGACTTGATGAAGATGTAGATGACCCATACTCTTCTCTATTATCAATGGGCGCACCATCTGAGTCTACATCTATGCCCATCATTTCAGATGTCATATTCCTTCGGGATCTACGGCTTGGTTTAACAGACTCCCATCTTGCAAATTCTGGCTGTGGCAGCAACCTCTTGATAATCTCTATAGTCTTGGAGCGGAGAGTGTCTTTCTTTGTCAACTTGAAATCATAAACAAGTATATCAACTTCCTCTAATTTCAAGATGTCAATGCGGCGGCGATTTATTTTTTGACCCTTTCTGTTTCTCTTTCTGCTTACCTTTTTCTCAACCACCATCTCTGCCTTGTACACACCATCAAATGGGTGTGTATCTGTTGCATACCAATGTACTTCTACTGATACTACTTCTTCATTTTCTTTATTGACCTTCATAGCTTTTGCAATCCAGAATGGATATTGACGTGGATCATCTGTAGCCAAAACTGCAATCATGCAACCCTCCTTGATATCTTGTACCGAGCCCCTATAAAGGTCTTCCATCTCTCGACGCTTTGCGGATGATCTTCTAGAGCCAATATACAGTTCTCTTTCCTCTACTTGAGAAAACTCAACAGCTCGAGGTTCAACATTTGTTACCTCGTTTTCATTTGATAAACTTTGTGGCCAAGCAAATGGAGTCTTCAAAAATATATCTCCATTTGTAGAGTTTGAAATTATGTCACTCTGCTCCATGAAAAAAGACTCCCACCAAACGGAATCAGCAACATCAAAGTACTCATATGTATCTTCAATAGACTTTTTGATTTCTTCCAAGCATTGAGAAGAACCAACATCTCTACTATGTCGCCTTGCATTATGAATCTCTGTAGATGATTGCAATAGCAATAAATTTGAAGCATACATTTGACGACTTGGGATGAATTTCAAAAATGTCAAACCTGATGAAGGCCCCCATTCTGTGCTAGTTGAGTACTTCTTGCCCCACAATAGTGTTTTTCCATCAATCTTTTTTATACGAAATTGATGCTGAAAGCTAATGTCATTAAGTTTTTCAATGCACCTTTCCTCACCATGCGATCCAAACAGAAATCTTCGCATGTCAACAGTTTCTTCTAATTTCTGTACAGTAGGCTCTGGATGGTATGCTTTCCCTATAATTTCAATCAACGATGGCAGGCTCCCGACTTTCTTCCTCCTCAATGTCCTTGCAAAATGGCTGAACATTTGATCAATATGATCATGTGTATGCCCAACAAGAAGGAACCCAACTTTTACCTTCTTAAAAATTCCCAATTCCACAAGCATTCTTAGATAACCAAACACAACCTGGTTTTTGTTTTCCCGGCTTGTGTTGTCCAATTGTAGATATAGAACTTCTGGAAGATCACCAGGCCAATGAGTAATGACATGGTGAATTATGCTGATGGTCAAATTTGCATCATTGTGAATATTTGGAGCTGTAAAGTAAACCTTTGGAATCATTTCACCATTAAAAACCATACACCCAACCAAGTGAAACTGAATAAAATTCTCCTCCTTTAAATTCTTTGGCACACGGACAAAATGTGGCAAGAGTGTTTTTTTCTGATCCATGCCATCAATTATCAAACCCATATACTTATGTGGAGCATCGTAACACTTCTTGCGATGTTTATACAATTTTTGCCATTCATTTGATTGTTGATTGCGATGTTCTTGCAGTGCATTGATTATGGAATCTACAAACAACATAACAAAACAATATTGTTAACTAGATTCAATAATTGACATTTATCTATTTGTTTTTTTTGTTTTGTAAACATACCTCTTTCTATCCCCTCTGATCTATCCCTTCTTTCTTTAAGAGAAGCACATGTACTGCAGACCCCCATCCTTGACCTCTTTGGAATGCGGACATTGTTGAACTTCTTTTTCCATACTCTTGTGAAATATGCATATCTGATGAAGTTGTCATTTCCTTGACCACCTTGAACATAATCCTTGTATAAGTTGTAGATTTCCTGCCTTGTGAAATTATCTGGAATGTGTATTGTTTCTCTATTTGGCATACTCTCTCCATGCTTGGAAAAGAAATCATGCATCCATGATATCGCAATGTGTGTTGATGGCCCAGTGATTCGTCCCTGATAATCGTCAGTGTAAAATGTAGGATCCTTTTCTAGTCTTGTTTGGATTCTTGACAATCGAAGATTACCAATTGAGTGAATCCGTTTGAATGCCTTTCTACAAAGCATAATTCTTCCAACGCGATAATCATAGCCTGTCCTGGTAGAAATCATGCACCCCACTAAATATGAATTTTGCATGCTTTTGTTCATTGAAAGATACATCTTCCTTCTCTCCAAGACATAATTGTAGCCTAAACTTTTCAAACAACTTTTGTGGCAACACTCACTTGAAATCAAATGAGTAATGGAACTTGGACTTGTGAGCAATTCTTTCCTAGACCTTGTATAACTGGAATGCTTTGGATTGACATAAAAAGGTCTAGTCCTACACTTAATCCTGCTCTGCATTGGATTCTGTCGCTGGATCTCCTGGACCATTGTGTCTGCAACAACATCCTCAGCAGGATGATTGTTTTCATTGTGATGCATATGACCCCCCTCATTGAAAATTTCATCCCCAAATTCATTATGAAAATTATTGTCATGATCACTTGCTGCCAGATCAATGTGACCATCAACATTATTTGTGCCACTAAATTCTTCACTGAAAGGAGAATCACTGTCTTCATCATTGGTGGCTTCATCATCAACAGAATGATCATCGGTGCCATTGAAATCCTCGCTCGGAGAGAAATCATCATCGGTTCCATTGAAATCTTCACTCGAAGGAAAATCATCATTAGTGCCATTAAAATCCTCGCTTGGATGATAGTCACCATCGTTGCCATTGAAATCCTCGCTTGGAGGTAAGTCACCATCGTTGCCATTGAAATCCTCGCTTGGAGGTAACTCACCATCGGTGCCATTGAAATCCTCGCTTGGAGGTAACTCATCATCGGTGCCATTGAAATCCTCGCTTGGAGGAAACTCGTCATTCGTTCCATTGAAATCCTCGCTTGGAGGAAACTCATCATCCGTTCCATTGAAATCCTCGCTTGGAGGAAACTCGTCATCTGTGACATTCAAATCCTCGCTTGGAGGAAACTCGTCATCCGTTCCATTGAAATCCTCGCTTGGAGGAAACTCGTCATCTGTGACATTCAAATCCTCGCTTGGAGGAAAGTCATAATTTCTTCCATTGAAATCCTCGCTTTGAGGAAAATCATTTTCACTATTATTGATGTCTTCTTCCTCACCAGAATCATCATCCGTATCATTAAAATCCTCACTGGGACGAATATCATCATCAATCCCACAAAAATCCTCGCTGGGAGGAAAATCTTTGCTTGAAGGAAAATCATCGTTGGTGCCTTGAAAATCCTCGCTTTCAGGTAGATCATCATTGGTGCCTTGAAAATCCTCGCTGGGAGGAAAATTGTCATCATATTGTTTGTTGTCTTTAAGATCCCCACTTGGAGGAAACTCTTCATCATCATCACATTCTTTCTCTTCATTACTAATGTCTTCAAAATCTTCATAACTAGGAAGTTCTCGAATAACATGCTTGATTACATTGCTTGCACTGCCAATATCTTCGCTAGATGAACTGTACATTTCTGCATTAACATTGGAATTTTCTTCAGATGAGTCCATGACTTCTCACTAAAAGATAGAATTATAGAAAACTCTGTATCGCACAACTGCAAAGAAATTTTACCACAGTCCTCACCAAAAAGTAGAATGGTGCAACTGTCGACCGTCAATCTTATAGCTATGAGAACGAAAATATCCCTCCAAAATATTCCCTCCAAAAATTTCGTTCAAAATTTTCCCTCCAAAAATTTCGTTCAAAATTTTCCCTCCAAAATTTCCCTGCAAAATTAAAGCGCACATTCATATTATATTAAAAGAATTGAAATAATATAATAACCAATTACATATTTATATCCAGACATTTAAGACTAATAAAATTTCTCACAGTATTTTTTATTCACAATTTCTAACAAAACAATGATTATTTTCTTTTTTTGTTACCCAACATTCATACTATTAGTAATTATTTAATTTTAATCTATCTTATATAAATTTAATAATAATGCTGTAATTACTTTCCTTTTTTATCCCACATTGGTAAAAAAGTAATGTTAAATTTACTCTATGCTAAATAAACATTTTAAATTTCCTACTATTCATCATCTATTTATCCCACATTGGTAAAAATAATAATGTTAAACTAACTCTACGCTAAATAAACATGTTAGATTTCCTACTATTCATCATTTATTTGGGAGCAATTTAGTAACACTTGCAAGGTTAGTAATTATTTTATTTTTTTATTAATTTAGTAATGATTATTTTATGGCTTTATTAATTTAGTAATGTGTTTTATTGCTTTATTCTTTTAGATTTTTGTTTTTTTAACATTCTTAAGAATGGAAAAATTAAACCTAATCTATTTTATTAATACAGGATTGTTTAGGCTTTAGAGCATTTGACGAAGATTTTCAGGAAGAAAGGGAAGATTGCAGAGAGGAACTTCTAGCACATTCAACAGAGGAGGCAATACCACTTTCCAGGTTAGTTTTATATTTTTTTTTAAACGTTTTTTTTTTTAAATTCGTGTATTATTAATCTAGGCTCTACCCATGTTTTAAATTTTTTTTTTTATCATCCCGCCCCCCCCTCACACCCTTAAAAATATTAAAAATTAATTAAATTTATTTAAAAAAAACCCCACCCTTTGGCGCCCAAGCCCAAGCGGGGGACGTCAGCCGGCTTTGGCGCCCATGGGCGGCCGACGGCCGGCCCCGAGGGCCGCCCATGGGCGCCCAAGCAGGCGGACGTCCTCCCGCTTGGGCGCCCATGGGCGGCCCTCGGGGCCGGCCGTCGGCCGCCCATGGGCGCCCAAGCAGGCAGACGTCCGCCCGCTTGGGCGCCCATGGGCGGCCGACGGCCGGCCCCGAGGGCCGCCCATGGGCGCCCAAGCGGCGGACGTACGCCTGCTTGGGCGCCCATGGGCGGCCCTCGGGCGGGCCGTCGATGCCCGGCATCGACGGCCCGCCCGAGGGCCGCCCATGGGCGCCCAAGCGGGCGGACGTCCGCCGCTTTGGGCGCCCATGGGCGGCCCTCGGGCGGGCCGTCGATGCCCGGCATCGAGGGCCCGCCCGAGGGCCGCCCATGGGCGCCCAAAGCGGCGGACGTCCGCCCGCCTGGGCGCCCATGGGCGGCCCTCGGGCGGGCCGTCGATGCCGGGCATCGACGGCCCGCCCGAGGGCCGCCCATGGGCGCCCAAGCGGGCGGACGTACGCCGCTTTGGGCGGCCCTCGGGCGGGCTGTCGATGCCCGGCATCGACGGCCCGCCCGAGGGCCGCCCATGGGCGCCCAAAGCGGCGGACGTCCGCCCGCCTGGGCGCCCATGGGCGGCCCTCGGGCGGGCCGTCGATGCCCGGCATCGACGGCCCGCCCGAGGGCCGCCCATGGGCGCCCACGCAGGCGTACGTCCGCCCGCTTGGGCGCCCATGGGCGGCCCTCGGGCGGGCCCTCGATGCCGGGCATCGACGGCCCGCCCGAGGGCCGCCCATGGGCGCCCAAGCAGGCGTACGTCCGCCCGCTTGGGCGCCCATGGGCGGCCCTCGGGCGGGCCCTCGATGCCGGGCATCGACGGCCCGCCCGAGGGCCGCCCATGGGCGCCCAAGCGGCGTACGTCCGCCCGCTTGGGCGCCCATGGGCGGCCCTCGGGCGGGCCGTCGATGCCCGGCATCGACGGCCCGCCCGAGGGCCGCCCATGGGCGCCCAAGCGGGCGGACGTACGCCGCTTGGGCGCCCATGGGCGGCCCTCGGGCCGGCCGTCGATGCCCGGCATCGAGGGCCCGCCCGAGGGCCGCCCATGGGCGCCCAAGCGGGCGGACGTACGCCTGCTTGGGCGCCCATGGGCGGCCCTCGGGCGGGCCGTCGATGCCCGGCATCGAGGGCCCGCCCGAGGGCCGCCCATGGGCGCCCAAGCGGGCGGACGTACGCCCGCTTGGGCGCCCATGGGCGGCCCTCGGGCGGCTCGTCGATGCTGGGCATCGACGAGCCGCCCGAGGGCCGCCCATGGGCGCCCAAGCGGGCGGACGTCCGCCGCTTTGGGCGCCCATGGGCGGCCCTCGGGCGGCTCGTCGATGCCCAGCATCGACGGCCCGCCCGAGGGCCGCCCATGGGCGCCCAAGGCCCCGAAACATTCATGTTAATTTTAAATTTTGGTTTTTAATGATAATTTAATTAATTCATGTTGATTGAAATTTTACTTTTAATGAAAACTTTAAAAATTTGTTTGTTAAGTATAGGTTAATATTTTGATATTTATAAGTTTGATTGAAATTTAAATTGTTTTTCATATAAAAGATATATTAAATAGATTTATATATTTTATTTTTAAACATTAAATTAATTTATATATTTTATAAAAGTTATATTTAAATTAAAATTAGTTATCTAAGTTATATTTTAGTTTATAGTTTGATAGATTAATTGAAATGGTTGAGTGATGTAAATTGTAAATATGAAATCATAAAATTAAATCATGGGTTTGATTTCAAAAATAACTATCTAAATTAATATTTAAATTAATTTGTATGTTAATTAAACTTGTAAACACTTTAGAGGTAAAATATCCAAGTTAGTTCACATGATTCATCGAGTTTATATGCTTCATGCCGAAATGTTGAGGTTAATTTAAATGCTTCATCTAACTTACAAACACTTTATAGTTAAAATATCCAAGTTAGTTCACATGATTCATCCTAGTTAAAATATCCCAGGTTACTTTGCATGCTTCATTGAAGTTATGTCCAAGTGAGTTCATATGCTTCAACTTAGTTTACAAATTACTTACTTTTTTCTATATCCTAGTTTATATGCTTCCTCGTGGCAATAGGTTGGATGAGGGTAATCATGCAAACGTCAACAAAGGTTCATTATAGTTTATATTTTTTAGTGATTTTCAATCTTCTTTAAGAGTAGAAAGTATCCATATGGTGTGAGTGTTACACAAGTGCAATGTGATTATATTACTTCCATGTATGGTTTTTTTTTATTGGATAACTGCCTTTTGGAAAATTTGAATGAGTAGTTAGGCGAATTAATCGACATTGAATTAAATAAGTTTATGTTTTAATTATTGTATTAATTTAATTATATCGTGACATACAAGTAATTATATATGTAATTATATTGTTTCATAATTTATATTATTACCTATGGGTATAGTGTGAAACATAGGAATATAATCATTATTCTAATATATGTCTTGATTTTATTGTGATTAGAACATTATTATAATCATATTGTGAAGTATATGATTATTATATTATAATATGTGGTTATATTATTTCTTTCTTTTTATCATAGCATAATGTTTTTCTATAATTTATTTGTTGATTTATATTATATTGTTGATTTATTTTAAAATTCTACATTTTGGATATAGGTACAATGGCATCAAGGCGGATATCTGTAAATGTTTCTGGATCAAGAGCGGCAATCATTGCATCGAAAAAAACAGTTGAGGCATCTGAGAATGTTGAGACTCAAGAGAGAGTTCTTAGCTTTGAAGAATTAAGAATGAAGAATGCTAGAGAATGGAAACATGCAACAGAAGAAGACAGAACAGAGTATCATTGGCATTTGAAGGAAAAAAATCAAGGAAAACCAGAAAGCATTCTCTTATTTTGTTCTGCAGATCCATATATTCAAGCAGATTACAATCTATTGGGATTGCTGAGAGATATATTTGTAGTGCCGGGTACAGATATTGTTTATGCACAGGTGAAACAAGCCAAGACCTTTGCAAAAATCCGATATGTTTTGAAGATTGCAAAATATAATGCTCAAGAAAATTTCACAGATTTTTGTCAAGGGGTCGTGGATGAAATTGATAGCGGGAGAGTAAGTTTGAATATTGATATTATTTTTAAACTGGTTTTGTTATATCTTGGATATCACAATGTAATAGATTTAATACGATAATGTTTTTATTTTGCAGGATTTTTCCATTTCGATTTCAAAAAAGTTGAATGGAATTTATTATACAGAGGCCAATCCTATGGATGTCATTACTGTCGCTATTAAAAAGGGACTAGAAGTAAGGAGGAAAAAACAAGTGTTAAATGTTCAAACTGAAGAAGTACAAGCAGAAAAAGGAAAGAGCATCCAACAATCAAATCAGGTACCTAGAAGGGTTATATTTAAATCTTCATCTCGCCGAACTGAACATGATGAAATTGTTGCAAATGAGCTTGTTACTCCTGCTAGTAAGAGTAGCAAACAATCTCATAAAAGAAATATGGTTGATAGTGCCTCGATTCCTGTTGAAGGCATTGTAGATTTAGGAGGAACCCCTTCAAATCAAAAAAGGAAGAGACCTGTTGTTGCTGAAACCAATGTTATTATTGAATCTGAGAGTGAAAATTCTGGTGGCAGTAGGGAAATCATTACTCCAGGTGCTGATTTAGAGGATGGCATTGTCAAGACAACACAAAATGCCATTCGAGATCGATTGCGGAGGGATAAGTTGGTTAACAATGGACATACATTTGAGTTGAATGTGAATCAACTTTATAAACCCACAGAAGGGAAAGATCACTTTAGAATTAGAAAACCACATCACTTGCATATTCACAACTTAAAAGCATTGATGAGGCACAATCCCTATGCACATGTTGTTGACTACCTAGTCCTTGTTGACCCGGAAGTTGTTCCTACTAGAGATGAATTTGATGAAACAAGATGTTTTCATTACAAATATTATGTTCTTGGAGGGAATCATTCTGCAGAGGCAAGAAGAGAGTTGATGCAAGAATATCCCAATAACCCTATTTTTGAAACAGTTAAATGCATCATTTATGCTGGTTTAACAGATGTTGAAGCAAAGTTGTTGGCATGGGATCATAACACAGATAGTGAATATAGGTTGACAATGACATTTGTTCAAAGGGTGAGATTTATACACAGTGAATTTGTGCAAATATGTGGTGGGGAAAAACATAGAGTTGATGCAAGTTTTCGGAAACAATGTTGTATGGAAATAGGTCTCCCTATTAAAGATGATATTATGCTATCAAAAAGTTCCAGAGGAAGTGATGCATTCAGAGCTGTAGATGCCTATTTCCAGTTGGCATTTAGAGTTGGGAAAACATGGGATTTGATTGATGAGATATTTAGCTTGTGGGAGAATATTGGCATAAAAAACCAAAAAGTGAAAAAAAGTAGAGTTGTTCCATGGAGCGGTGGTAAGGCAGGTCCTGACGTCAAGAATCTGCCAGAAGACATGACTATTACACCTTGGAGAACAATGCAAGGTGTGAAGGATGAAACATTAATAGCTACAATACTATCACGGGTAAAGTCAGGTGAATTATCCATGGAGGAAATGTGCAGCGAACTTGAGAAGTAAGTTGAGCATTTTTTTGAGTTTAACATTTTTGTTATGTTCTAGGTATTCTGTTATATTATTATATATGATTGTAAACATCATTTATTGTTTCATTGTCTAGTCACAAGGTCTACATGAAAATACAAGAGGAGATGGTTAAAATGTTGAGTGAGAAGAGTTGGGATGATGTCAAACTCAACTATCCAGACTCAAGCTCGATAGAAAGTTTACGACAATTTTTTGTTGCATTCAAGAAGGTATGTTGTTCTATGATACATCCTATTTTATTTATTTTATAATTCAATTCATTTCTATTTTATTACTTATAGAAATCATTTTCATTTGAAGATGCCAAAGAGGGGTGGAGCTGGAGTACCGGAGTCCTTCAAAATCCATATCCAAAGAGCCAAAATAGAACGACAAAGGAGACAATGTCTTGCAAATGTTGAACTTGATGATACACTTGATCATTATATTTGGAATGGGCTTGACACTGTGCAATATAGAGTCATTTTAGGTGACTGTGCAGACATTGCAAATCTTGTTCCTAAAAAGGAGTACGCACTAGTGATTGCAGATATCCCTCATGGATACAATATCCGAAACACTACTTATGATTGTGAGCCTTATACTTACCAATCATTCAGTAAAGTGGTTTCGGGATTTGTAGATGTCACAACATCACCACTATGGAGATTTGTTGTTTTCCATTCAGACACACAATTAGGGGGCTTGTTGACAGCCTTCAGGGGTAAAGGAAAAAAGAGGAAGCAACTTTATTGGTAATATATTTGCACTATATTATCAAAATTTTGAATTTATAAATCAATTATATTTATTGATAAGTTAATTATTTGTTTTATATTTTTGTTACAGGCAAAAGCCTAATGTTCGTAGCTCAGGTAGCGATCCATTCCTAAGTGATGCTGAAAGCATACATGTTGCAACTTGGACACAGGAGGATGCTTATGAACCTCTTTTAATCAATGAAAAGAGAGGAGGAAAACATAGTCAGATATTGAGTTATAATGCCGTGGTAAAAAAATTAACATATGAAGAAAGGGATTTAAAAGGAGTGACTGTAAACATCTATCAAAAGCCACAAGCATTGATTAATTATCTCATAGATACATTTTCAAGAGAAGGAGATTGGGTCTTAGATTTGTTCTCGGGTTCTGGTAAACTTTCTCATATTACATATGAAATAATATATCAAGTTTTATTGTATGTTTTATCTTTCATTATTTTATTGTTATAAAGTATGCTTCTTTATGCTATTTCACTTAACTTTAATTTTGTTTTTGGTGATTAGGTACAACAATAGCATGCTCCTTACAGAAAGGAAGAAATTGCATATCGATTGATAATGATCCACTCCAATGCAATTACATAAAACAAAGAATTAAGGCTATTCAAGTTCTTCCAGATGAACTGCAAGAAGTTGGTTTGAAGAAAGGAGAGTTTAGTGAAACACTTGTGGCAAAGATGTCAAAAGAGCCCCAACCCCCGTTAGGAGGGGTGTTTGGAAAGGAGCACTTTGGGGATCTTGCAGACATAGAAGACCCAATGGAAGAGGACATTGATGTCCCTGAGGAAATTCAAGCTCCAGAAAATTCCAATGTCGATGAAGAATTTGGCATGCATGATATTGTTGAATAGTTTCATGTTTTGAAGAAAATGTTAATTTTGTCAATTTTTGACAATTTTTTGATCA
Organism: Larix kaempferi; assembly: GCA_027924585.1. Lineage (NCBI taxonomy): Eukaryota > Viridiplantae > Streptophyta > Pinopsida > Pinales > Pinaceae > Larix > Larix kaempferi. Next base: position 321,718 of record BSBM01002230.1, on the reverse strand, counting down.
GATATATTAATAATGTTTTCACTTTCAGACTTTACTTTAGAAATAAAATTTCTAAATATAATGTTTTTAATATGTTTTTTACAAATAATTTGTATATTTTTTCTCGACTTTATGTGAGTGGTTACTTTTCGATAACTAATATGAAATATGATCATTTTTAGAGAAAAATTCTCTGAAAATTCATTGAAAATGGTTTTAAATGTCTTTATTTTCTGGAATTATTTACAATTTTGTCAATAAAAATGCCTTATTTTGTACATAAAAATATCTTATTTTATAGAAAAAATCGTAAAATGTATATGTTTTTCATTATAAATTGCTTAAAAATGTATATTATTTTGTTACATTTCAAAAAACACACTTGAAAATAGAAATTAAAAATATTTTACGACAAAGATAATTCAAAGGTCCCAAAAAATGTCTCAAAATGAAAATGTGTGATACTGGCATCAACCATTTTTGAAACGGGGGTAAAAATAGCTACTAAAATTAGGAGAGAGAAAAACGAGAACTGTGTCGAGTTCTCGTTTCATAGTATAAGTGGTTTACCCTGAAACCCTCCTATCCTCAACTATAACCACCCTTCTCTCTAACCTCCCTACTACCCCCTAAACATCTTGATCTCTATCTCTTTATCTGCCCCAACCCCCTTCCTCTCCCCTACCCCTAATAACCACAATGCCCTGCCTCACCCCCTAACCAACACCCCCCCACTCTCTCTCTCTATCTATCTATCTCCCCCACTATTCCTCCCCCTACAAATAATCTCTCTCTCTCTCTCTCTCTCTCTCTCTCTCTCTCTCCTCTACTCTTACAACTATACCCCTAATCCCCACCTCTCTTCTCTGCTTAGAACCCCTATTACAATTGCTCTCTCTCTCTCCTCATGACGCCCCCCCCCTCTCTCTCTCTCTAACCCCTACTAACCCCCCCTCTCTCTCTCTCTCTCTCTCTCCCCTACTCCTCCACACCCCTAAGCCCCACCCCTCTCTCTCCCCCTCCACCCCCTATTTCCCACCCTCTCTCTGTTTCCTCATAACCCCCCTTTTACTCCCCCTACCCCTAATCCCCACCTCTGCCTCTCTCCTACTCCCCATCCCCACTACCATTAACAACCCTCTCTCTCTCTCTCTCTCTCTCTCTCTCTAACTTCCCTCCTCCCCAAACCCTTAACTTCCCCTGGTATTTATCTCTTTCTCTCTTTCTCTCCTCCAGCATCCCTCCTCTCACTATGCCTAATCACCCCCCCTGGCGCGTTCTCTCTCTCATCCCCCCATACCCCCTCTTCTCTCTAACTTCCCCCCTCTCCAAACTCATAACACCCCAATCTATATATCTCTCTCTACTCCAACCCCCCTCCTCCCCCTATCACTAGTCACCCCCCGTCTCTCTCTCTCTCTACCCCCGTGCTCTCTAACTACCCTCCTCCTCCCCATACCTCTAACGCTTGATCTCTATCTCTTTCTCTCCCCCGACCCCCCTCCTTCTCCCTACCCTTAATCAACCCCCTCGGATCTCTCTCTCTCTCTCTCTCGTGCCTGCAAAGCCCTCTACTCTTTCTCTAACCCCCCCCCCTCTCTCTCTAACCCCCCTATCTCTTTGTCTCTCCTAATCCCCCTACCACTTACCACCGCCCATCTCTATGTGTCTCTCTCCCTAACGCCCTCTCTCTTGATGACATGTTTTATATTTTATATTTTATATAAAAAGTAAGACTCCTATGTTCACCAAATCCCCTATGTTAAAATATCTTGTAACATGTGTTTGTTTATCGAATAACAAAATAATACAAAGTAAACAAAAAGAATCGTACAAAGTAAAAAGTGATAAATATTAAGCCGACCATAAACAAAAAAGAATAATACAAAGTAAAAAGTAAATATGAGACTTAAACTAGAGAATTAGAGCTTAGGATTAGGTAGTAAATATTATGTCGGCCATAAAGAAAAAATAATAATACAAAGTAAAAAGTAAATATGAGACTTTAGAGTGTTTGTCGAGTTTGTACTAATAAACAAAAAAGAGTAATACAAAGTAAAAAAATAAATTGTTGTAACATGTAGCATGTCTGCTCATAAAACTAGCCTAGGTGACAAAGGTTACAAGATCTCCCTCATATTTACTTTTTACTTTGTATCATTAGTTTTTTTTTATGGACGACATAATATTTATTACTTTTTACTTTGTATTATTCTTTTTTGTTTTGTTTGTATTATTTTTTTACTCCATAAACATTCGACAAACTCACACTCGACACATGTTACAAGATCTCCCTCGTACTGGGCTGTAGAGTGCCTCTCAGTGCAATAAAAAATTAAATTATGGAAAGTATTTAAAAAATTGCATGTTGGTTCATAAAATAAAATATTATTAAAAATAATTAAAAAATAGATTTTCCTTTATAAAATAAAAACTTAAAACTTAAACCTGATCTATCAATCAAGAGAGATCAAATTTCTTGAATTTAAATTCCAAAAAAAAATTACACTTCAAGAAATTGGATCTCTTTAGGTACTTGATAAATAATGGTTTAAGATAAATCTATGCTGGTTATATCACAACAAACTAATAATATACAAGTTTATTAGATTTTTAATATATATGATGTATTTCATATTTTGGAGAAAATAATATACCAATTTAAAAGAGTTTTAAATACATAGTTTAGATAGTTTTCGGTTCAACCAAGACTTAAATGAAATTTGTGCATTTTATGTTTTATGCCTATATATATAAATCCAAATCTAAATCCTGAGGGTACTAGATAGTTTTGACGAAATACTGAATCGTCCATGGTACACCTGGCCAGAAAAACACTCGTCACGTTTGGTCTGTTTAGCGTGACAGGTACGTAATCAACGATCATTTTTTCTATTTAAAATTAGTGGGAAAGTGAGCCTCGCCCAAGACCTTGAATGAAACCCTTTTAAGGAGAAAATTACTGGGAAAGTAGAATCATAAGCTTTGGGAAATTAATGAATGAAACCGTTTTAAGGAGAAAATTAGTGAAATGTGGTTTGAACAAGCAATTGGGGTAAAATTCTAACCTACACGATTTTTTTTTGAGAAATTTTAAATTAAATTGGTAACCAAAATGCCAATAGAGCTAGCTGTCTTCCAACTTCAATTAATTTGGTATCTGAAATACACATCACTTCAATTAATTTGGTATCTGAAATACACATCTGTTTAAATTTAAATTAATTAACCAGAAATTTCAGTTATGCAAAGGGTTCGTTTATTACAACTACCTTCGATTCAGACCTTCAGACCGGTGATGGATAACAACCAGGTTCATAAGCTTTGGAAAATTAATCAGTGAAACCCTTTTACGGAGCAAATTTGTGCGCTAAGGTTGTAAGATTATAATCTACAGGTTGACTGAAACTTTAAATTAAGCTGGTTGATACCATTTACACCTAATTTGCTCAACCAATTTCCATCTTAAAAAGCTGATAAAAAAGAGTGTAAAAACTCGAACCCAATCAATCTTGAGCAGAGAATTGAAAACATTGAAAAGAACATAAGTTTTTCGCAGTAATGTTACGAAATCGTACCTCTAGCTTGATACTCCGAAGAAGACAAACAGATGCAGTGGCATCCACATCGGCTTAGTTAAAAGAATCGAATCCCTTCCTTTGTGTTATCTTCATGGTAGAGACTGCAAAACCAGATGAAAGTAAACATGGAATTGAAATAACGAGATATGCTAACAAAAATCAAATCAAACCTCTTGATCATAGAGTTGCCAATATTTATTTAATATAAGTACGCAATGTCTGATAATTTGCAATGTTGTTGTCTCTACCTTTCACAGATGCCACACATAAATAATTACGTCTACCTTTCACAGATGCCACACATAAATAATTACGTCTACCTTTAACAGATGCCACACATAAATAATTTCGTGAAACCTTCAAACGCACTGAGTTTAAACCCTAAAAAGCACAATTCGATTCCATGGCTCCCAACACTAACGCCCAGTTTGATGAAGATCGTCGAAGTTTTTGTCTTTAAACGGAGAGTGCGCAGCTAAAAAACAAATTGCAGATAATGCAACATGCAATTTAGGTTTCTTCTACCACATGTATATAGGGTTTAGATAACGCAACGGTTTAACGTTAAATTTTTTATGCTTTTTAGCTTTCTTAAGGGTCATATTTTTCCTTACCGAACTTCGATTTTTTCAAATGCTTTTTAGCTTTTTTAATGAGTAAATTTTCTACTTTCGGCATGTAACGGTTAGAAGTGTCTTTCCAAAAATGTTTAAAAATTAATTTCTAAATTGAATTCAAAACTAAATGGAACTGTTAGAATTGTCTTTCCAAAAATGTTTGTAAACAATGTTTTGAATTTTGAAATTGAATTCAAAACTAAACGGAGTGGTTTGTAAATAATGTTTTATTGTGAAATTTTGAATCCTATTTTTAGAGAGGCCTTTAAACTTTAGCCATCTCTAAATTCGACACAAAGGGAATGTGCCGCTTAGACATGACATATCTTTGATAGCTTTGCGATTCACACTAAAATTGTATTATTTTTATGTTAAATGTCTTATATAACCATTCTATATATATATATATATATATTCAATAAAAAAAATTACCTTTTTTAAATTATAATACATTATTTAAGAAACCTTAATTTTGACAATAAACATTGGGACACCTACTTACAATAAACATTGTGACACCTACTTACAAGTCTTGAAACATAACTACAATCACTTTGCCAACCGTTTTACTAAATTTTCACCCTAAGAAATGTTATATGTACTAACCTATCATCCCACATGAACTACATATCACTCTCCAACATCCATCCTCTTCTCACCAGCTAATATAACCAACATAAAACATCCTCTTTTTTCAATAATTTGGCCTAGATTGATGAGAAAGTAACAGACACAACCTAAGCATCCTAGGAATGTTATAAGGATTTTTAGGGCTACCATTGAGTTCCCATGTACTTTCAAGTTGAGCACCATGTGTGGACAGTGTTTAGTTGTAGTCGGGAAAACAACACTTTAAAGACCAATGCCCTCATAAGATGAAATCTCTCAAGTGTGGTCCATATACTATTATCCAATAAGTCAATGATAATGCTTATAGGCTATATTTTCCTTTCCATCTTGTTATTTATAATGCAATCAATGTGAGTAAATTAAAACTCTATGAACCTCCCTTGCACGAAGAAGAAGTTTAGTTGACTCATCTTATAGATATTATTCCATATTTCTGATAGCCACTTACTGAAGACACATTTTTGGATATTTGCGCTTGCTCATTGCCGTACCTTCTACATATTGATATCTTGTTGTGAAAAAATATTAGATTCCTAATAAGGAAAAGTTGGTTTCCCATTTTGTTTTCCACACTTCTTTCCCTCATCTTGTTGAGACAACGGGGACACTTTTGGAACTAAACATGGATGATTTGATGTATCATGAGGATCACACTGCCCCATATTAATGCACCTCTATAAATTCTAAAAGGGTACAACTCCCTAGGTATATTAATTAGTAAATATATTTGAAGAAGACACAAATTTGTGCTCCAAAAAGTTTGATAGTGATATTTGACTTTGTCATTGTAGACCTCTATACGAGTATTTTTTCTAGCGTAATGATAATAAATAGGTTTTGGGTTTTCTTTCTTCATTCTTTTCTATGGTTTTCACATAATCTCCTTTTAGCAAGATGTGATTTACAACATGAGGAGTTCAAAATATATATATTCTAATCATCTTGAAGGAAAAGAGAGGGTTGTAGTGTTAGTTTTCGCTCACTTAGTCAATGCAATGGTTGACTTGTAGTTGATCCCTCACAAAATGTACTATGGATTTTTCTTAATCTTGATAATTGACTCCTAGGGATAACCATCATTTGCAACTCCAATGATGTAAGGGATAGAATAGATGTCTAGCTCATTAGTTAGTTCATGAAATTCTAGATGTCCCTTGGCTTACATGTGGGGTTTTGAATGTGGTAGAATGCCAAGAAGTCAAAGAAGTTTCATTTATTCACACCTTGCAATTAGCAAGTAAACAATATAGATTGCATTGAATGCATAGCATGTGATTTATAAATCTAAGTGAAACAATTTAGATGATTCATTGACACTTTGTTTCACTTTGAAATTTTTTATGAAAGGACCTAAGAGGATCTACTAGTAGCATCATCACACCCTTCTCTATGAGAAAAACTAATTTACTTTGATTCTAGTAAGGGTTTCTTAATTCATGTTGATTACATAGCCACTTTGTCATACTATCAATCCATATGGGTTTTAAATGCTTAGGGGTTGAAAATATGCAATTTCTAAGAACTGGATACACCATGAACATTTCCCATTTCCAAATCATGTGTTCCTTTAGGGCCCTTTAAATAAACTATAATTTTTGAAATATACACAAGAAACTTGGTTATTCTAACTTTATGGCATCTAGAAATTGACACACTACAACCTAAGAAAATAACTTTCATCTTATGTATAATTATGGGATGGATACTTGTCGCTAAGAGGTTGAGTTACATGGGTGTGTAGAACTCATAATCACTATGATAGCCTTATATCCTTGCTTCCATCACCTAGAAGGTTGACTTGTTAGGTGACCACTTCCCTAAACCATTGAAGTTTATTCATCATGGATGCTTGTTAGAGATAAGATACTATTTTGGTTATGGAAAAGAATAGTGACGTTTCTTTCAATTTAGTTATTTCTTTGCAAGTATTTTCATGGTTTGGTGAAATTCTAAATATGTGTCAAACTATCTATGTATATTGTTGTGCATTTTAAAAAGTTTAAGGTTAAAGTGAAATATTTTCAACATCTTCTCAAATATTGGAGTGGGCTTTGTTGTACTATGAGAAAAAAAACCACATATCCCACTGTGTACCATATTTTCATGAGAAAAAACTAGTCATGATATTGTTGAGGCCTCAACCAAACCCCAAGTTAGAATACTTGGTAACCCCTATTATTTATAAATTTGGTCTTAATTTCATTCTCAACAAGATTTATGATCTCTTTCAATTTGATGATATCCTTCATTTCATTGATGATGATCTTGAGCATAATGAATAATCACTCTCACCTCATAATTGCATGCAACTAATGTTTTTGGGTCATGCTCCAAGATTGATTCATTGCACAAAACATATTCCTAATTGTTCATAAAAGGTTATTTTATAAAGTTTAGGTCTAACATGATTTAATGTTAATTGCATTTTTCTTACATAAATCTCCTTATGCATGGAGATATTTGGGCTCATGAATGCGCTTTGGTTGGTTGAATGCTTATGCCATTTCAAAATTTAGCATTTCTTTATGCCTCATGTGTTGGTTTTTAGATTCATTTTCGTAGGTAATATCAAAAGACTAATAGATCACATAGTCATATATTGACAAATGTGAGATTTTACATAGAGCTATATAGCTCATTCGCAAGTCATAAAAGGCCTAGTGACATTTACATAGGGTAATGCTACAAATAAATTGAGAATAGGTTTTAAAATCATATCATAGTGAAGTTGGGATACATTTAAAGCAATTATTTATAGCATAATAAGGGAAAATGCATAATTGTATCACATAATTGAGAGTTTTTGTGCCAAAATCTAGACATCATTGATAACAAGAATGGTGCATTAAATGATGGGATCAAAGAGATTGAGGAATCCATGCACAAAAGTTTGATGTTCAACTTCATATAATTATAGTATATGCCTTATTGTCATTGGAAGCCTTACAAATGAGTTTTGTGCCAAATCTACAATTTTACTAAGTGTTTCTACGGTGCACATGGTTCCCACAAGAATTCTTTGTGAATTAAAATTTGACTCACGAAACAAGATTTGAATGGAATCAAGCCACTAGTTCAAATACTATATAGCATGGATCAAAGACACAAGAAGAAACTCAGGTTCCCACCAAATGGCTTTCCACACAAAATCATTACTTTCGCTAGCAAGGCACTTTGTACATATTTTGGTGGTGTATCATGTTGAGTTTTTTAACCACCAAAAGGGTCTACCTACATTTTTTTTAGGAACACGAACTCAAAACAATTTTTATAATTTTTACAAATTTTCTTGCAAACAGGGTAGTTTTTGCTTCTTGATTTATTTAAAGAAAATAAAATGAGAGTTTAAGAAATGTAATCATTGTTGATGGATAATTCAAATTATGTGGAGAATAAAATGAAGATATAAATATAGATTGAATAGCATAGAGTTATTACATAGAGGACAATATTACAATGAAACCCAAATTCTATTAATGAGTGAAATAGGAAAAAAAAACATTGCTATATGAAATAGCTAGAATGGTGGCAACTTATTTATTGAGAGACATGTTTTTGCGATGATCAATTACAAGAGATTGTTATAAGAGGGAAAAAATCTCTCTTAACTGTAATATATCCCCAATTAACAAAAAACTCGTTTCACAAAAAAAAAAAACTCGTTTCACAAAATTTTTGCTGATATTCTAAATAATACCCTTCCAACCTTGAATGTCTCCATAAGTTTTCTCACCCATTCTTGGTAAACATGATTATTCCAAAAAGTATAAATATTCAACATTCTTTCCAGAACATATACGTAAGTAAATCCTAAACAATTTTTCATGTCTAAATCCTAAACATTTAAGCAAGGAAACAATGCCGTTAACATTTAAGTCACCCTCTTTACCCGTTTCCTAAACTCATTTGTCGGATATGATTAACTATATACATCTTTTGAATCGGTTTCAACAATCTATATAAAATGTAGATCTTCTCCAGTGAGATCTTAGTTCCTATAGTTGAATAATCATCACGTGGTCAGCATAACCCGAACAACCACTTGTGAAGGCATTTAACCAACTTTATTGAAACATTCATAATTTCAAGAACAATTTAGATCGCAATCATAGAAGAATATAACACATAATTCTGAGAACAATTTAGATCACAACCATATAAGAATATAACACATAAGAGTCATACACAAGTGAGAGACCATATAGGTGGTTCACCCATCTCCAGGGCTACGTCCACAAGAATGCTATTTTATTAATCATTCGACCTCATAGGGTTACAATTCCGCAAGACTATAGTTGTCATGCTTTCTTTCCATCGTCTCATAGCCTCCGTTTTCCTAGTATATATATATATATATATATATATATATATTGATACTAGATCCAGCTAAATTATTTTCTATAATAGTAATCTTGCTGGCTTCCATACTAGCAACAATATTTTACAAGACTTCTGCTCTAGTTTATTATCAAAACGTAGCAGCACATGTAAGATAGAGATAAGACTGAATAACATCGAGCTCAGTCTAGCAATCGCGGCAGTATATAAATAATATAAACATAGACTACTTACTTGCTTTGCAGCAATAACAAATTATCAATTCGCAATGATGTAGAGTTACTCTAAACAGTAATCCATGTGAGGCATAGGCGTAACATAATATTGAAAGTTAAAAATTGGGAAGACATGCTTTTATGACAGCATAATAAACAATAAGGACCGATCCTCAAAATGACTTAAACAAAAATTAGTTTGTAAATCAAAAATAGTAATCGATCCCCAAAGGGATAGGCCAGCTCCCACGGCAGCAGGAGATTCAGGGCGTGAAAGAAAAACCTAAAACACTGTTGTGGGTCGAGCTTCCTGGCCATTTTTCCGTGTACAGCACAAATTATGCAACTCAATATAAACACACAGAAAATGGATCTTAGATTTAAGGCATATTGCAATAAGTGTAAATTCTCATGGAACATCACATTTTTATGGTAATACAGAAAACATAGATCCAACACATTTTATTGACAGTGCACCCTACTTAGGAACCTACCAATTCACCCAGATAGATAGGAATTTACAGATCTAGATTACGAGGTCTCCACACAAAACACTGGAAGCATAAAAATCCATAGATCTGACCTGGGAAACATCGCTATAAGCTAAACCAGCTCTGATCTTAGATATGACAACCTAGAATGTGCATTCACCCTAAAAATTCAAATACCACAATATATCTTTAAATCATACTGCCATCTTAAATTGGCATGCATCTCCAACTAAACGTAGCCTCGGACATTCATTACCATATATATATGTATTATGCTGGCATCTCAAATCGACAGTCAATCAAACAAATCGCAACATAACAATACAAGCTATGACCAAAACTACAATTCGGAGCAGACTATTCTATCATAGCGGCCATGACAAAAATGGGGTAAGTTGAAAACCAAATCGCACAGCAACAAAAGGAGGGAAACATACCGAGATCACGCTCAAGCAAAAACTACCGGCACAGGGTTTACCCGAATTCATCCATAAGAATAAAACTCTGTCCACTCCAGAGGCATAGCTTCCAGTGATAGGGATTCTGAGATCGCAGCCAGCGGTTAAACTCCCTGGAGATTCCTCGCCATGACATATGAGGAACTGACTTCCAAGTGCAGCTCCGGAGAAGTAACAGAATCGTCCCAATTATACAAGGCTCCTTTCCGCCCCCCCCTTTTTCCCTTTTTCCAGTCCATATATATAAACTTTAACGTTGCTGCTGGCTTGGCGAAGTTTGCCTCGATTATGGGAGGTCTCCCTCCATGTGGAGGTCGAAACTTTAAACAAGGAGAAAAAAAAAATGCCAAGTGGCAGTTAGGAAGCTTCTCCACCTTTCCTCCATTTCCCTCTCAACAAGAATATCACGCATGGGATACTCGAACGCTACAACTGATCCTAGCAACAAGATGCACGGGTAGTGGTAGGGATTAAATGCATCCCACTAATCGAGCGATGATGTCCCCTCTGTTATCATCGGCGAACTACTTCTTAAGTGATTGTTATCATAACATGGTACTGAAAAGTAGGAAGAGAACCTAATCCATTAGCAGTGGTAGGCATACATAATAATAAAGAAAAACAATATACTCTAACTATAATATTAAGGATTAAGGGTTTAATTTATGGCGTTTGTTTAAAATAGGTACAACCTATTTTTTATAAATAATTAACTAAAACTTTAATAGTTGGAAAAATGAATACTTTCTATGAAAGTATTAGCATAAATAAATATGTCCCTCTTCACCAAGCAACATGTCCCCTTACATTTTAATATGTATATAAATATAAACATTATTATTAATAACTTTATCTCTAGGGATTATTGTCTCTTTGTCATATAGAGATCTCGTGGGACAATAGTCATATGTACCTTATGGATAAAATTATGTGTATTTGACTCTACATATATATACATGTAGATATGACCACCTTAAAGCTAAATCTATTTCTTGGACATCTTTTATAGGTGTTTTGTGTTAATAAAATAGTTCATTTTATTTTCTAAATAAGGTGATTATAAAAATCTCTAAGAAGATTTCGTTTATAAATAAAGTCTCTGAAATAACTCCTTGGCCTTGAGCTCCTGACTAGTAACCCAGTGTACAATAGTGTTTTTTCTTTTCAATTGTACCATAATAGGTCATAAAGGAGGAATATCACATTAACATAAAGTGTAAAACCTCAAGAGGAAAAAAGAGTAAGGATTTTAAACCCTAAACCTATGAGATGAGGTGACAAAAGGAACAAGGTCTCAAGGATCAACCTATTTTGATACATCAACATACCACGACAATAAATTTCACATACAAAACTCTATTTGAAGTTTTTCTTAAACCATTACAAAGATTATTTTATGCTTTTTGTGTTTGTAGACCACCCAATCAAATATTATGGGCTTTGTAATTGTCAAACACCCATAGAAAATGCCTAAAACATGTGCTCACAATTCACAATCTAGTAGCACTATTAACATATAGAACCATTTTAAAGTAGTCCAGAGGTTAGTGGCCACTAATATCCACATATAGCAATGAACATTTTAATTTATTGCATGTCACAATATTAAAACTTTATTTTCATGTTTATTATTTTTAGTGATGATTAGTAATTATAATCTTTATTTTGATGTTCTATAATGGTTTTAATTATTTAAATTATAATGACTTTTAGTCATTATATAATTATAGATAGAGTAATATAAGGAATTGTACTCATTGTGTGATTTTAGTAATAAGTATAATGAGATTTAATCATTATATTGTTGTATTAGTAGTTTTAGTGAAATATAATTATTTTCATTTTGTTTTGGGTAAGATTAAAAAATAATTATTATTATAATTTTGAATAAATTAAAAAAAATGGTTATGATTTGAAAGAGTTAATTTTTTCGCAAATTCAGTTGTTATTGGAAATAACTTAATCCAGTTGTTATTGGAAATAACTCATTCTATGTCTTTTAGATGAAATGAATATATATATATATATACGTTTTTGAGATTATAACATGTTCAACGGAATTTTAGTATGAATGGCAAAGCATTGGATTCATTTGATATTTCATTTCTTAAACAAATAGTGTATACATGATACATTCACTTGTCTAATTTAGAAATGGTTAAATATTCATCTTATTTGTCTAATTTAGAGATGACTAAAGATCACCATAAATCCATCTTAAATGCTTAAGCAGCTAAAGGGATCAAAATTTTTTTAAGGTGTAATTTTTTATCTTAAATTTTTTACACATTAAGAGAAAAATTACATATAGATTCTTGATATATAATTTCTTTTTTGTTATTTAAGTGGACATCATTTACATTTTTATTGTTTAAGTCCACATAATTTGCATTTTTATTTATTTTTTATAGCATCCCTTCATATTGAGTTGTAAGTATCTCACTACTCTCCATACAATTAAAGTCCACTATAAAAATTTAACTTAAAATGTAGCATAGTTTTCATCATAAATAAATATACCACATATTTTCAAACAATGTAGTGTATACATGCACAATCATTTTCCAGTTTAAAGATGACTAAAAAAATATAATATATACTTAATAGATTTATTTGTTAAATTTAAAAATAACTAAAAATTAAGATCTATTATAAAAATTAAAATTTCATATAAAAATAATAAATACAAACCATGTAAAAATTAAAATTTCATATAAAAATAATAAATACAAACCATATAAAAATTAAAATTTCATATAGAAATAATAAATACAAACCATCTCCATGGGACTCAAAAGTCAATTGTACCCTCGAATCGTGAATTGAATTTAATTACAAACCTATATTCCTTAACGGTTTTGTGTAGGCCCAACTAAAACTACTCTCATAAACATAAACGTAGGAAGAGTTGGTGTTTAAAAAACTGACCGTTTCCTTAGCGGTATTTTCCTTAGTCGTTTTGTGTAGGCCCAGCCAAAACTCCACTCATAAACATAAACGTCAGAAAAGTTGGTGTTCAAAAAAGCACAAAAAGCTGACCGTTTCCTTAGCGGTTTTGTGTAGGCCCAACCAAAACTACACTTGTAAACATAAACGTTAGAAAAGCTGGTGTTCAAAAAAACACAAAAAACTGACCGTTAAAAGGTTGAGATACAAAATGGAATGTCAAAACCCTAAACGAAAGGTTGTAGAAGAAACCCAAATGGTTGTTAACATTTCATATTTCTTTTGTTTTTTCTGCCATCATGAATTCATGAGACTGCTCCTCTCATAGTTGTGCGGTGTGTGGAGAACTAGGCTGAATACACCGACAATCCATAACTATTTTGGAGGAGCTCAACTGGATTCGTTGGTCATTCTCTCTCGACAAAGAGCGGCCGCGGCATGACTTCCATCAGGCTACCTGATAAAGCTCTTCACGACAAATTATGAAGCAATATCTTCCGTTACTTGTGAGATTGGTGGAACGATGATTACAATGAAGCAATATTTTCCGTTACCTGTGAGATTGGTGGAACGATGATTACTATCCGCATATTGACAAAGCTCGTAATATAGAGATTTGATTTTTGTTTGTAAAATGCATTGCACATTTCAATTGAATTTTTACTCCATCTGATTTGGTTTTTCATTGTTTTTTTCCTTTCAGGTCTACCAGTTTAGAAAGGGCATAACCTTATATGGAGATAACAAAAAGGAAGGGATTCAGTGAGTTTTTCTAATTTTGGGGGAGGTTTTCAGCTCCATCGAGGCAAATGAAGGGATTCGATTCAATATTCTCCAGGTTTGTATTATTTCTCTCTGTTTGTTTGAGTGATTGCTTACATAAATTCAAAATTAAAAGACGGAAAAATGTTCTTAGTTATTACTTCATCTGATTTGGTTTTTCATTGTTTTTTTCCTTTCAGGTCTACCAGTTTAGAAAGGGCATAACCTTATATGGAGATAACAAAAAGGAAGGGATTCAGTGAGTTTTTCTAATTTTGGGGGAGGTTTTCAGCTCCATCGGGGGCAAATGAAGGGATTCGATTCAATATTCTCCAGGTTTGTATTATTTCTCTCTGTTTGTTTCAGTGATTGCTTACATAAATTCAAAATTAAAAGACGGAAAAATGTTCTTAGTTATAGTTTAATTTTTGTGTTGTTGAATTTTTAAAATTAATTTTAGTTAAATAAGACCAACAACTCTTAAAATAACACGACAGCGCTTGAGGAATTTAAGAACGTAACCAAAACCAAATATAGCAAAGAATTCCATGCTATTCCTAGACTTTCAATCCATTTATAGTGCAGCATTCATGTTCCATGCTATTTCTGTTCATTAAATTTTGTATCCAATTAATTAGTTCTTAACCAAGGATAGATGATATTATGACGTGGATGCAGCTACATCTCTCTGTCTTCTTATGAGTATCCTGCGAGAGGTAGAAACCCAGCGGAAGGTCTATGCTCTTTCAATTTTTCCACTCTCTGCTCATGAATGAATGATGGTTTTGCTCTTTAGGGTTAGGGTTTATTAGCCTAGCTTAAGTGGTTTTGAGATTTATATCTCTTAGAAGTAGTATAATTAATGAAAGGTATTGTTAATCATTTCTTAAATGAAGGGTTATTTGAAAATATATTTTTATTGTTTCAGTTATTTTAATTCCCTCCCTCATTTTTAATATGGGTTTTTTCAGTGCTCTTTTGAATATTTTATTATTCTCTGCAGATTTTAGTATTATGTTATTTTTTTAAACAGATTATAGTATTACGTTATCTATGTAATGTAACATAAATAATTTTTTTTATAAAATTATAAAACCATTTTTTATTTATAGATGTAAAAGGAAAATCATTGTAATGGTGTTTATGATCTTTTTTAATATTTTGTTATTGTTAATAAGGTTTTAATATTATATCACTATATAATTATAGTCAAAACAATTTTTTAGAAAATGTATAAAATTACTTTTATTTTTATAACATGTAAAAGCTATACAAAAGGGAAATGGAAGATAAAGTTGAAGTAGTTTCTCTTAGTTATTAGCATTTACACCTATTTACATGTAGGCACCTAGATTTTGTTATTTTGCAAGGCATTTTCTGCCTTATGTAGAAAATAATGTGTATGTGTTCCTTGCTGAACATTAAGGGGGGTAATTGTTAGTGGTCGAGAGGAGGGGGATTAGGAGAGAGAGAGGGTGTTAGGGGTGTGGGGAAGAGAGAGATGCCTTGTGGGTTAGAGGCAAGTGGAGGAGTATGGGAGAGAGAGGGAGAGAGAGAGAGGGACAAAGCGGGGGGGGTGGCTAGTAGTAGGATTAGGAGAGAGGGAGAGAGAGAGAGAGGGACAAAGCGGGGGGGTTGCTAGTAGTAGGATTAGGAGAGAGAGAGAGAGATTGGGGATTTGGTTAGTGGTAGGGAGGAGGGGATTAGGAGAGGTAGAGAGGGGGGATTTGGGGTAGGGCGAGTATGGAAGAGAGAGAGGGGGGTTAGCTAGGGGTAGAGAGAGAGAGAGGGGGGGGGGTAGCTAAAGGTAGAGAGAGAGAGAAAGAGAGAGAGAGAGAGAGAGAGAGAGAGGGTGGTTAATGGTAATGGGACGAGGATTAGGAGAGAGGAGGGTGGGTGTTAGGGGGTTGGATTTGAGAGAGAGAGAGAGAGAGATGAGGGCTTAGGGGTTTAGAGAGAGAGATTAGGGTGTTAGTGGTATAGAGACAGAGATAGAGGGACAAATTGGGGGGGGGGGGTTAGACAGAGATAGAGAAAGGGACAAAGTGGGGGGGGTGGTTAGTAGTAGGATTAGGAGAGAGAGAGAGAGATTTCGGTGGTTTGGGTAGGAGAGTGAGGAGTCAGGTGGTAGAGAGAGAGAGAGAGAGAGATTGGGGGTGTGGTTAGTCGTTAGGGGGAGGGGATTAGGAGAGGTAGAGAGGGGGGATTTGAGGTGGGGAGAGTACGGGAGAAAGGGGCGGTAAGCTAGGGGTAGAGAGAGAGAGAGAGAGAGAGAGATGAGGACTTAGGGGACTAGAGAGAGAGAGAGGTTGGTTAGTGGTAGGGGTTAAGCATAGAGAGAGATAGAGAGAAGGACAAATCGGGGGGGGGTGGTTAGTAGTAGGATTAGGAGAGAGAGAGAGAGAGAGAGAGAGAGAGAGATTGGTGATGTGGTTAGTGGTAGGGGCGAGGGGATTAGGAGAGGTAGAGAGGGGGGATGTGGGGTAGGGAAAATAGGGGAGAGAGGGGGGGTAGCTAGGTGTAGAGAGAGAGAGAGAGAGCGAGAGGGTGGTTATTGGTAATGAGATAAGGATTAGGAGAGAGAGGGGGGGTGTTAGGCAGTTGGCTTTGACAGAGAGAGTTGGGGGTTGGTGGAGGAGTAGGGGAGAGAGAGAGAGAGGGGGGGATATAATATGGGTTGGGAGGAGGGGGGTCTAGAGACAGAGAGAGAGAGAAAGCGAGAGATATTGGGGCCTAGATAGTGGTAGGGGGATTATGAGAGATAGAGAGGGCAGTTAGGGGTAGGGGTAGTATGGGAAAGAGAGGGTGTTATGGAGAGCGAGAGAGAGAGAGAGAGACTGATCATGCAGTTAGGGGTTTAGAGAGAGAGAGAGATAGAGAGAAGGGGGGGGTGGTTAAGGGTAGGGGGAAGAGTAGGGCGGAGAGGGAAAGAGTGAGAGAAAGGTATGGGAGGGTGGTTAGTGGTAGCGGGAAGGGGATTAGTTGAGAGATATGGAGATATTAGGGGGGCGGTGGAGAGAGAGGGATGGGGGTTAGGGGTAGCTGTAGGAGTAGGGAAGAGAGAGAGCGAGAGAGAGGTTTAGTAAGGATTAACGGGAGGATGGGAGGGAGAGAGAGGAGGGGGGTCAATGGTAGCAAGAGGAGTAGGGGGGAATAGAGAGAGAGGGAGAGAGCTAGGTGTTTATCACGGGAGACAAAGAGAGAGAGAGAGGGAGGCATAGGTGGGGGAGTAGGGGGAGTAGGAAAGAGAAAGAGAAAGAGAGGGAGGGGTAGGGATAGGGGGTAGAGAGAGGGAGAGATAGAGATAGAGATAGAGAGATGGGGAGTATATTAGTGGTATGGGGTGGGGGATTAGGATATATAGAGAGGGGGTGTTAGAGGTAGGGAGATTAGGAGAGAGAGAGAGGGGGGAGGGGGAGGTGTAGGGGGTGAGAATTGGGGGTTTGTGTGTATGAATCAGAGAGAGAGAGAGAGAGAGAGAGGTGGGAGGTGATTAGGTGTAGGGGGGGGAGGGGGGGTTACATAAGAAGGAGACAAATTGGGGGGATGTTAGGGGTTTGGGGAGAGAGAGAGAGAGAGAGAGATTAGGGGGTATAATATATACATGGAAAACATAACTTATTCCTATAATGTAGGTGATTGAGTAATATTTATAATGCATTTTAAACAAGGAGTATAAATATAATTCCCATCTATACCATATATTTCATTACAAAATACAATCATCTCAAAGAAACACACAATTTCATTTTGTTTTGGGTATGTTCTAACATTCCTAAAAACATGACAATGTAACCCTACTCTTACGATAATCATACTTAGATTGAGTATACTTTACATAATATATTCCAATGAGGATCTGTTTATGGATAAATCCGTCAGTGCGAACACCAACCGATCTCCCTAGTCTAAATGGTTCGGATCTAGAACAAAGCAAAAAAAGAATGAAAACCTTTCCCTAAATCTATAAAATTACTTGAATGCAAAGAGTCAATTCCATACCTTATTTATGAAGGTCATCCTTGTGGATTGAATCTTTCACACTCTTGCTTGTTGATTAAGAGATTACCTGCAAAAGATTGAACAAGACAAAGACAAGAGACTACAAGATAACATGATACATCTAAGCAATTGACCAACGAGAACTACAACAAATGAAATTACACATCATTTATGGGAAAGGAAGACATTGATGTATTAATTAGTATAGAGGAAAGAATTACAACCAATGAATCCTTGGTGTTGAAGATCCTTTCCAATGGAACCTTGCCTCAATTTGCCAATCATGGAAGAATGGACTCCTGGTTCAATTTCTATAGCATTTGGTTATCCTCATTTTAACCCCCATATCCCATGAAGAGGAGCTTTATTTATAAGCCAAAAGAGATGAGGAGGAGAGGAGAGGATTAGAGAGATGGAGGAGGTAAGATGCTACTATGTTGGGATATGAGTAAGATCCACCCTATATGGAAGAGATAAGCCTCCACAAGGGTTTCCTTCGAGAGAATTCTTGAAAATTCTCTTTTTTCCCTTCGTACACGCACTGACACACCCTAGACACTAGCAACATGCGTCAATGATGTGCTTTATAGTGGACCAAGGTGTGTCAATCAAGAAAAGACACACTTTGTTAAAGGAAAGGTGCATTGATCTCTCTAAATAGGGTTTTAATAGGGAAAAAACCTCATGACTCATCTTCTAAGTATTTTGCTTAAGTACTTCAAGTATTTAGGAAAGGATAGACTGTACATGGTTCGCAATCATTATGAGTAAAAAATTTCCATGTAATAGAATGCCCCCCAAAGTATGAAGCTAGATTAACATGATAGGTGAAATAATTTGATGGATAAAGTATAAAGGATCAAGGAAAGAAACCGTTGGTTGGAAATTTGTCAACAATAACCAAGGGTCTTTTGTAGTACAATAATTTCATCATCGCAATGACTCACAACAAAGTTGTCGACCAATACATTGCAGATCTATGTTGATAATGATCGATGATATCGCCACCAAAATACAACATGGATTCATATCTGAATGATTGAACACAATCATGGATACTAAAATACAAGCATAGATCCATGATGATATAATAACACAGCCATGACCGATACAAGAGTGGATCTGTGTGACAGTATATCAATGAGGTCTCCATCATAACATCTGTGTGGGGACCAATTAAAAAATCTCCATTGCAACATGGGTGTAATAGTAAGTCACCAGAACAACCCAGGGTCTTCTGCCCATCCCAAATTGATATGAATATTACCATGTGATTACAATGTGTTGAAGTCAAACATGGTACAAACCACTTGATTACTGGTCAATGATGTGAACTGTTAACAAGTGCGATGGAAATCACCAATGATGACGATGATGCCGAAGGAATCACTAGTACATCCCAAAGAATGAAAATAAATGAGTTGGAGTATAAGATTCATGGAATCATTCGATTAGAGGTCAATGAGGTAAACCTACTGTTGAAAGCAAGGAAACTTGCCATTGAGGCATGTAGGCTCCAAGGTACCAAATAGTTTCTAAGTCTAATTCCTGGATGATGAGATGATGTCGACATAAATAAAATTGTCGAAGGAGAGCCATGATGCATCCCACATCCTTGACATGAAACTAACATAGGAAGTGATATAAAATGGTATATCAAATGAGTGTAAATTGACACAAAGGTGTAATGGTAAATAGGGACGACCAACAAAACATAATTTGTAATGACAAATATCATCAAAGGATATACATTACCATGGTGTTAGTAAGCCCATGGTTATGGGCAGCTGGAGTCTTGCTAGGAGTGAGCTGCCTCACATACACATGACCCTTGTTCACGAATGGCCTAGGAGGAGATACAAATCCAGGAAATGGTCCAGATGTCTCAGTTGGTGCCTATAGTTAGCAAGTGTTCATGTAGTTAGACATGCATGATTCAACAAACAGGCATGTATTTAAAAAATGACATTTTAATTGTTTACCTGGAGCCCAGATGTTTCCTTACACAATACGACCATGGATGATACCTCCACATTGGCTGGTCCCAGTGAAGGATCTTCCATCTGCAAGTTTAATAATTGTAAATATTAGACCGTAGATAGCATTAGTGAAATAACATGTAAAGTATGTGGAAATTAACAAATTAACAAGTATTAAAAAACTGAAACTTTAAAATGTTTACCTCGGTGTAAGATACAACAATGGGTGTTATATAAGGAGGGCCTACCAACTGGGTAGCATCATGAATCCCTCCACCAAATATGGGATCATTCGATGGAATGTCATGCCCCCCTGTAGAGTCTGGAGTATCTAACTCTCGGGCATCACTACCGGCATAAAGCAGCAACTGCAATTTCACAAAATTAATATATTAGCTCAAACTATATATATGTGTACAAAGAGGAAAATAAATGAAGAATTTATTACAATTAAACATCTACATACCTTACTCAAAAACACACTGAAGGAAACATCTGAGGCAAGACCATAGCAGGGACGACCACACGATGTGCACTCGTGATGCTCAATACTAGGGTGGGGATGTGCTAATGGTCCTTCAGTAGTGGATGGTCCTCGACTAAACGATGGTCCTGCATGGTGACGACCTCGTGTATGTACCACACCAGGGATAGATGTCCCTTCCTCACCCACATGCTGAACCATAGTGCCATGGCGAACAACCGCCCGTTCCTAACTCAAATATGCATCACGTGTTTGTGGAATAACACGATGTGCAGGTGGGACATCTGGCCCAAGAAACTGCCTGTGAGGTGCAGGGATAGGGCGATCCTGGTCTTGAAGCCTCACATTGGGTTTGTTTTGGGGCATCCCCCCACCGCTCCCCTGAAACTGTAAGATATCAAAATAGTTTACGTGTTTATGTAACACGAACTCTACATACATCTTTTGAAGGAAATACGGGGGAATTTCCCTGTTGTTATGTGGTGGCATATCAAAAACCATGTACCATCTATCAATCCAGTTATCAACAAATGGTTGAAATGTGCACCACTCAATGGAGATATGAGGCATGTTTTCATTTGGGATTTCCCCCGAACAAGGGTCCCTTAACAATGCAAATATGAGCTCTTTGGATATTTTCAACTTTTTTATTGCATTGTAGTCTAGCCCATCAACATATTCTTTTCTTTTTCTTTCTCTATATGATGTAATATCATATAGTACATTGCTAGACTGTGAAATGGTGTCAAAAATTGCAAACAAGGTTGATGCAAGTGAGCGGCGAATCTTGTCACCACAACTAAAAGCTGCACTCATGCCCCTCAGGCGGGAAAACTCAATCAGTATCTCGGCATTTCTGTCCATAACGCAACTGCAATAAAAACAGCAATACAAAAATCATTAGAAACATATACATGGTATATAATGACGTCTCTTCAAAATTGAAAATGTATTAATTCAAACTCTAGTAAGCAATTTAATGGCAGTCACTTACATACATTTAAAACTTCAAATTAAACATTTAACAATTAAAAAGTAAGTTTCATTCAACTTCTTTCTAGAAGTTAAGGAACTTCTTAACCCTCATTGGTGACTTTTCCATGCAAACTTGGGTTTAAACTTCTTAGATTTTAGGAGTGTTATTTTGACATGTTTTGGCCTTTACGTTCCTTGCAGAAAACAATATTTCCGTCAACTTCATAAGCTAACATTAAATTTATTGATTTCAATATATTATGCCTTGTGGTTGGAGGGGAGGACAAAGTGGCATGGAATGAAATGGATATGTATGAGTTTGTCTTGCCAATATGATTACATATACTTGAGATTACTATCAATGATTAAGATGTTGAGTAATCAACTAGAGATTGTGACTATAATGACAATAACAACAATATCAACTTAATAAGTTATTACAAGTGGAATATGATAGTGTTATCTCATAATTATCACATGTATATTTATTAATGATCCAAGTATTATTATATGTGATTGATATGGCAAGATGGTTGATTAGGAGATGAAGATTAATTTGAGATAGAACAACTAAATTTAAATGTCACAGTCCTAGGATTGTGACTACATTCAGTTAATGAATAAGTAAGAATAGGATATGACTTGTTAGGCTTAGAAAGATGGTTAAGGTAACATGCCCGGGGGCATGGCATGTTAGGTGGTAAAACTCATACCAGTGTCCTAAACATGGTCTTTAAGAGGGATGGAATTTTAGGATAGATGTAGGGTTAGGACAACATCCAAGGGAAGAAGGGCCAAGATAGGTAAGAATGTTAGAAGGGTTTTAGGATAGGTTTCTAGGAGTAGTAACTATGTTAGGGCTACAGGTCTTTCTGAGTGTAGATTAGGATTGTTGGATATGTAAATGACAGGGGCGAGGGACTATTAGGATATGTGAGGCAAGAAAAGGGGTGATATAGGGCTGTCACCAATCCTCTAAATATCATTGACCTGATCATGGTTGGGAACACTCTCACGACACACTCTAGGTAGTTCATGGGTGTTCACCATTTCCATTGTTCTATAAACATGGAAACCAACCAGAAGTGACATGGTAAAATGGGGAAATTGTGGACTGGAATACAATTGGTTGTAGATGAGCTTAGAGACTCAACATGTCTTTGAGTTGCATCGATGGTCCCTGAGTGTTGAGTAGATTGATCGAGGGTTTGGATAGGGTAGGCCCGAGAGGCACTTTGTTAATGTGTTTTGGCATTTATTTAAGGGTGCTCAAATAAGAGGCAATGTATAACTACATACACTTCTCATGAAATTTTAATTATGTTCATGGACAAATGATTGTGATGAAATTTTGAGAAACCAAGTTAAAAAAAATTTATGCATTTTTTCTATTCACGCTTGTGCATGCATTTCATCTTGTTAAGGCCATTTCCGAGGAAACTTATTCAATTAGTATCATGGGGAAATGGCCTTTAAGGGTTGGAAATTTGGGTTTCATGTGGATGGATACATTGTAGAAAGGGAGGAGTTCTCTTTTTTTCGATTTTTGGTTGCATTAGGAATTTTTGAGTTCTTGAAAAGGGAATCATTGTAATTATTCACTCATGTTGTTTGAGGGAGATGTGAATTTAATTAAAGATTGGGTTATTTCCAATTTGATAAATATTGCAAAATTAAGTTGTTTTAAACTATAAAAAACTGGTAATTTAGGTTTAGAATTGACAAATAAATGGTATGGGTGAATGAATTACCTGATAAATGACAATCCACCTGTGAATTTGCCTCCCCTCCAATGAAATCCAACTCCTCCAACACTCTAGAGCATGCTTCCAAGCTTGAATTCACGTTTCTGATGCGTGAAATGTGTCATGGATGGTCGGGGGTGGTCGGTACTGTGTGTTTAAATTGATTTTAGATTTGCAAAATGCGTACATGTTTTGTAACTACATAACACATACGTGTTTTGTAGTTACATAACACATACACATTATGTTTTCCTATCCTACATGTCTAGTGACATTATGTACAACTTATATTTTTATGTATCAAGAACGTGTTTTCAAAAACTAGGATTGCATCTAAAAGGTCCCTCATCTTCTTGCACACACCCATATGTCTTGTAATATGTGTGCACTCTTGTGTGGCTTGTATTGTTATGTTCATCTCTAATGGGATCATGGTTCGATTTTACAAATTGTTCCCTATTGCAATGAGATTTCGATAAAAATCCTACTACTTTATGTTGTAGCGTATTAGAGTTCAAGAACCTAATATAGAGATTATTTAATTTAATAGAGAATGAATTTTCAATGAAGTCTTGAGTTTGATTTTATCAACATTTGACACTCCATGAGAGTTACAAACTATAACAACATGGTGCACATTTCTAGTTTGGATGCTTCAATAATGTTCAAAGCATCAGTTGTAGTAACTTTCGAAGTAGGTCCATCCTCTTTGGGTCGTATGGATACCACTACTTTACCGACAATTCATATGGCTTTAGTTGTGGATTCGATATCCTTATAAATGAATTCCATATTAAGATGCTTGGCATTCTTTGCAACAAATATCTACAGAGAATAGACAACTTCATAATTGTATAAATATTTAAATATTTAATTACCTTTAGAAGCTATCTTTTGTTACTTGAACATACAATCTTGATTTGTGTCAAAATCACATAAATAACTATATATAAAGTTAACAATCAAGTCAATGAAAACTCTAATGAGCATGATAAATGTATGCAAACAAGCAATGATGTGCATTATTTCCAATGAGAATGATAAATGTATAAAACCAAGTAATTATGTGCATTATTTCCAATGAGAATGATAAATGTATGCAAACAACTAATAATGTGCCTTATTTCCTATTTGATTGTAAGAGAATTCACAGTGTGAAACCCATTGTAGTATAGAGTGTACGTAGTAGTGTCACAAATTGGAATTCAAAATGTTGTCACAAATAATATAGCATATAAAAAGGTAAGCCTCTTTCCTTTAATCATGAGAAAGAGGAGCACTATAAAACAATATTGTGAATGTTTTATTAAAAAGTATAAGATAAGCACAAAAAACTTATGGGTTACCTTTGGAACATAAACAATATTAGGAAAATAGACTTTCATTAGTAACTATTCAATTTTTTTTCAAAATAGAAAATATGTTCACTTTGTATGCATTTTGAAATAATAGTTTTGATTATTGATAAATTACATTTTCTACTTTGCCTTACTGCAACATTTCCAAAACACATGTTTTCTAGAAGGTATTTATAATAGCATGTATAATCTAGTTCATAATTTGTTCTTTCTATTTTTTATTTTTTTAAAGTAAAAGATAAAAAGTAAGCTTATACAACTCTTGTTTACTTAAATAATTTTCAACAAAATTACAATTTTCAAAACCATTTTAAATGAAGGGTATATTTTTAGTATCATCGCCATTGTAAAAACAAAATTCACAACTAAATATTATGGCAAGAAATTATATTATTTATAATATGGAAAGCAGTTATATTAATGTAAGATTGGTCAAGCATTCATATTAAAGTATGATTGGTTAAATATATATTTCATGAATGATATGAATATAAAGATTTTGTGGAAGTGTTGTAAAGTAAATACTAAGAATATCATTTTATAATTTATTGTGATTTTTATTGTAGTATATATTTATTTAAAATAACCAAATGTAAAAGAGAATATATTATTATTATTTAAAATTAAATTAAATTAAATGTGAATGCTAATTCACTTAAAATGTATAAATTTGGTCATTATGATATATTAAAGAAAATCGTATTGATTTACTATATTGAAATAAACTTATAATTTAATAAAAATATAAATTTACACAAAACAATAATATTTGTATTAATTTTTGTAAATATAATCTTAAAAAATATTTGAATATTTACAGTAAATTATTAAAATATATTTATAAAAATAAATAAATTATTTTATTTATAAATATTATTTTAATTTAAAAATAATTTAATACAATAAATTATTTTTCTACTTTTAAATATATTTTAAATCATTTTAAATCTATGTAATTTTTTTTTGATAAAATGTTATAATAATAATAATTGATTTTTAAGGTCACTCGCAAGTGAGACACCAATTTTGTGTATGAGACCCCCTTTTTTGTGGGACCAGGGAAAACCCTCTATGCAACGATTTAATTGCTAAAGTCTACACAGGTGTAGATACCCTACCCCGCTCCCGATTTGAACCTGTGACCTCCTAGGAAGGTAGACATGTTCTTAACAATTAGGCCCACTCAAGTTGTACAATAATCTATTTTTTTAAGATCACTGCCAAGCCAAACACCAATTTGGTGTATGATACCCCCTTGTTTGTGGGACAAGAGGCCCGACTATGTGCAGTGATTTGAATGCTAAAGTCTACACACGTGTACATACCCTACCCCCCTCTCCAGATTTGAACATGTGACCTCCTAGGAGGAAACACATGTTCTTAACTATTAGGCCCACCTAGGGTATCATGATGATGATGCTCATGATATAGAGATATGAAAAAACAAACACATAGATGATATGTTTTGATGTTGAAAAATAAAGAAATGAAAAAATGGGTGTGTTTTATTATTCACAACTTGAGGCCAAACCGACCCATTTTTTGAAATTAAAAACATGCACATGTTATTAATGCATGCATGCTATTATTCCAAAAATAATGCACATAGATTAATATTGAGTAGAGGCTTCTATTTTAATAATGCGTGTGTGTGTTTATTTTAATAAAAACATGTACACATTTTTCATTTTAATAAAAACGCACACATGCCATATTTTTAATGTGCACATGTTACTAAAATAAAAATGTGCACATGTTATATTTTCCCTAATCTCTACATCTACCCATATTTGTCTTTAACATCCTACCCATATCTCTCCTACCCACAATTTCTCAATATGTCCCTTCTACTTCTCTCCCTATCTATCTCTCACACCCTACCCATATCTCTCATTCCCACAATTTCTCAATTTGTCCCTTCTACTTCTCTCCCTATCTATCTCTCACACCCTAGCCTTCTCTCTCTCTCCTACCATTTCCTAGTATAACCATCCCACAATCTCCCCATACTTCCCTCCCACACTACCCATTATATCTCTCCCTTTCCCAATTATTTTCTGCCACATTGCCTCCCTTCTCTCCCCACCCACATCTCTTTCTCTCTAACCCTCACTTTCTATCGGTTTTTCCCTAGCACCCAACCTCTCTCTCTCTCTCTCTCTCTCTCTCTCTACATATATATATATATATATATATATGCCACCTACCACCTAACCCCTACCCCTCTCTCTCTTACGAACCCCAAACATCTCTCTCTCTTTATATATATATATATATATATATATATATATATATATATATATATATATTGCCCCCTCCTCTCTAACTACCCTCCTTCTCCCAAAACCCATAAACCCCCCGATCTTTCTCTCTCTCTCTCTCTCTCTCTCTGGTAACTACTCTACCAACTACCCCCTAACCCCTACCCCTCACTCCCCCGCCAACCCCGTAACACCCCCCACCTCTCTCTCCCTCCCTATACTCTCCCCCCCCCCCTCTCTCTCTCTCTCATGACTTCTCTCCAAACTACCCCTTAATCCCTACCCCTCTTTCATCTCCCAACCCCGTAACACCCCCCCCCTCTCTCTCTCCCTATACTCTCCCCTTCTCTCTAACTGTCCTCCTCTCCCCAAAACCCTAAACCCCCAATCTCTCTCTCTCTCTATCTCTTTCTCTCTCTATACTTCCCCCTTCTCTCTAACCCCACTCTCCATCCCCCTCCCCAAACCCCTAAGCCCCCGATCTCTCTCTCTCTCTCTCTCTCTCTCTCTCTCTCTCCCCTTCTTTGTAGAAGCCCTCCTCCCCAAACCCCTACCCCCCCGGATCTCTCTCTGAGTCTCTCTCTCTCTCCCCAAACCTCTAACCGCCCCTCGCTCTCTCCTACTCCCCTAACCCTAACACCCCTCTATCCCCTCATCCCCTCCCCTTACCACTAACCACTAACCACCCCTCATCTCTCACTCTCTCTTTACCCCTAACCCCCACTCTATATCTCTCCCATACCCTTAATCTCTCTCTCTCTCTTCTACTCCTACCACTAACCACCCCCTTTGTCTAAATCCTTCTCTCCATCTCTCCTAATACCTACCTATCCAAATATTGACCATCCCATCTCTCTTCTTAACCCCCTTTCTCTTAAAAACATGTTTTATAAAACTTAAAACTTTGTCTTATATTTTTTTTTTTTTTCTGTTTCACATTAAAAAAATAATATTCTTATGTACACCAAATCCCCTAGAGAATATTGTGTATCTCATATTTATATATGAGAACAAATGAATAATATACATGTTTAATGGATTTTTAAATGCATATGATGTATTTCATATATTTTGTTATCATAACTACAAAATAATATCCAAATTTAATGCAGGTTTAAATACATAGTTTAGATAGTTTTCCCCTTAACTAAGAGTTAAATGAAATTTGTGCATTTTATTCTTTTTATGCTTCATAGTTTATATAATCCACACAACCAAGACTAACATGAAATTTGTGCAGTTTTTTTTATCCCTCACTAAATCTGAATCTAAATTCTGGGGGTACTCTTGATCATCATCCCACATTGACAAAAATATTTTAAATCTTTTTCTTTTTTAAATATGCTTAGAAGGTTATTTAAAATATTTTAAATCTTTTTTAAATATGCTTAAAAGGTTATTTTGGGTACACGAGATCGTCCATGATACACTTGGTGAGAAAACACTCGTCACTTTTGATCCACATAGCCATGCTTGGCATGAAAGGTACGTAATCAACGATAAAAAAAATTCTGTTTAAAATCAGTGGGAAAGTGAGCCCGTTAATTGTTGCCTCCTCTTCAG
Organism: Larix kaempferi; assembly: GCA_027924585.1. NCBI lineage: Eukaryota > Viridiplantae > Streptophyta > Pinopsida > Pinales > Pinaceae > Larix > Larix kaempferi. The sequence goes on along the minus strand of BSBM01002230.1, from coordinate 293,334 downwards.
TTGGAGCATCTCACAAAGTGGGAATTCGATGAAAAAAAATTGTTTGGCGTTTGAGGTGAAATAATTTCATTCACGCAAACATTTCAACTGAAGCAGATGTTGCGAGTTTCGATCACGAGACCTTCGCAGTGACGGATAACAACTAGATTCACCAGCTTTGGGAAATTAATGAATGAAACCCTTTAAAGGAGAAAATTAGTGCGATGGGGTTTTGAACCAGAAATCATGGTAAAATTCTAATCTACAGGTTTTTTTTGGAGAAATTTTAAATTTAATTGGTAACCAAAATGACAATAAAGCCAGTTGTCTCACAACTTCAATTAACTCGGTATCTGGAAGACACCATCTATTTAAATTTAAATTAATCAACCAGAAATTTCTAAGGGTTCGTTTATTACAACTATTAAAGTGGATTCTGGGAGATTCAATCCTAAGACCGATCGTGGATAAATTTAAATTGATCAACCAGAAATTTCAAAGGGTTAGGTTATTACAACTACTAAAGCGAATGTTGCGAAGTTCGATCCTGAGATTGATGATGGATAACAACTGGGTTCATAAGCTTTGGAAAATTTGTGAGCTGGTGTTTTGAACACGCAGTTGGTTGTAAAATTATAATCGTCAGGTTTAAATTAAACTGGTGGACAGAAATGATAGCATAGTCAATTAACTTGGTATCTAGATATACACCATCTATCAAATTTAAATTAATCACATAGAAATAGTTTAACAAGACCATGGCCTAAGATTAATTTTCTTTATTAAAGCTCTATGGAAATGCTACATGCTATTAATTTTCTTAATTAAATCCCTACGGAACTGCTACACGCTAATGATAAAATATGCAGAGACACAGAATAGAGCAGAAACATAAACTGGCATATTGATTGCCTTCTCATTATTAAGCACACATGTATATAGTTTCACATAGGACCAAAACCACTGGCTAATACTATGGGCAAGTGTAAACCATGGATCAACAAATGACCTAACTCAACTAACTTAGGACCATTGACTCAACTAACTAGCCAACTTAGGACCATTGAGATTACACATCTTGTGACCTTAACAGATCCCTAATTTTTAATGACCATAAATCATTATTATCTCCATCAAAGGTTTGCCATGAACCTATTGAGGTTAACAAATTTCTTACCTCTTCGATTTCTACTGGTAGCTCTTCTAGCACCATCTTCAATCTTCTTGGTTTTCTTCAGTATCAGTGGTCCAGTCTTCAGATCTGCTTTGCCCCATTTTCTACAGAGGGTCTTCTTGGATCGATCTTTGCAAGACTCAGTCTTCTGCAATTAAAGCTGGAACGTTGTCCAATATTTTGGCTCAGCATCAGAATTATTTCTCTTTAAAAACTAGATCTGCTCTGAGATCTGGTCGTTCAGCATTGGATCTAAGATCGGCTTCATGTTCATGCTTTTGATGGAGTATGACAGCTATAAAACTGATCGTAGCACTTTACTAACTGACACAGTGCGTTGAGGGGTGCGACAGAGCACTTTTCCATTGAGCAACCTTGCGACCGTCGTCGCAGGTTGTCCTCACCCAAGGTGCGACATCGTCGCACTTTTCCTTAAGGCAGGGTGAGATGTCGCACTTCTCCTTTAGGCAGGGTGCGATAGCCTCCATTAGGGGCCGAAATTTTATTTTATTTTTTTTCGCCAAAAAAAAAAATTATTTTCTTTTTCGTTGGGAAAAAAATGTTACCTTGTCGTGGCCTGAGTGTTTCTCTCCATTCGTGCTACAACTTCTCGTTGTGCATGTGTGCTCGCCAGCTTCTGAAAAGGCTTACCCAAAAACAAGATCTTGAGTGCTTTCCACTATGTGAAAAGGCTTACCCAATAGCAATGGGTATGGATCATGCCATAAGCTTTGATACCATGATAAAATATGCAGATACATAGAATAGAGGAGAAATAGAAACGGGGATATTGATTGCCTTCTCATTATTAAGAACACATATATATAGTTCCACATAGGACCAAAACCACTGGCTAATACTATGGGCTATTGTAAACCATTGGTCAACAAATGACCTAACTCAACTAACTTAGGACCATTGACTCAACTAACTAACCAACTTAGGACCATTGAGATTACAACTCTTAACAGCTAAACCATTCCATGTTACCATTCCATAATGGTTTCGATGAAACTATTTGTACCATTAGCAAATGATGATTGGATTTTCATAAATGCACATTTATAACCTATTTAAAATTTGCAGTTCCTTTTAAAATATATTAATGAACCTTATATATCCCTTTGAAAATTGTTTAAATTATACTATATTGAAATGATATAAAAATCAGAAAAAAAATATTTATATTTACAATATTTAATGTAGTTCTATCTAATTATCAAATTAATGCAATATTTTTTGATTGTTATCTTATAATGAAATTCAGATATAAAAAAATCTTCTCAGAAATAAAATTGAACAAGTTTTATATACTATTAATTTTGAACAGATTCAGATTAAAAAAAAAGTCAGAAATCCTACCTGTAGCTTGATGCTATGAAGAAAAGAAGACAAAGAGATGTAGTGGCATGGCCATGGACAACAGCATTGGCCTTAGTTAAAAGTTTCGAATCCCTTCCTTTGTCTTATTTTCATACAATGCTATGGCCGTTCTATAATGGTAGAGCCAGAAAAAAATGAAAAATGTTTAGTGCAAAACCAAATGAATGTAAATTTTGAATTGAAATAACGAGATCCATTAACAAATCCTTTTTACTTAAGATATAAGTAAGTAAAAATATACTTGATATAAGTAAGTAAAAATGCTTGATAATTTGCCTAGTAATTGTCTCTGCCTTTCACATATGCTGCACATAAAGAATTCCCCGAAATCTTCAAGCCCAGTCGGTCTAAACCCTAAAAACCCAGTCGGCACAATTCGATTCCATGTCTCCCAACACTTTGTATAGATTTTACCAAATCCTCCCTCATACTCACGGATGCCCAGTTTGATGAAAATCTTTACCAGATCGTCCATGGTTTTTCCGAGAAACAACGAGTGCTCCACACAACGCACAACTGTGAGATCAACCACAGAGCAACAAACTCATGAAAAAGAGCATAAAATCAAACAGAAGTTGAAATGCAAACGGACATTAGGTTTCGTCTACCACCTTTATATAGGGTTTTTAATACTCCATTTCTATCTAATATTTTTAATGGTCATTTTTTTCCATCATGTTTAACGTTTACTTTTGGAAGTTTAATGCTTTTTAGCTTTTCTAACGGTCATATATTTCCTTTTAGCTTTTTTATTTGTAAATTTCTATTTTCGTCAGTTAATAGTGTCTTTCTAGTTTGGATTGCAAGATTAATGGAAACAAAAGAAATTGATTAATGAAAAAAGTTTTAAAATGAATTTTGAACTTGGATTCAAAATAGATGATATCATTAACTTTACATTCCCATGGAGTGGTTTGTAAATATTGTTTTATGGTGAAATTTTGAATCATATATTTTTTATTTTATGTGTTAATTCGAACTTGCTATATGTCATATATTTGTTTATGATGACAGGCTTGCTTTAAATCATGTCTTTATATTTGTTTATGATGAGCACGCTAGTTTTAAATTATGTATGTATAAAGTCACTTAAATGTTAGCCATCTCTAAATTGGAGATAAAGAGAATGTGCCACCTATACACTTGTTTGAAAATGGAATATTAATAGAGCTATGGAATTACATTAAAATTGTATTATTTCTATGATAAATGTTTAGTGTACAACCATTCAATCTAAAAATACATATATTGTTATTTTCAATAAAACAATTTTTCAAAATTTCAAAATTATAATATATTATTTAGGAAACCTTACTTTTATTACTTTTGTTTCATTGTCAACTTCTCCCACATTGCATGCCCCTTGCATTAGCTATCAAATGAATAGGTTTTCACATGGTGTAGGTGCCCAAGAGAGATTTCATAATTTACAAACAACCTTATGCTTAGCTCCATTAGTTTTGCATTTACTTGATTTATATCAGTTGACCCAACTTCAATGTGGAGACAAACACTTATCATTTTGCACTTGGTGATGTACATAAAATGGGATTTCACCCTACACCATATTATTTTGAGAAATTTTTTAATGCCAAAATGAATTATAACACTTATGATAAACAGTTCTATGCATTGATGTAGGCCTTGAAGTAGTTTCATCACTATCTTTTGGATAGGGAGACTATTTTAGATATTGATCATTATCCTTTGATATTTCTCAATTCTCCACATGGGATGCATGAACAACACCATATAAAATGAGCCTCCTATATCCAATAGTTTCCCCACCTTAATAGGTTTATGAATAGTTTCATTTAGTTATTCATTAACCTATATATATCAACCAAACACCCTTCCTTGAATATACTATATGTTGATGATAGTTGGTTATATAAACTCAACCAACTTTGTGTTCCGAACACACTTGATCAATTAGTATTAATTTAAGAAGCTCATACATATTATTATGGGGGACACTTTTTGGCACTATAAAGACTCTCCAACACTTGCACTAACACTTTTTCTAGCCAACTATGCAACATCAAGTAGAATCATTCATTTAAATTTGTCCCCTTTGTTCCACCAATAGTCCTACCCACTTCAAAAAAGGGCTTTATAAGCCTTTATCCATTCCCTCCCATCCTTGGGAATCATTTTCTATGGATATTATGTCTTGTCAACAAACATTTGCAAACATGATTGCATCTTTGTCTTTCTAAGATGGCCCTTTCTATTCCCTCCACAAAGATTACTCCAACTATCCAAACAACAAGTTTATAGTTTAGGCATTTCTGGTCTCAGTTTGTTCGACCTAATATCATTTCTAATTGTGATTCATGTTTTATGAGCACATTGTAGCAAACAATGTAGAAATGATTAAGTTTCCATCTTAATATATGCACTATTTTTCACCCTCAAACCGATGGACAAAACTAATATAGTGAATCATAGCCTTGTTCAGCCATCCATATGCACTATACTAACAATAAACAATGGGACACCTACTTGCAAGTCCTAAAACATAGCTACAATCACTTTCTTGACCATTTTACTAAAATTTCAACCTTAAGGCATGTTATAGGTACTAACTTCTTGCCCCATATGAACTACCTCTCACTCTCCAACCTCCATCCTCTTCCCACCAGCTAATATAAGCACAAAAAAAACCCCTCTTTTGTAGATAATTTGGCTTAGAATGATGAGAAGGTAACCAACACAACCTAAGCATCCTAGCCATGTTATAAGGATTTTTAAGGTTACCATTGTGTTCCCATGCCCTTCCAATTTGTGGACAATGTGTGTACCATGTTTAGTTCTAGATGAGAAAAAAATATTTTAAAGGCCAATGCCATCATAAGATGAAACCTCTCAAGTGTATTGCATATACTATTATCGAGTAAGTCAATGATAATGATTATAGGGAATATTTTCCTTTCCATCTTGGTATTTGTAATGCGATCAATGTGAGTAAATTGAAACTCTACAAACCTCCCTTACTGGAAGAAGAAGTTTAGTTGGCTCATCATATAGATATTATTCCATATTTCCAATAGCCACTTATTTAAGACACATTGTTGGATATTTTCACTTGCTAAATGGTGCACCTTTAAAATATTTTTATTTTGTTGGGCACTTCCTAATACGACAAAGTGTGTTTCCAATTTTGTTTTCTAGACTTCTTTCCCTCATCTTGTTGAGACAATGGGGGCACTTTTGAAACTAAACATGGAGGATCTAATGTATCATGAGGACAACCATTGTGAGGATCAAAATGCCCCATAATAGTGCACCTCTATAGCTTCTAAAAGGGTGCACATCCCTAAGTATATTAATTAGTTAATATATTTTAAAAAAGACACAAAGTTGTGCTCTAGACGATTTGTTAGTGATTTTTGACTTTGTGAGTGTAGATCTCTATAAGAGGATTTTTTCTAGCATAATGATCTATTAAATAGGTTTTGGGTTTTCTTTCTTCATTCTCTTTTCTAGTTTTTTCATAATATCGTCTTAGCAAGATGTGTTTTACAACATTAGGAGCTCAAAATATATATTTTAATCATCTTGAAGGAAAAGAAGGGGTTGTAGTGTTGGTTTCCTTTCACTTAGTCGTTGCAATGGTTGACTTGTAGGTGATCCCTCACAAAGAGTACTATATATTTTGCTTAATCTTGATAAATGACTGCTAGAGATGACCATCATTTGCAACTCGAATAATGCAAGGGATAGAATATATGTCAATATCATTGGTTAGTTGAGGATATTCTAGATTCCACTTGGCTCATATGTGGGGTTTTGAATATGGTAGACTTGCAAGAATTAAAAGAAGATTCATTTATGCACACCTTGCAATTAGCAAGAAAAGAATATGGATTGGATTGAATGCATCATATGGGCTTTATAAACCTAATTGAAACTTTTTTTTTGATTGAGATGATTCCTTGACACTTTGTTTCACTTGGAGAAATTTTATGAAAGGAGCCAAGAGGATCTACTATTAGCTTCATCACACCCTTCTCTGTGACGTCCCTCCCCAATAATGAAAAGACATTATGTTCGATTTTTAAATATATATATATATATATATTTATATATATATATATTATTTTATCATTTTTGAGATTATTCAATAAGGAGGCCAGATGAGAAATCGGTTGATTTAAGTCCTAGAAGGACTGTTGTAAGAAAATAATTTTTATTATTTTAATATAAGGATGAGCAGGAACAGCCAAGTTAAATGAGGAGATCATGCATGGAGGAGTGGGGGACAAGTTAGAGTTAGCCTCTGGGAAACCAGAATAGGTGTCAGAAGTGTATTTAAGACACTAGACACACCCTGAAAATCAGTGATTTGATTAGCTGCAAAAATTCCATGAGGAATTGGCTGCTAATGGTAAGACCTAGGCAAACTATAAAGGGATGGCATATGTGAGGAGGCAGGACGCTGCTGAGTATGCCAGAGAGAATTACACTTGCTGTGTGAGCACTCTGTGTTAGGCAAGGGATTCAGGAAATGCGACTGAGTTTGAGGCTAACTGTCCACACTTCTCATGCATGTATCTGGCTTGGTGGTGATTACGGACAGACTTGGAGTTTGTATCTAATCTATGGTTGGGAGGAACATGGTTGTTCCTGTTACATTCGGTTGACAAGTTCCAGGTTTTTATAATTACAGATTCCTAAGCACCTCCTATTAATCTATTGTTAGATTTTCTTTTATTAATGCCTGATCTGTTATAAGTATAGAATGTTTAGTAACATCCGTGGAATAAAGGCATCCCGGTTATTTTTACCAAAGTTATTCATTGACATAAAGAGTAGAATTACCTTAGATCTGGGAAATTCCAATGTGTAACTATGTATTATGAAAAATAGTAACAAAAGGTTGGTTTAGATTCATTCTATCCTTCTGGTTTCAATTACCTTAAGTAGTTCGATTCTTACCTTAAGATTAATTTATTGCATGTCACAATATTAAAACTTTATTTTCATGTTTATTATTTTTAGTGATGATTAGTAATTATAATCTTTATTTTGATGTTCTATAATGGTTTTAGTTATTTAAATTATAATGACTTTTAGTCATTATATAATTATAGATAGAGTAATATAAGGAATTGTACTCATTGTGTGATTTTAGTAATAAGTATAATGAGATTTAATCATTATATTGTTGTATTAGTAGTTTTAGTGAAATATAATTATTTTCATTTTTTTTGGGTAAGATTAAAAAATAATTATTATTATAATTTTGAATAAATTAAAAAAAATGGTTATGATTTGAAAGAGTTAATTTTTTCACAAATCCAGTTGTTATTGGAAATAACTCATTCTATGTCTTTTAGATGAAATGAATATATATATATATATATATATATATATATATATATATATATATATATATATGTTTTTGAGATTATAACATGTTCAATGGAATTTTAGTATGAATGGCTTTTGAGATTATATCATGTTCAATGGAATTTTAGTATGAATGGCAAAGTATTGGATTCATTTGATATTTCATTTCTTAAACAAATAGTGTATACATGATACATTCACTTGTCTAATTTAGAAATGGTTAAATATTCATTTTATTTGTCTAATTTAGAGATGACTAAAGATCACCATAAATCCATCTTAAACGCTTAAGCAACTAAAGGGATCAAAATTTTTTTAAGGTGTAATTTTTTATCTTAAATTTTTTACACATTAAGAGAAAAATTACATATAGATTCTTGATATATAATTTCTTTTTTGTTATTTAAGTGGACATCATTTACATTTTTATTGTTTAAGTCTACATAATTTGCATTTTTTTTTTTTTTTTTATAGCATCCCTTCATATTGAGTTGTAAGTATCTCACTACTCTCCATACAATTAAAGTCCACTATAAAGATTTAACTTAAAATGTAGCATAGTTTTCATCATAAATAAATATACTACATATTTTCAAACAATGTAGTGTATACACGCACAATCATTTTCCAATTTAAAGATGACTAAAAATATATAATATATACTTAATAGATTTATTTGTTAAATTTAAAAATAACTAAAAATTAAGATCTATTATAAAAATTAAAATTTCATATAAAAATAATAAATACAAACCATATAAAAATTAAAATTTTATATAGAAATAATAAATACAAACCATCTCCATGGGACTCAAAAGTCAATTGTACCCTCGAATCGTGAATTGAATTTAATTACAAACCTATATTCCTTAACGGTTTTGTGTAGGCCCAACTAAAACTACACTCATAAACATAAACGTAGGAAGAGTTGGTGTTTAAAAAACTGACCGTTTCCTTAGCGGTATTTTCCTTAGTCGTTTTGTGTAGGCCCAACCAAAACTCCACTCATAAACATAAACGTTAGAAAAGTTGGTGTTCAAAAAAGCACAAAAAGCTGACCGTTTCCTTAGCGGTTTTGTGTAGGCCCAACCAAAACTACACTTGTAAACATAAACGTTAGAAAAGCTGGTGTTCAAAAAAACACAAAAAACTGACCGTTAAAAGGTTGAGATACAAAATGGAATGTCAAAACCCTAAACGAAAGGTTGTAGAAGAAACCCAAATGGTTGTTAACATTTCATATTTCTTTTGTTTTTTCTGCCATCATGAATTCATGAGACTGCTCCTCTCATAGTTGTGCGGTGTGTGGAGAACTAGGCTGAATACACCGACAATCCATAACTATTTTGGAGGAGCTCAACTGGATTCGTTGGTCATTCTCTCTCGACAAAGAGCGGCCGCGGCATGACTTCCATCAGGCTACCTGATAAAGCTCTTCACGACAAATTATGAAACAATATCTTCCGTTACTTGTGAGATTGGTGGAACGATGATTACTATGAAGCAATATTTTCCGTTACCTGTGAGATTGGTGGAACGATGATTACTATCCGCATATTGACAAAGCTCGTAATATAGAGATTTGATTTTTGTTTGTAAAATGCATTGCACATTTCAATTGAATTTTTACTCCATCTGATTTGGTTTTTCATTGTTTTTTTCCTTTCAGGTCTACCAGTTTAGAAAGGGCATAACCTTATATGGAGATAACAAAAAGGAAGGGATTCAGTCAGTTTTTCTAATTTTGGGGGAGGTTTTCAGCTCCATCGGGGGCAAATGAAGGGATTCGATTCAATATTCTCCAGGTTTGTATTATTTCTCTCTGTTTTTTTTGAGTGATTGCTTACATAAATTCAAAATTAGAAGACGGAAAAATGTTCTTAGTTATTACTTCATCTGATTTGGTTTTTCATTGTTTTTTTCCTTTCAGGTCTACCAGTTTAGAAAGGGCATAACCTTATATGGAGATAACAAAAAGGAAGGGATTCAGTGAGTTTTTCTAATTTTGGGGGAGGTTTTCAGCTCCATCGGGGGCAAATGAAGGGATTCGATTCAATATTCTCCAGGTTTGTATTATTTCTCTCTGTTTGTTTCAGTGATTGCTTACATAAATTCAAAATTAAAAGACGGAAAAATGTTCTTAGTTATAGTTTAATTTTTGTGTTGTTGAATTTTTAAAATTAATTTTAGTTAAATAAGACCAACAACTCTTAAAATAACACGACAGCGCTTGAGGAATTTAAGAACGTAACCAAAACCAAATATAGCAAAGAATTCCATGCTATTCCTAGACTTTCAATCCATTTATAGTGCAGCATTCATGTTCCATGCTATTTCTGTTCATTAAATTTTGTATCCAATTAATTAGTTCTTAACCAAGGATAGATGATATTATGACGTGGATGCAGCTACATCTCTCTGTCTTCTTATGAGTATCCTGCGAGAGGTAGAAACCCAGCGGAAGGTCTATGCTCTTTCAATTTTTCCACTCTCTGCTCATGAATGAATGATGGTTTTGCTCTTTAGGGTTAGGGTTTATTAGCCTAGTTTAAGTGGTTTTGAGATTTATATCTCTTAGAAGTAGTGTAATTAATTAAAGCTATTGTTAATCATTTCTTAAATGAAGGGTTATTTGAAAATATATTTTTATTGTTTCAGTTATTTTAATTCCCTCCCTCATTTTTAATATGGGTTTTTTCAGTGCTCTTTTGAATATTTTATTATTCTCTGCAGATTTTAGTATTATGTTATTTTTTTAAACAGATTATAGTATTACGTTATCTATGTAATGTAACATAAATAATTTTTTTTATAAAATTATAAAACCATTTTTTATTTATAGATGTAAAAGGAAAATCACTGTAATGGTGTTTATGATCTTTTTTAATATTTTGTTATTGTTAATAAGTTTTTAATATTATATCACTATATAATTATAGTCAAAATAATTTTTTAGAAAATGTATAAAATTATTTTTATTTTTATAACATGTAAAAGCTATACAAAAGGGAAATGGAAGATAAAGTTGAAGTAGTTTCTCTTAGTTATTAGCATTTACACCTATTTACATGTAGGCACCTAGATTTTGTTATTTTGCAAGGCATTTTTTGCCTTATGTAGAAAATAATGTGTATGTGTTCCTTACTGAACATTAAGGGGGGTAATTGTTAGTGGTCGAGAGGAGGGGGATTAGGAGAGAGAGAGGGTGTTAGGGGTGTGGGGAAGAGAGAGACGCCTTGTGGGTTAGAGGCAAGTGGAGGAGTATGGGAGAGAGAGGGAGAGAGAGAGAGGGACAAAGCGGGGGGGTGGCTAGTAGTAGGATTAGGAGAGAGGGAGAGAGAGAGAGAGGGACAAAGCGGGGGGGTTGCTAGTAGTAGGATTAAGAGAGAGAGAGAGAGATTGGGGATTTGGTTAGTGGTAGGGAGGAGGGGATTAGGAGAGGTAGAGGGGGGGGATTTGGGGTAGGGCGAGTATGGAAGAGAGAGAGGGGGGTTAGCTAGAGGTAGAGAGAGAGAGAGAGAGGGGGGGTAGCTAAAGGTAGAGAGAGAGAGAAAGAGAGAGAGAGAGAGAGAGAGAGAGAGGGTGGTTAATGGTAATGGGATGAGGATTAGGAGAGAGGAGGGTGGGTGTTAGGGGGTTGGATTTGAGAGAGAGAGAGAGAGAGAGAGATGAGGGCTTAGGGGTTTAGAGAGAGAGATTAGGGTGTTAGTGGTATAGAGACAGAGAGAGAGGGACAAATTGGGGGGGTTGGTTAGACAGAGATAGAGAAAGGGACAAAGTGGGGGGGGTGGTTAGTAGTAGGATTAGGAGGGAGAGAGAGAGAGAGAGAGAGAGAGAGAGAGAGAGAGAGAGATTTCGGTGGTTTGGGTAGGAGAGTGAGGAGTCAGGTGGTAGAGAGAGAGAGAGAGAGAGATTGGGGGTGTGGTTAGTCGTTAGGGGGAGGGGATTAGGAGAGGTAGAGAGGGGGGATTTGAGGTGGGGAGAGTACGGGAGAGAGGGGGGGTAATCTAGGGGTAGAGAGAGAGAGAGAGAGAGAGAGAGAGAGAGATGAGGACTTAGGGGACTAGAGAGAGAGAGAGGGTGGTTAGTGGTAGGGGTTAAGCATAGAGAGAGATAGAGAGAAGGACAAAGCGGGGGGGGGGGGGTGGTTAGTAGTAGGATTAGGAGAGAGAGAGAGAGAGAGAGAGAGAGAGAGAGAGAGAGAGATTGGTGATGTGGTTAGTGGTAGGGGCGAGGGGATTAGGAGAGGTAGAGAGGGGGGATGTGGGGTAGGGAAAATAGGGGAGAGAGGGGGGGTAGCTAGGTGTAGAGAGAGAGAGAGAGAGTGAGAGGGTGGTTATTGGTAATGAGATAAGGATTAGGAGAGAGAGGGGGGGGGTGTTAGGGAGTTGGCTTTGACAGAGAGAGTTGGGGGTTAGTGGAGGAGTAGGGGAGAGAGAGAGAGAGAGGGGGATATAATATGGTTTGGGAGGAGGGGGGTCTAGAGAGAGAGAGAGAGAGAAAGCGAGAGATATCGGGGCCTAGATAGTGGTAGGGGGATTATGAGAGATAGAGAGGGCGGTTAGGGGTAGGGGTAGTATGGGAAAGAGAGGGTGTTATGGAGAGTGAGAGAGAGAGAGAGAGAGATCGATCATGCAGTTAGGGGTTTAGAGAGAGAGAGAGATAGAGAGAGAAGGGGGGGTGGTTAAGGGTAGGGGGAAGAGTAGGGCGGAGAGGGAAAGAGTGAGAGAAAGGTATGGGAGGGTGGTTAGTGGTAGCGGGAAGGGGATTAGTTGAGAGATATGGAGATATTAGGGGGGCGGTGGAGAGAGAGGGATGGGGGTTAGGGGTAGCTGTAGGAGTAGGGAAGAGAGATAGCGAGAGAGAGGTTTAGTAAGGATTAACGGGAGGATGGGAGGGAGAGAGAGGAGGGGGGTCAATGGTAGCAAGAGGAGTATGGGGGATAGAGAGAGAGGGAGAGAGCTAGGTGTTTATCACGAGAGACGAAGAGAGAGAGAGAGGGAGGCATAGGTGGGGGAGTAGGAAAGAGAAAGAGAAAGAGAGGGAGGGGTAGGGATAGGGGGTAGAGAGAGGGAGAGATAGAGATAGAGATAGAGAGATGGGGAGTATATTAGTGGTATGGGGGGTGGGAGTAGGATATATAGAGAGGGGGTGTTAGAGGTAGGGAGATTAGGAGAGAGAGAGAGGGGGGAGGGGGAGGTGTAGGGGGTGAGAATTGGGGGTTTGTGTGTATGAATCAGAGAGAGAGAGAGAGAGAGAGAGGTGGGAGGTGATTAGGTGTAGGGGGGGGGAGGGGGGGTTACATAAGAAGGAGACAAATTGGGGGGATGTTAGGGGTTTGGGGAAGGGGGTTGGAGAGAGAGAGAGAGAGAGAGAGAGAGAGAGAGAGATTAGGGGGTATAATATATACATGGAAAACATAACTTATTCCTATAATGTAGGTGATTGAGTAATCTTTATAATGCATTTTAAACAAGGAGTATAAATATAATTCCCATCTATACCATATATTTCATTACAAAATACAATCATCTCAAAGAAACACACAATTTCATTTTGTTTTGGGTATGTTCTAACATTCCTAAAAACATGACAATGTAACCCTACTCTTACCATAATCATACTTAAATTGAGTATACTTTACATAATATATTCCAATGAGGATCTGTTTATGGATAAATCCGTCAGTGCGAACACCAACCGATCTCCCTAGTCTGAATGGTTCGGATCTAGAACAAAGCAAAAAAAGAATGAAAACCTTTCCCTAAATCTATAAAATTACTTGAATGCAAAGAGTCAATTCCATACCTTATTTATGAAGGTCATCCTTGTGGATTGAATCTTTCACACTCTTGCTTGTTGATTAAGAGATTACCTGCAAAAGATTGAACAGGACAAAGACAAGAGACTACAAGATAACATGATACATCTAAGCAATTGACCAAGGAGAACTACAACAAATGAAATTACACATCATTTATGGGAAAGGAAGACATTGATGTATTAATTAGTAGAGAGGAAAGAATTACAACCAATGAATCCTTGGTGTTGAAGATCCTTTCCAATGGAACCTTGCCTCAATTTGCCAATCATGGAAGAATGGACTCCTGGCTCAATTTCTATAGCATTTGGTTATCCTCATTTTATCCCCCATATCCCATGAAGAGGAGCTTTATTTATAGGCCAAAAGAGATGAGGAGGAGAGGAGAGGATTAGAGAGATGGAGGAGGTAAGATTCTACTATGTTGGGATATGAGTAAGATCCACCCTATATGGAAGAGATAAGCCTCCACAAGGGTTTCCTTCGAGAGAATTCTTGAAAATTCTCTTTTTTCCCTTCGTACACGCACTGACGCACCCTAGACACTAGCAACATGCGTCGATGATGCGCTTTATAGTGGACCAAGGTGTGTCAATCAAGAAAAGACACACTTTGTTAAAGGAAAGGTGCATTGATCTCTCTAAATAGGGTTTTAATAGGGAAAAAACCTCATGACTCATCTTCTAAGTATTTTGGTTAAGTACTTCAAGTATTTAGGAAAGGATAGACTGTACATGGTTCGCAATCATTATGACTAAAAAATTTCCATGTAATAGAATGCCCCCCAAAGTATGAAGCTAGATTAACATGATAGGTGAAATAATTTGATGGATAAAGTATAAAGGATCAAGGAAAGAAACCGTTGGTTGGAAATTTGTCAACAATAACCAAGGGTCTTTTGTAGTACAATAATTTCATCATCGCAATGACTCACAACAAAGTTGTCGACCAATACATTGCAGATCTATGTTGATAATGATCGATGATATCGCCACCAAAATAAAACATGGATCCATATCTGAATGACTGAACACAATCATGGATACTAAAATACAAGCATAGATCCATGATGATATAATAACACAGCCATGACCGATACAAGAGTGGATCTGTGTGACAGTATATCAATGAGGTCTCCATCATAACATCTGTGTGGGGACCAATTAAAAAATCTCCATTGCAACATGGGTGTAATAGTAAGTCACCAGAACAACCCAGGGTCTTCTGCCCATCCCAAATTGATATGAATATTACCATGTGATTACAATGTGTTGAAGTCAAACATGGTACAAACCACTTGATTACTGGTCAATGATGTGAACTGTTAACAAGTGTGATGGAAATCATCAATGATGACGATGATGCCCAAGGAATCACTAGTACATCCCAAAGAATGAAAATAAATGAGTTGGAGTATAACATTCATGGAATCATTCGATTAGAGGTCAATGAGGTAAACCTACTGTTGAAAGCAAGGAAACTTGCCATTGAGGCATGTAGGCTCCAAGGTACCAAATAGTTTCTAAGTCTAATTCCTGGATGATGAGATGATGTCGACATAAATAAAATTGTCGGAGGAGAGCCATGATGCATCCCACATCCTTGACATGAAACTAACATAGGAAGTGGTATAAAATGGTATATCAAATGAGTGTAAATTGACACAAAGGTGTAATGGTAAATAGGGACAACCAACAAAACATAATTTGTAATGACAAATATCATCAAAGGATATACATTACCATGGTGTTAGTAAGCCCATGGTTATGGGCAGCTGGAGTCTTGCTAGGAGTGGGCCGCCTCACATACACATGACCCTTGTTCACGAATGGCCTAGGAGGAGATACAAATCCAGGAAATGGTCCAGATGTCTCAGTTGGTGCCTATAGTCAGCAAGTGTTCATGTAGTTAGACATGCATGATTCAACAAATAGACATGTATTTAAAAAATGACATTTTTAATTGTTTACCTGGAGCCCAGATGTTTCCTTACACAATACGACCATGGATGATACCTCCACATTGGCTTGTCCCAGTGAAGGATCTTCCATATGCAAGTTTAATAATTGTAAATATTAGACCATAGATAGCATTAGTGAAATAACATGTAAAGTATGTGGAAATTAACAAATTAACAAGTATTAAAAAACTGAAACTTTAAAATGTTTACCTCGGTGTAAGATACAACAATGGGTGTTATATAAGGGGGGCCTGCCAACTGGGTAGCATCATGAATCCCTCCACCAAATATGGGATCATTCGATGGAATGTCATGCCCCCCTGTAGAGTCTGGAGTATCTAACTCTCGGGCATCACTACCGGCATAAAGCAGCAACTGCAATTTCACAAAATTAATATATTAGCTCAAACTATATATATGTGTACAAAGAGGAAAATAAATGAAGAATTTATTACAATTAAACATCTACATACCTTACTCAAAAACCCACTGAAGGAAACATCTGAGGCAAGACCATAGCAGGGACGACCACACGATGTGCACTCGTGATGCTCAATACTAGGGTGGGGATGTGCTGATGGTCCTTCAGTAGTGGATGGTCCTCGACTAAACGATGGTCCTGCATGGTGATGACCTCGTGTATGTACCACACCAGGGATAGATGTGCCTTCCTCACCCAAATGCTGAACCATAGTGCCATGGCGAACAACCGCCTGTTCCTAACTCAAATACGCATCACGTGTTTGTGGAATAACACGATGTGCAGGTGGGACATCTGGCCCAAGAAACTGCCTGTGAGGTGCAGGGATAGGGCGATCCTGGTCTTGAAGCCTCACATTGGGTTGGTTTTGGGGCATCCCCCCACCGCTCCCCTGAAACTGTAAGATATCAAAATAGTTTACGTGTTTATGTAACACGAACTCTACATACATCTTTCGAAGGAAATACGGGGGAATTTCCGTGTTGTTATGTGGTGGCATATCAAAAACCATGTACCATCTATCCATCCAGTTATCAACAAATGGTTGAAATGTGCACCACTCAATGGAGATATGAGGCATGTTTTCATTTGGGATTTCCCCCGACCAAGGGTCCCTTAACAATGCAAATATGAGCTCTTTGGATATTTTCAACTTTTTTATTGCATTGTAGTCTAGCCCATCAACATATTCTTTTCTTTTTCTTTCTCTATATGATGTAATATCATATAGTACATTGCTAGACTGTGAAATGGTGTCAACAATTGCAACCAAGGTTGATGCAAGTGAGCGGCGAATCTTGTCACCACAACTAAAGCTGCACTGATGCCCCTCAGGCGGGAAAACTCAATCAGTATCTCGGCATTTGTGTCCATAACGCAACTGCAATAAAAACATCAATACGAAAATCATTAGAAACATATACATGGTATATAATGACGTCTCTTCAAAATTGAAAATATATTAATTCAAACTCTAGTAAGCAATTTAATGGCAGTCACTTACATACATTTAAAACTTCAAATTAAACATTTAACAATTAAAAAGTAAGTTTCATTCAACTTCTTTCTAGAAGTTAAGGAACTTCTTAACCCTCATTGGTGACTTTTCCATGCAAACTTGGGTTTAAACTTCTTAGAATTTAGGAGTGTTATTTTGACATGTTTTGGCCTTTACGTCCCTTGCAGAAAACAATATTTCCGTCAACTTCATAAGCTAACATTAAATTTACTGATTTCAATATATTATGCCTTGTGGTTGGAGGGGAGGACAAAGTGGCATGGAATGAAATGGATATGTATGAGTTTGTCTTGCCAATATGATTACATATACTTGAGATGACTATCAATGATTAAGATGTTGAGTAATCAACTAGAGATTGTGACTATAATGACAATAACAACAATATCAACTTAATAAGTTATTACAAGTGGAATATGATAGTGTTATCTCATAATTATCACATGTATATTTATTAATGATCCAAGTATTATTATATGTGATTGATATGGCAAGATGGTTGATTAGGAGATGAAGATTAATTTGAGATAGAACAACTAAATTTAAATGTCACAGTCCTAGGATTGTGACTACATTCAGTTAATGAATAAGTAAGAATAGGATATGACTTGTTAGGCTTAGAAAGATGGTTAAGGTAACATGCCCGGGGGCATGTTAGGTGGTAAAACTCATTCCAGTGTCTTAAACATGGTCTTTAAGAGGGATGGAATTTTAGGATAGATGTAGGGTTAGGACAACATCCAAGGGAAGAAGGGCAAAGATAGGTAAGAATGTTAGAAGGGTTTTAGGATAGGTTTCTAGGAGTAGTTACTATGTTAGGGCCACAGGTCTTTCTGAGTGTAGATTAGGATTGTTGGATATGTAAATGACAGGGGCGAGGGACTATTAGGATATGTGAGGCAAGAAAAGGGGTGATATAGGGCTGTCACCAATCCTCTAAATATCATTGACCTGATCATGGTTGGGAACACTCTCACGACACACTCTAGGTAGTTCATGGGTGTTCACCATTTCCATTGTTCTATAAACATGGAAACCAGCCAGAAGTGACATGGTAAAATGGGGAAATTGTGGACTGCAATACAATTGGTTGTAGATGAGTTTAGAGACTCAACATGTCTTTGAGTTGCATCGATGGTCCCTGAGTGTTGAGTAGATTGATTGAGGGTGTGGATAGGGTAGGCCCGAGAGGCACTTTGTTAATGTGTTTTGGCATTTACTTAAGGGTGCTCAAATAAGAGGCAATGTATAACTACATACACTTCTCATGAAATTTTAATTATGTTCATGGACAAATGATTGTGATGAAATTTTGAGAAACCAAGTTAAAAAAAATTTATGCATTTTTTCTATTCACGCTTGTGCATGCATTTCATCTTGTTAAGGCCATTTCCGAGTAAACTTATTCAATTAGTATCATGGGGAAATGGCCTTTAAGGGTTGGAAATTTGGGTTTCATGTGGATGGATGCAGTGTAGAAAGGGAGGAGTTCTCTTTTTTTTCGATTTTTGGTTGCATTAGGAATGTTTGAGTTCTTGAAAAGGGAATCGTTGTAATTATTCACTCATCTTGTTTGAGGGAGATGTGAATTTAATTAAAGATTGGGTTATTTCCAATTTGATAAATATTGCAAAATTAGGTTGTTTTAAACTATAAAAAACTGGTAATTTAGGTTTAGAATTGACAAATAAATGGTATGGGTGAATGAATTACCTGATAAATGACAATCCACCTATGAATTTGCCTCCCCTCCAATGAAATCCAACTCCTCCAACACTCTAGAGCATGCTTCCAAGCTCGAATTCACGTTTCTGATGCATGAAATGTGTCATGGATGGTCGGGGGTGGTCGGTACTGTGTATTTAAATTGATTTTAGATTTGCAAAATGCGTACATGTTTTGTAACTACATAACACGTACGTGTTTTGCAGTTACATAACACGTACACATTATGTTTGCCTATCCTACATGTCTAGTGACATTATGTACAACTTATATTTTTATGTATCAAGAACGTGTTTTCAAAAACTAGGATTGCATCTAAAAGGTCCCTCATCTTCTTGCACACACCCATATGTGTTGTAATATGTGTGCACTCTTGTGTGGCTTGTATTGTTATGTTCATCTCTAATGGGATCATGGTTCGATTTTACAAATTGTTCCCTATTGCAATGAGATTTCGATAAAACTCCTACTACTTTATGTTGTAGCGTATTAGAGTTCAAGAACCTAATATAGAGATTATTTAATTTAATAGAGAATGAATTTTCAATGAAGTCTTGAGTTTGATTTTATCAACATTTGACACTCCATGAGAGTTACAAATTATAACAACATGGTGCACATTTCTAGTTTGGATGCTTCAATAATGTTCAAAGCATCAGTTGTAGTAACTTTCGAAGTAGGTCCATCCTCTTTGGGTCGTATGGATACCACTACTTGACCGACAATTCATATGGCTTTAGTTGTGGATTCGATATCCTTATAAATGAATTCCATATTAAGATGCTTGGCATTCTTTGCAACAAATATCTACAGAGAATAGACAACTTCATAATTGTATAAATATTTAAATATTTAATTACCTTTAGAAGCTATCTTTTGTTACTTGAACATACAATCTTGATTTGTGTCAAAATCACATAAATAACTATATATAAAGATAACAATCAAGTCAATGAAAACTCTAATGAGCATGATAAATGTATGCAAACAAGCAATGATGTGCATTATTTCCAATGAGAATGATAAATGTATAAAACCAAGTAATTATGTGCATTATTTCCAATGAGAATGATAAATGTATGCAAACAACTAATAATGTGTCTTATTTCCTATACTGATTGTAAGAGAATTCACAGTGTGAAACCCATTGTAGTATAGAGTGTACGTAGTAGTGTCACAAATTGGAATTCAAAATGTTGTCACAAATAATATAGCATATAAAAAGGTAAGCCTCTTTCTTTTAATCATGAGAAAGAGGAGCACTATAAAACAATATTGTGAATGTTTTATTAAAAAGTATAAGATAAGCACAAAAAACTTATGGGTTGCCTTTGGAACATAAACAATATTAGGAAAATAGACTTTCATTAGTAACTATTCAATTTTTTTTCAAAATAGAAAATATGTTCCCTTTGTATGCATTTTGAAATAATAGTTTTGATTATTGATAAATTACATTTTCTACTTTGCCTTACTGCAACACTTCCAAAACACATGTTTTCTAGAAGGTATTTATAATAGCATGTATAATCTAGTTCATAATTTGTTCTTTCTATTTTTTATTTTTTTAAAGTAAAAGATAAAAAGTAAGCTTATACAACTCTTGTTTACTTAAATAATTTTCAACAAAATTACAATTTTCAAAACCATTTTAAATGAAGGGTATATTTTTAGTATCATCGCCATTGTAAAAACAAAATTCACAACTAAATATTATGGCAAGAAATTATATTATTTATAATATGGAAAGCAGTTATATTAATGTAAGATTGGTCAAGCATTCATATTAAAGTATGATTGGTCAAATATATATTTCATGAATGATATGAATATAAAGATTTTGTGGAAGTGTATTTTTATAATTTATTGTGATTTTTATTGTAGTATATATTTATTTAAAATAACCAAATGTAAAAGAGAATATATTATTATTATTATTATTATTATTTAAAATTAAATTAAATTAAATGTGAATGCTAATTCACTTAAAATGTATAAATTTGGTCATTATGATATATTAAAGAAAATCGTATTGATTTACTATATTGAAATAAACCTATAATTTATTAAAAATATAAATTTACACAAAACAATAATATTTGTGTTAATTTTTGTAAATATAATCTTAAAAAATATTTGAATATTTACAGTAAATTATTAAAATATATTTATAAAAATAAATAAATTATTTTATTTATAAATATTATTTTAATTTAAAAATAATTTAATACAATAAATTATTCTTCTACTTTTAAATATATTTTAAATCATTTTAAATCTATGTAATTTTTTTTTGATAAAATGTTATAATAATAATAATTGATTTTTAAGGTCACTCCCAAGTGAGACACCAATTTTGTGTATGAGACCCCCTTTTTTGTGGGACCACGGAAAACCCTCTATGCAACGATTTAATTGCTAAAGTCTACACAGGTGTAGATACCCTACCCCCCCTCCCGATTTGAACCTGTGACCTCCTAGGAAGGTAGACATGTTCTTAACAATTAGGCCCACTCAACTTGTACAATAATCTATTTTTTTAAGATCACTGCCAAGCCAAACACCAATTTGGTGTATGATACCCCCTTGTTTGTGGGACAAGAGGCCCGCTATGTGCAGTGATTTGAATGCTAAAGTCTACACACGTGTACATACCCTACCCCCCTCTCCAGATTTGAACATGTGACTTCCTAGGAGGAAACACATGTTCTTAACTAGCAGGCCCACCGAGGGTATCAAGATGATGATGCTCATGATATAGAGATATGAAAAAACAAACATATAGATGATATGTTTTGATGTTGAAAAATAAGGAAATGAAAAAATGGGTGTGTTTTATTATTCGCAACTTGGTGAAACCGACCCATTTTTTGAAATTAAAAACATGCACATGTTATTAATGCATGCATGCTATTATTCCAAAAATAATGCACATAGATTAATAATGAGTAGAGGCTTCTATTTTAATAATGCGTGTGTGTGTTTATTTTAATAAAAACATGTACACATTTTTCATTTTAATAAAAATGCACACATGCCATATTTTTAATGTGCACATGTTACTAAAATAAAAATGTGCACATGTTATATTTTCCCCAATCTCTACATCTCCCCATATTTGTCTTTAACATCCTACCCATATATCTCCTACCCACAATTTCTCAATATGTCCCTTCTACTTCTCTCCCTATCTATCTCTCACACCCTACCCATATCTCTCATTCCCACAATTTCTCAATCTGTCCCTTCTACTTCTCTCCCTATCTATCTCTCACACCCTAGCCTTCTCTCTCTCTCCTACCATTTCCTAGTATAACCATCCCACAATCTCCCCATACTTCCCTCCCACCCTACCCATTATATCTCTCCCTTTCCCAATTATTTTCTCCCACATTGCCTCCCTTCTCTCCCCACCCACATCTCTTTCTCTCTAACCCTCACTTTCTATCGGTTTTTCCCTAGCACCCAACCTCTCTCTCTCTCTCTACCTTTATGTCTCTCTAACCACCTTCCTCCTCCCCAAACCTCTCTCTCTCTCTCTCTCTCTCTCTCTACATATATATATATATATATGCCACCTACCACCTAACCCCTACCCCTCTCTCTCTTACCAACCCCAAACATCTCTCTCTCTTTATATATATATATATCTATATATTGCCCCCTTCTCTCTAACTACCCTCCTTCTCCCAAAACCCATAAACCCCCCGATCTTTCTCTCTCTCTCTCTCTCTCTCTCTCTCTGGTGACTACTCTCCCAACTACCCCCTAACCCCTACCCCTCACTCCCCCGCCAACCCCGTAACACCCCCCACCTCTCTCTCCCTCCCTATACTCTCCCCCCCCCCCCTCTCTCTCTCTCATGACTTCTCTCCAAACTACCCCTTAATCCCTACCCCTCTTTCATCTCCCAACCCCGTAACACCCCCCCTCTCTCTCTCTCCCTATACTCTCCCCTTCTCTCTAACCGTCCTCCTCTCTCCAAAACCCTAAACCCCCCAATCTCTCTCTCTCTCTATCTCTTTATCTCTCTATACTTCCCCCTTCTCTCTAACCCCCCTCTCCATCCCCCTCCCCAAACCCCTAAGCCCCCGATCTCTCTCTCTCTCCCTCTCTCTCTCTCTCTCTCCCCTTCTTTGTAGAAGCCCTCCTCCCCAAACCCCTACCCCCCCGGATCTCTCTCTGAGTCTCTCTCTCTCTCCCAAAACCTCTAACTGCCCCTCGCTCTCTCCTACTCCCCTAACCCTAACACCCCTCTATCCCCTCATCCCCTCCCCTTACCACTAACCACTAACCACCCCTCATCTCTCACTCTCTATTTACCCCTAACCCCCCACTCTATATCTCTCCCATACCCTTAATCTCTCTCTCTCTCTTCTACTCCTACAACTAACCACCCCCTTTGTCTAAATCCTTCTCTCCATCTCTCCTAATACCTACCTATCCAAATATTGACCATCCCATCTCTCTTCTTAACCCCCTTTCTCTTAAAAACATGTTTTATAAAACTTAAAACTTTGTCTTATATATATATATATATATTTTTTTTTTCTGTTTCACATTAAAAAAATAATACTCTTATGTACACCAAATCCCCTAGAGAATATTGTGTATCTCATATTTATATATGAGAACAAACGAATAATATACATGTTTAATGGATTTTTAAATGCATATGATGTATTTCATATATTTTGTTATCATAACTACAAAATAATATCCAAATTTAATGCAGGTTTAAATACATAGTTTAGATAGTTTTCCCGTTAACTAAGAGTTAAATGAAATTTGTGCATTTTATTCTTTTTATGCTTCATAGTTTATATAATCCACACAACCAAGACTAACATGAAATTTGTGTAGTTTTTTTTATCCCTCACTAAATCTGAATCTAAATTCTGGGGGTACTCTTGATCATCATCCCACATTGACAAAAATATTTTAAATCTTTTTCTTTTTAAATATGCTTAGAAGGTTATTTAAAATATTTTAAATCTTTTTTAAATATGCTTAAAAGGTTATTTTGGGTACACGAGATCGTCCATGATACACTTGGTCAGAAAACACTCGTCACTTTTGATCCACATAGCAATGTTTGGCATGAAAGGTACATAATCAACGATAAAAAAAATTCTGTTTAAAATCAGTGGGAAAGTGAACCCGTTAATTGTTGCCTCCTCTTCAGTTGGAGCATCTCACAAAGTGGGAATTCGATGAAAAAAAATTGTTTTGGCGTTTGAGGTGAAATAATTTCACTCACGCAAACATTTCCACTGAAGCAGATGTTGTGACTTTCGATCACGAGACCTTCGCAATGACGGATAACAACTCGATTCACCAGCTTTGGGAAATTAATGAATGAAACCCTTTAAAGGAGAAAATTAGTGCGATGGGGTTTTGAACCAGCAATCATGGTAAAATTCTAATCTACAGGTTTTTTTTGGAGAAATTTTAAATTCAATTGGTAACCAAAATGACAATAAAGCCAGTTGTCTCACAACTTCAATTAACTCGGTATCTGGAAGGCACCATCTATTTAAATTTAAATTAATCAACCAGAAATTTCTAAGGGTTCGTTTATTACAACTATTAAAGTGGATTCTGGGAGATTCAATCCTTAGACCGATCGTGGATAAATTTAAATTGATCAACCAGAAATTTCAAAGGGTTAGGTTATTACAACTACTAAAGCGAATGTTGCGAAGTTCGATCCTGAGATTGATGATGGATAACAACTGGGTTCATAAGCTTTGGAAAATTTGTGAGCTGGTGTTTTGAACACGCAGTTGGTTGTAAAATTATAATCGACAGGTTTAAATTAAACTGGTGGACAGAAATGATAGCATAGTCAATTAACTTGGTATCTAGATATACACCATCTATCAAATTTAAATTAATCACATAGAAATAGTTTAACAAGACCATGGCCTAAGATTAATTTTCTTTATTAAAGCTCTATGGAAATGTTACATGCTATTAATTTTCTTAATTAAATCCCTGCGGAACTGCTACATGCTAATGATAAAATATGCAGAGACACAGAATAGAGCAGAAACATAAACTGGCATATTGATTGCCTTCTCATTATTAAGCACACATGTATATAGTTTCACATAGGACCAAAACCACTGGCTAATACTATGGGCAAGTGTAAACCATGGGTCAACAAATGACCTAACTCAACTAACTTAGGACCATTGACTCAACTAACTAGCCAACTTAGGACCATTGAGATTACACATCTTGTGACCTTAACAGATCCCTAATTTTTAATGACCATAAATCATTATTATCTCCATCAAAGGTTTGCCATGAACCTATTGAGGTTAACAAATTTCTTACCTCTTCGATTTCTTCTGGTAGCTCTTCTAGCACCATCTTCAATCTTCTTGGTTTTCTTCAGTATCAGTGGTCCTTCAGTCTTCAGATCTGCTTTGCCCCTTTTTCTACAGAGGTTCTTCTTGGATCGATCTTTGGAAGACTCAGTCTTCTGCAATTAAAGTTGGAACGTTGTCCAATATTTTGGCTCAGCGTCAGAATTATTTCTCTTTAAAAACTAGATCTGCTCTGAGATCTGGTCGTTCAGCGTTGGATCTAAGATCGGCTTCATGTTCATGCTTTCGATGGAGTATGACAGCTGTAAAACTGATCGTCGCACTTTACTAACTGACACAGTGCGTTGAGGGGTGTGACAGAGCACTTTTCCACTGAGCAACCTTGCGACCGTCGTCGCAGGTTGTCCTCACCCAAGGTGCGACATCGTCGCACTTTTCCTTAAGGCAGGGTGAGATGTCGCACTTCTCCTTTAGGCAGGGTGCGACAACCTCCATTAGGGGCCGAAATTTTATTTTATTTTTTTTCGCCAGAAGAAAAAAAAAAAAAAAAAAAATAAAAATAAAAAAAAAAAAAAAAATAAAAAAAAAATTATTTTCTTTTTCGTTGGAAAAAAAATGTTACCTTGTCGTGGCCCGAGTGTTTCTCTCCATTCGTGCTACAACTTCTCGTTGTGCATGTGTGCTCGCCAGCTTCTGAAAAGGCTTACCCAAAAACAAGATCTTGAGTGCTTTCCACTATGTGAAAAGGCTTACCCAATAGCAACGGGTATGGATCATGCCATAAGCTTTGATACCATGATAAAATATGCAGATACACAGAATAGAGCAGAAACAAAAACGGGGATATTGATTGCTTTCTCATTATTAAGCACACACATATATAGTTCCACATAGGACCAAAACCACTGGCTAATACTATGGGCTATTGTAAACCATTGGTCAACAAATGACCTAACTCAACTAACTTAGGACCATTGACTCAACTATCTAACCAACTTAGGACCATTGAGATTACAACTCTTAACAGCTAAACCATTCCATGTTACCATTCCATAATGGTTTCGATGAAACTATTTGTACCATTAGCAAATGATGATTGGATTTTCATAAATGCACATTTATAACCTATTTAAAATTTGCAGTTCCTTTAAAATATATTAATGGACCTTATATATCCCTTTGAAAATTGTTTAAATTATACTATATTGAAATGATATAAAAATCAGAAAAAAAATATTTATATTTACAATATTTAATGTAGTTCTATCTAATTATCAAATTAATGCAATATTTTTCGATTGTTATCTTATAATGAAATTCAGATATAAAAAAATCTTCTCAGAAATAAAATTGAACAAGTTTTATATACTATTAATTTTGAACAGATTCAGATAAAAAAAAAGTCAGAAATCCTACCTGTAGCTTGATGCTATGAAGAAAAGAAGACAAAGAGATGTAGTGGCATGGCCATGGACAACAGCATTGGCCTTAGTTAAAAGTTTCGAATCCCTTCCTTTGTCTTATTTTCATACAAATCTATGGCCGTTCTATAATGGTAGAGCCAGAAAAAAATGAAAAATGTTTAGTGCAAAACCAAATGAATGTAAATTTTGAATTGAAATAATGAGATCCATTAACAAATCCTTTTTACTTAAGATATAAGTAAGTAAAAATATACTTGATATAAGTAAGTAAAAATGCTTGATAATTTGCCTAGTAATTGTCTCTGCCTTTCACATATGCCACAAATAAAGAATTCCCCGAAATCTTCAAGCCCAGTCGGTCTAAACCCTAAAAACCCAGTCGGCACAATTCGATTCCATGTCTCCCAACAGTTTGTATAGATTTTACCAAATCCTCCCTCATACTCACAGACGCCCAGTTTGATGAAAATATTTACCAGATCGTCCATGGTTTTTCCGAGAAACAACGAGTGCTCCACACAACGCACAACTGTGAGATCAACCACAGAGCAACAAACTCATGAAAAAGAGCATAAAATCAAACAGAAGTTGAAATGCAAACGGACATTAGGTTTATAATGGTCATTTTTTGCCATCATGTTTAACGTTTACTTTTGGAAGTTTAATGCTTTTTAGCTTTTCTAACGGTCATATTTTTCCTTTTAGCTTTTTTATTTGTAAATTTCTATTTTCGTCAGTTAAAAGTGTCTTTCTAGTTTGGATTGCAAGATTAATGGAAACAAAAGAAATTGATTAATGAAAAAAGTTTTAAAATGAATTTTGAACTTGGATTCAAAATAGATGATATCATTAACTTTACATTCCCATGGAGTGGTTTGTAAATATTGTTTTATGGTGAAATTTTGAATCATATATTTTTTATTTTATGTGTTAATTCGAACTTGCTATATGTCATATATTTGTTTACGATGACAGGCTTGCTTTAAATCATGTCTTTATATTTGTTTACGATGAGCACGCTAGTTTTAAATTATGTATGTATAAAGTCACTTAAATGTTAGCCATCTCTAAATTGGAGATAAAGAGAATGTGCCACCTATACACTTGTTTGAAAATGGAATATTAATAGAGCTATGGAATCACATTAAAATTGTATTATTTCTATGATAAATGTTTAGTGTACAACCATTCAATCTAAAAATACATATATTGTTATTTTCAATAAACAATTTTTCAAAATTTTAAAATTATAATATATTATTTAGGAAACCTTACTTTTATTACTTTTGTTTCATTGTCAACTTCTCCCACATTGCATGCCCCTTGCATTAGCTATCAAATAAGTAGGTTTTCACATGGTGTAGGTGCCCAAGAGAGATTTCACAATTTACAAACAACCTTATGCTTAGCTCTATTAGTTTTGCATTTACTTGATTTATATCAGTTGACCCAACTTCAATGTGGAGACAAACACTTATCATTTTGCACTTGGCGATGTACATAAAATGGGATTTCACCCTACACCATATTATTTTGAGAAATTGTTTAATGCCAAAATGAATTATAACACTTATGATAAATAGTTCTATGCATTGATGTAGGCCTTGAAGTAGTTTCATCACTATCTTTTGGATAGGGAGACTATTTTGCATATTGATCATTATCCTTTGATATTTCTCAATTCTCCACATGGGATGCATGAACAACACCATATAAAATGAGCCTCCTATATCCAATAGTTTCCCCACCTTAATAGGTTTATGAATAGTTTCATTTAGTTATTCATTAACCTATATATATCAACCAAACACCCTTCCTTGAATATACTATATGTTGATGATAGTTGGTTATATAAACTCAACCAACTTTGTGTTCCGAACACACTTGATCAATTTGTATTAATTTAAGAAGCTCATACATATTATTATTGGGGACACTTTTTGGCACTATAAAGACTCTCCAACACTTGCACTAACACTTTTTCTAGCCAACTATGCAACATCAATTAGAATCATTCATTTAAATTTGTCCCCTTTGTTCCACCAATAGTCCTACCCACTTCAAAAAAGGGCTTTATAAGCCTTTATCCATTCCCTCCCATCCTTGGGAATCATTTTCTATGGATATTATGTCTTGTCAACAAACATTTGCAAACATGATTGCATCTTTGTCTTTCTAATATGGCCCTTTCTATTCCCTCCACAAAGATTACTCCAACTATCCAAACAACAAGTTTATAGTTTAGGCATTTCTGGTCTCAGTTTGTTCGACCTAATATCATTTCTAATTGTGATTCATGTTTTATGAGCACATTGTAGCAAACAATGTAGAAATGATTAAGTTTCCATCTTAATATATGCACTATTTTTCACCCTCAAACCGATGGACAAAACTAATATAGTGAATCATAGCCTTGTTCAGCCATCCATATGCACTATACTAACAATAAACAATGGGACACCTACTTGCAAGTCCTAAAACATAGCTACAATCAATTTCTTGACTATTTTACTAAAATTTCACCCTTAAGGCATGTTATAGGTACTAACTTCTTGCCCCATATGAACTACCTCTCACTCTCCAACCTCCATCCTCTTCCCACCAGCTAATATAAGCACAAAAAAACCCCTCTTTTGTAGATAATTTGGCTTAGAATGATGAGAAAGTAACCAACACAACCTAAGCATCCTAGCCATGTTATAAGGATTTTTAAGGTTACCATTGTGTTCCCATGCCCTTCCAATTTGTGGACAATGTGTGTACCATGTTTAGTTCTAGATGAGAAAAAAATATTTTAAAGGCCAATGCCATCATAAGATGAAACCTCTCAAGTGTAGTGCATATACTATTATCGAGTAAGTCAATGATAATGATTATAGGGAATATTTTCCTTTCCATCTTGGTATTTGTAATGCGATCAATGTGAGTAAATTGAAACTCTACAAACCTCCCTTACTGGAAGAAGAAGTTTAGTTGGCTCATCATATAGATATTATTCCATATTTCCAATAGCCACTTATTTAAGACACATTGTTGGATATTTTCACTTGCTAAATGGTGCACCTTTAAAATATTTTTATTTTGTTGGGCACTTCCTAATATGACAAAGTGTGTTTCCAATTTTGTTTTTCTAGACTTCTTTCCCTCATCTTGTTGAGACAATGGGGGCACTTTTGAAACTAAACATGGAGGATCTAATGTATCATGAGGACAACCATTGTGAGGATCGCAATGCCCCATAATAGTGCACCTCTATAGCTTCTAAAAGGGTGCACATCCCTAAGTATATTAATTAGTTAATATATTTAAAAAAAGACACAAAGTTGTGCTCTAGACGATCTGATAGTGATTTTTGACTTTGTGAGTGTAGATCTCTATAAGAAGATTTTTTCTAGCATAATGATCTATTAAATAGGTTTTGGGTTTTCTTTCTTCATTCTCTTTTCTAGTTTTTTCATAATATCGTCTTAGCAAGATGTGTTTTACAACATTAGGAGCTCAAAATATATATTTTAATCATCTTGAAGGAAAAGAAGGGGTTGTAGTGTTGGTTTCCTTTCACTTAGTCGTTGCAATGGTTGACTTGTAGTTGATCCCTCACAAAGAGTACTATATATTTTGCTTAATATTGATAAATGATTGCTAGAGATAACCATCATTTGCAACTCGAATAATGCAAGGGATAGAATATATGTCAATATCATTGGTTAGTTGAGGATATTCTAGATTCCACTTGGCTCATATGTGGGGTTTTGAATATGGTAGACTTGCAAGAATTAAAAGAAGATTCATTTATGCACACCTTGCAATTAGCAAGAAAAGAATATGGATTGGATTGAATGCATCATATGGGCTTTATAAACCTAATTGAAACTTTTTTTTGATTGAGATGATTCCTTGACACTTTGTTTCACTTGGAGAAATTTTATGAAAGGAGCCAAGAGGATCTACTATTAGCTTCATCACACCCTTCTCTATGACATCCCTCCCCAATAATGAAAAGACATTATGTTCGATTTTTAAATATATATATATATATTTATATATATATATATATTATTTTATAATTTTTGAGATTATTCAATAAGGAGGCCAGATGAGAAATCGGTTGATTTAAGTCCTAGAAGGACTGTTGTAAGAAAATAATTTTTATTATTTTAATATAAGGATGAGCAGGAACAGCCAAGTTAAATGAGGAGATCATGCATGGAGGAGTGGGGGACAAGTTAGAGTTAGCCTCTGGGAAACCAGAACAGGTGTCAGAAGTGTATTTAAGACACTAGACACACCCTGAAAATCAGCGATTTGATTAGCTGCGAAAATTCCATGAGGAATTGGCTGCTAATGGTAAGACCTAGGCAAACTATAAAGGGATGGCATATGTGAGGAGGCAGGACGCTGTTGAGTATGCCAGAGAGAATTACACTTGCTGTGTGAGCACTCTGTGTTAGGCAAGGGATTCAGGAAACGCGACTGAGTTTGACGCTAACTGTCCACACTTCTCATGCATGTATCTGGCTTGGGGGTGATTACGGACAGACTTGGAGTTTGTATCTAATCTATGGTTGGGAGGAACGTGGCTGTTCCTGTTATATTCGGTTGACAAGTTCCAGGTTTTTATAATTACAGATTCCTAAGCACCTCCTATTAATCTATTGTTAGATTTTCTTTTATTAATGCCTCATCTGTTATAAGTATAGAATGTTTAGTAACATTCGTGGAATAAACTCATCCCGGTTATTTTTACCAGAGTTATTCGTTGACATAAAGAGTAGAATTACCTTAGATCTGGGAAATTCCAATGTGTAACTATGTATTATGAAAAATAGTAACAAAAGGTTGGTTTAGATTCATTCTATCCTTCTGGTTTCAATTACCTTAAGTAGTTCGATTCTTATTCCTTTTAGATTTCAATTGCAATATCGACTTCATTCTTATAGATTGAATCTAATTATAGATAACTCTCGACTTATGCTTGACGGTCCCGGTGGATTCTGGAAGTATTATATTCTGTCTAATACCTCTGTGAAGGATCATTTCAGGATTTTAATAGCATTATCATGTATTTAAATGTTAGTTATCGACAATTACAATAGGAAACATTTAGATCTAAAATCTTATACTTTTAGGGCTAACCTAGTTAAATCTCTAGTGGTAATCTGAGGTTTTTCAATCTAGAAATCTTCCTTTATAATTTCCTTATCACAGAAGCACAGCGATGCATTTGACCCAAGGTCACATAGAAGAAGATGGTAATATCTATATATTTATATCCCACGATAAATCTCTTGGATTGAATTCAATTTCGAATTAAGAAAAGACATTATAAAATCGAATTTAAATCTGGAAAACGCTAAGGATTCAGTCTCAATCGTAGTTCTAAAAGGGGCATATTGCAAACTACACACTAAATCTGGAAAACGCTAAGGTTTCACACTCAATCGTAGTTCAAAAAGGGGCACATTGCAAAATGAAGATTAAATCTGGAAACGCAAACCTGAATAGTTAATGTTTGAAAAAAAAAATAGTAAGTTTGAGCAGCGTTAAAGAATCACATTAGTTCAGATCTAAACCCTCGAAGTTGTTATAGGGAAATGGAAACATTACATCGGGAATATAGTTCTCAACGACTAGAGATTTCCTATCTTATTGAACCTTTAGTGTTGTATTGCAGCATACTACATCAGGGTAGGGTTTGACCTTGGCATTCATGGTTGTTTTGGTT
The DNA here is from genome assembly GCA_027924585.1 of Larix kaempferi. Classification (NCBI taxonomy): domain Eukaryota; kingdom Viridiplantae; phylum Streptophyta; class Pinopsida; order Pinales; family Pinaceae; genus Larix; species Larix kaempferi. Next base: position 260,954 of record BSBM01002230.1, on the reverse strand, counting down.
TGGAAACGTCGAAGGTTGTACATTGTGTATGAAAGTTTTTGATCCAGTTATTAACTTTTCACATCACGAATAGAGACAGAACTTTTTAAAGGATCCGTTTCAGACTTTAAGAAAAGATAAATTCCAGTTACAGTATTCAAGCAAGAGCTTTTTAAATAGTAAACATTTCATGCTGAAATTTATTACATCGAAACCCTAGCATTGAAGGCAAACCACATGCGAACTGACACAATCATTAAAGAAACTACAAGCTCCAGTTCCAGGATTCGAGCAAAAGCTTTTAAAAAAAAAGGCAACATTTCATGCCGGAATTTATTACATTGAAAACCTGGCGATGAAGCCCAAAACGAACTGAAAAAATTCTTTCAGAAGAAAAACTATCTACTACTAAACCCAGGTTCCACCAACACCGATGAGGTCATCACTCAAACTCCTTCCATCCAATGGTGAAGGTTTTATGGAGCGATGCTGCTTACCGGAAGAAGCAGACCCAACTCGCCCAGCACCTAGAGGGATCAACAAACCCTGCCACTAACACAATAAAAGATTTTAGTAACCAGGAAAGTTGACAATTATGTACCAGATAAAGAAAGTATGTGTCATTTAGATAAGAATTTCTACCTCTGTGACAGAGTTCCCTGTCTTGGCTCCTTCATGCGATAAATGAGAGCCACTATCCAGCAATAATCTCTGCTACGGGTTTTCTTTCCTTGTAAAAACATCATGTAACAGACTAGTGCGTGCTCACCCTTTCTTTTCCTGTCTAGCACCCATCGTTGTTGCTTCAACTTACTGCAATGGTGCCTCAGCCCCAATACTGGAGAGGCAAACAGCCACGCCCGAATAGAAATAAAGAGTTGTAAATTTTTTTGTGTATTTAGTTCGTTCAGGAAACCAGGAAACCAATGCTAAGTATGGGGTATTGTCACCTCCTCATTCAATACATTTTAATAAGTATCACATGGCTCAGTACTACGCTGAGCTTGCTGGCAGGCATCAAAGACCACATCTCAAGCTGTGAACCATCTTTTTAATGACTAAATTAAGTAGTAAGGTACCAATGCTGGATATGTCAAATCCCAGCGTAAAGCTTAGAGTATAGGATTGTTGAAAGGTTACAACCTTAATTCCGAGCTTGAACAGTGAAAGTTGATTGTACAACAGGTAATTTTAGCCTAATCACCACCATGTGAATAACCGCGGTAGGATATCACCGTATTGGATATACATATCAAAGGGTAAATTTCCAGAAAGATTAATTAAAGGTTTTCATTACCAAGTCATAGTATCTCTTTCGTGACCAGTAATTCATATAGTTAAGCTTGGTATATAAATGTTTTGCATTTCAATGGAAGGTATGCCTAATAGTCATGGCATAAGGACTTGCAAAAAAAAAAAGGGGTTACACCAGGTTATCTTTTACAAGTTGAGATCATGGAATTTTGAGTACCCTTGGATTCATAAACATTTAAAATTCCCTTGAGACGCATTATAGGGTGATATTGTTTTACACAAGGAACCTTTTTACAACAAAACATGGAGTGATTCCTACCTTAGTGGAATTCATTAACCTCATAGCCTTACCTACCTTATGAAGTAAACAAAGAACTGATGAACACACATATTGTATGTAAACATGCAGAATGAGTCACTTTTAATTAATAATTCTTTTCCCTGCGTCAATGAAGAAATCCCGGTAGTATAGGTATACCTACAAATCAAATACGGAGTGTTGTTAGCCATAGCTAAGTAAGCGGCATGACAACCATAATACTCCTCTACCAGTAGGAAGAATTACAAGGGTAAGCAGTTAAGTATGATTCAGTGCACGAATGATCTTTATGTGTTGGTTTAAGTCTTTGTTAACAGAGAACCATTCATTTACAGTAAAGAAAAAGAAAGAAAGAAAGAAAAAAAAAATTGTTTATGGAGATGTGACATATGGTATCAGAGCTAGATTCAACCCTGTCGCCTTGGAAACACCTAGCTTTTGTTGCACTTTAAATAAAAATTTCTAATAATGTATTCGCATGTTGTATGCATTTGTTCCAGTTTGATTTTTCAGATGACTTCGCATGAGGAATACGGAGAAGAGCCTGAAGGAAATGAACAGGCAAGAACAGAAGAACATTCTGAAGCAAGTCAGGTACTAGAAACCATGAGGAGCTTGATCGTGGAGATACAAAGCTTCAAAGCGGACAATGAGCAGCTAAAGAAAGCTCAGGAAAAACATCAAGAAATCAACGAAATTTTGCTGCAGAGTCTTCACGAAAGGAATAATGGCGAAAAACAAAAGGAGGATACGAAGAGGAAAGAAGAGACTGACGAAAGCACTGAGAAAAAGGGAAATTCCTCCAATGAGACCCAGAAATCTGAGCATCAAGATAAGACCATGGGAAAGAGGAAGGTTGACCACCTGGAGGGTGAATTCAAAAAGATAAAACCTACCAGCTTCGATGGAGAATCAAAAACTGGCGAAGAAGCGGAAGCCTGGCTGCTGGACATAAAGAAGTACTTTCAGATTTACAACTAATCCAGCAATATGAAAGTCAGAATGGCTGTGTATAATCTGAAGGGAAAGGCCAGCATATGGTGGCAAGACCTAAAGATTTCCCAGGGACTAAAAGAAAAGAACCTTGAATGGTTAGAATTCAAGAAATATTTCAAGAAACAGTACTTATCAGAAAGTTATTATGAAAGAAAAACTAAGGAGTTCTACGAATTGAAGATGGGACAAATGACAATGGAAGATCTTATCAATAAATTCCTAGACTTGTTACGGTTCGTTCCATATATAAAGGAAGAGAAATTGAAGGTACAACGGTTCTTAAGGTGTCTGCCACAGTCCTATAAAGATCGAATTGAGTTTGACAATCCAAGAACTTTAGAGGAAGCACTGAGAAAGGCCAGACTATGTTTTGAGCAATACAAACAAAGGAACGATACTACTAAGGCATGGAAAGATAAGAAACAGGAAAAGTTTAACCAGCGGAAGAAAGGTTTCAAACCCCCGCTTTTCAGGAACATGCCCAAAAATTTCCAAGAAAATTCATTTCCTAAGAATGAACAGATGCAGCATAAAACTTTTAAACCACCTAACATGGGAATAAAAGGAAGTGTGGGTATCCCTAAAGAACCCATGAAGTGCTGGGAATGTGGTGAAGCCCATTTACGCAGGAATTGTCCCCGATACAATGAAACAAACAAGGTACTGCATAATATGCAAGAAGCATCCACGGTGGGAGACATTGGGAAAAGTTATCACCGAATTAATGCAGCCTTGGAAGACCGACAGGCAGATCATCAATCTGCAATTGTGGAAATTGAAGGTAAAATTTCTGACCATACTTGTACTATTTTAATTGACCCTGGAGCAACTTTAAGCTACATCACTCCCAAGATGATGGAGCACTATCAACTCACCAAGGTAAAGCACCCAAAACCTGGTTAGTTCAGTTAGCTACAGGAGCAAAGAGGAAGGTAACTGAATATATATCTGATTGTGAACTTCAAATACAGGACCACAAAACAAAGATTAATTTAAATGTGTTGCCTTTAGGATCATACGACATGATAATAGGTATGGACTGGCTTGAAAGATATAAAGTAGTACTGAACTGCTTTACCAAAAACTTTACCTACATTGCGGAAGACCAAACTCTAAGAACAGTGATTGGAAAATAGAAACCTGTCTCTGTTAGGCAGATTTCTGCTATGCAGTTAAAGAAGTGCATGAGAAAAGGATGCAAGATTTACGCTGTAAGAGTATCTGATTTACTCCTCAATGAAAGTCAAACTTCCATAGCAGAGCATCCTGTCTTAGGTGAGTTCCTAGACGTATTTCCAGAGGAAATACCGGGGTTACCCCCTCAACGAGAAATAGATTTCTCCATTGAACTTTTACCAGGATCAGCACCAGTGTCAAAAGTACCTTATAGAATGAGTATCCCAGAATTGACGGAATTAAAAATTCAGATTCAAGAATTACTAGACAAAGGGTATATAAGACCTAGTGTCTCACCTTGGGGTGCACCGGTCCTTTTTGTCAAGAAAAAAGATGGGACTCTAAGACTATGTATCGACTATAGGCAACTGAATAAGGTAACTATTAAGAATAAATACCCCTTACCACGAATTAACGACTTGTTCGACCAAGTAGGGGGAGCCAAAGTCTTTTCCAAATTGGATCTTCGATCTGGGTATCATCAGATTCAGATTAAAAATGAAGACATGAGTAAAATTGCATTCTGAACTCGATACGGACACTACGAATTGTAGTGATCCCATTCGGTCTAACCAACGCCCCTGCCACATTCATGTGCCTAATGAATGGTATCTTCAACAAATACCTAGACCAATTTGTGCTGATTTTTATCGATGATATCCTGATATACTCCAAGTCCAAGGAAGAACACGAACAACATATCAGAATTGTATTGCAAATCTTGAGGGATCATCAGTTGTACACTAAGTTAGATAAATGTGAATTCTTCAAAAAGGAAATTCAGTACTTAGGCCATATCATTTCTGAAGAAGGAATTTCGGTCGACCCACAGAAAATAAAAGCCATAGCAGATTGGCCAATACCGAAGGATGTAGCTGATATTAGATCTTTCATGGGACTCACTGGTTATTATCGGAGATTCATTGAGGGATTCTCAAAGATCGCCTATCCCATTACCTCACTACAGAAAAAGGGGATAAAGTTTGTGTGGTCCTGCAAGTGTCAAGAAAGTTTTGAACGACTCAAATATTTACTGACCAAGGCACCTGTTCTAAAAGTAGCAGACCCATTTAAAGGATACACGGTCTGTACGGATGCTAGCAAAGAGGGAGTAGGAGGAGTACTATCCCAGGACGGACATGTAGTGTGTTATGAATCATGGAAACTAAAAGAACATGAACGAAACTACGTGGTTCATGACTTGGAATTAACGGCAGTAGTACACGCACTGAAAATGTGGCATCATTACCTGCTGGGAAAGAAATTCTTGTTATTAACCGACAACACTTGCGTCAAGAACTTGTTTAACCAACCAGGAATCAATGCTAGACAAGCAAGGTGCATGGCCTTCTTAAGTGAATTCGAATTTGATGTAAAACACATTAAAGGTAAGGAAAATATAGTGGCAGATGCACTTAGTCGAAGGACCCACGAGGTGTACAAGATAATAATGAGTCAACCAGAAAGTAACCTCATGGATAAAGTAATAGTGGCAAGCAAACAGGATGCAGAATACATAAATCTGCAAAGTAAAATTCAGCAAAATGAGATAAACATGAACGGGACAGATTTCAAAATGGATCAGAAAGGTCTGATTTGGTTCAAAGATAGGCTGTACATGCCTAATGTTGCAGAAATTAAATTGTTTATTCTAAATGAGATGCACAAACCCCCTTTTGCAAGTCATCCCGGGTATCAAAAAATGATAACAGCCCTTAGAAAACAGTTCTTTTGGCCTAAATTAAAAACTGATCTAGCTGATTATTTATCTAAATGCTTGGAATGTCAACAGGTGAAGGTAGACCATAGACATCCTGCTGGTTTATTACAACCATTACCAATTCCTGAATGGAAATGGGAAGTGATTTCACTAGATTTTATCACAGGTTTGCCGAGAACACAGTGACAACATGACTCTATAATGGTGGTGGTTGACAAATTTAGCAAATCTGCACATTTCATTCCAGTAAGAACCACCTACAAGGCAGCAGATATTGCAGGAATATTTCTAAAAGAAATATTCAGATTGCACGGAGTACCAAAGATGGTAATTTCAGATAGGAATGTTAAATTTACCTCCAAATTCTGGAAATCTTAATTTGCAGGTCTAGAAACAAGAATAAATTTCAGCACGAGTTATCACCCTGAAACAGATGGACAGACTGAGCGTACCAATCAGATTATTGAAGATATGCTAAGAATGTACGTCATGGAAAGACCCACCAAATGGGAGGACTATTTACATCTGGTAGAGTTCGCTTACAACAACGGGTATCAAGCATCATCAAGAATGAGTCCATTCGAAATTATTTATGGAAGAAAGTGCACTACCCCAGTTAGCTGGGATAGCCCGGTCGATCATTTGTTGGTAGGACTGGATTTGCTGCGGGATATGGAACAAACAGTCTAGAAGGTGCAGAAAAATTTAAAGGTGGCTCAGGACCGCCAAAAAAGTTATGCTGACCTAAAAAGACAGGATAAGGAATTCTCAGTTGGAGAACATGTGTACTTGCGAGTTAAACCCAAGAAAAGCTCACTCCGGTTAGGGAGTTGCACTAAACTGGCACCACGATTTTGCGGACCTTTCCAAATACTTGAAAGGATCGGACCCGTACCTTACAAACTGGCATTACCGGCATATTTAAAAATTCATAATATTTTTCACATTTCGTTACTGAAAAAATATATTCATGACCCCACTCATATTATTGATTGGAATGTGATACAGGAGGCTCCAGAAGGCGAATTTCAAGTGGAACCTTTACGCATTCTGGACAGGAAATAAATAGTACTTTGGAACCGAGCCATCGCTCAGGTAAAGGTGCAATGGAAGCACTTTAGTCCTGAGGAGGCAACCTGGGAATTGGAAAGCGATATACTAGAAAAGTACCCGAATCTATTCCCAGAACTGATGGAGGAAGACTAGAACACTCAGGATAGTGTTCACAATAAGGGGGCAAGGATGTGACGTCCCTCCCCAATAATGAAAAGACATTATGTTCCATTTTTAAATATATATATATATTTATATATATATATATATTATTTTATCATTTTTGAGATTATTCAATAAGGAGGCCAGATGAGAAATCGGCTGATTTAAGTCCTAGAAGGACTGTTGTAAGAAAACAATTTTTATTATTTTAATATAAGGATGAGCAGGAACAGCCAAGTTAAATGAGGAGATCATGCATGGAGGAGTGGGGGACAAGTTAGAGTTAGCCTCTGGGAAACCAGAACAGGTGTCAGAAGTGTATTTACGACACTAGACACACCCTGAAAATCAGGGATTTGATTAGCTACGAAAATTCCATGAGGAATTGGCTGCTAATGGTAAGACCTAGGAAAATTATAAAGGGATGGCATATGTGAGGAGGCAGGACGCTGCTGAGTATGCCGGAGAGAATTACACTTGCTGTGTGAGCACTCTGTGTTAGGAAAAGGGATTCAGGAAACGCGACTGAGTTTGAGGCTAACAGTCCACACTTCTCATGCATGTATCTGGCTTGGGGGTGATTACGGACAGACTTGGAGTTTGTATCTAATCTATGGTTGGGAGGAACGTGGCTGTTCCTATTACATTCGGTTGACAAGTTCCAGGTTTTTATAATTACAGATTCCTAAGCACCTCCTGTTAATCTATTGTTAGATTTTCTTTTATTAATGCCTGATCTGTTATAAGTATAGAATGTTTAGTAACATCCGTGGAATAAACTCATCCCGGTTATTTTTACCAGAGTTATTCGTTGACATAAAGAGTAGAATTACCTTAGATCTGGGAAATTCCAATGTGTAACTATGTATTATGAAAAATAGTAACAAAAGGTTGGTTTAGATTCATTCTATCCTTCCGGTTTCAATTACCTTAAGTAGTTCGATTCTTACTCCTTTCAGATTTCAATTGCAATATTGACTTTATTCTTATAGATTGAATCTAATTATAGATAACTCTCGACTTATGCTTGACGGTCCCAGTGGATTCTGGAAGTATTATATTCTGTCTAATACCTCTGTGAAGGATCATTTCAGGATTTTAATAGCATTATCATGTATTTAAATGTGAGTTCTCGACAGTTACAATAGGAAACATTTAGATCTAAAATCTGATACTTTTAGGGCTAACCTAGTTAAATCTCTGGTGGTACTGTGAGGTTTTTCAATCTCAAAATCTTCCTTTATAATTTCCTTATCGTAGAAGCACAGCGATGCATTTGACCCGAGGTCACATAGAAGAAGATGGTAATATCTATATATTTATATCCCACGATAAATCTCTGGGATTGAATTCAATTTCGAATTAAGAAAAGACATTATAAAATCGAATTTAAATCTGGAAAACGCTAAGGATTCAGTCTCAATCGTAGTTCTAAAAGGGGCATATTGCAAACTACAGACTAAATCTGGAAAACGCTAAGGTTTCAGACTCAATCGTAGTTCAAAAAGGGGCACATTGCAAAATGCAGATTAAATCTGGAAACGCGAACCTGAATAGTTAATGTTTGAAAAAAAAATAGTAAGTTTGAGCAGCATTAAAGAATCACATTAGTTAAGATCTAAACCCTCGAAGTTGTTAGAGGGAAATGCGAACATGAATAGTTAATGTTTGAGATATGGAAACGTTACATCGGGAATATAGTTCTCAATGACTAGAGATTTCCTATCTTATTGAACCTTTAGTGTTGTATTGCAGCATACTACATCAAGGTAGGGTTTGACCTTGGCATTCATGGTTGTTTTGGTCTGGAAACCTCGAAGGTTGTACATTGTGTATGAAAGTTGTTGATCCAGTTATTAACTTTTCACATCACGAATAGAGACAGAACTTTTTAAAGGATCCGTTTCAGACTTTAAGAAAAGATAAATTCCAGTTACAGTATTCAAGCAAGAGCTTTTTAAATAGTAAACATTTCATGCTGAAATTTATTACATCGAAACCCTGGCATTGAAGCCAAACCACATGCGAACTGACACAATCATTAAAGAAACTACAAGCTCTAGTTCCAGGATTCGAGCAAAAGTTTAAAAAAAAAAAAGGCAACATTTCATGCCAGAATTTATTACATTGAAAACCTCGCGATGAAGCCCAAAACGAACTGAAAAACTTCTTTCAGAAGAAAAACTGTCTACTACTAAACCTAGGTTCCACCAACACCGATGAGGTCATCACTCAAAATCCTTCCATGCAATGGTGAAGGTTTTATGGAGCGATGCTGCTTACCGGAAGAAGCAGACCCAACTCGCCCAGCACCTAGAGGGATCGACAAACCCTGCCACTAACACAATATAAGATTTTAGTAACCAGGAAAGTTGACAATTATGTACCAAATAAAGAAAGTCTGTGTCATTTAGATAAGAATTTCTACCTCTGGGACAGAGTTCCTTGTCTTGGATCGTTCATGCGATAAATGAGAGCCACTATCCAGCAATAATCTCTGCTACGGGTTTTCTTTCCTTGTAAAAACATCATGTAACAGACTAGTGCATGCTCACCCTTGCTTTTCCTGTCTAGCACCCATCATTGTTGCTTCAACCTATTGCAATGGTGCCTCAGCCCCAATACTGGAGAGGCAAACAGCCACGCCCGAATAGAAATAAAGAGTTGTAAATTTTTTTGTGTATTTAGTTCGTTCAGAAAACCAGGAAACCAATGCTAAGTACGGGGTATTGTCACCTCCTCATTCAATACGTTTTAATAAGTATCACATGGCTCAGTACTACGCTGAGCTTGCTGGCAGGCATCAAAGACCACATCTCGAGCTGTGAACCATCTTTTTAATGACCGAATTAAGTAGTAAGGTACCACTGCTGGATATGTCAAATCCCAGCGTAAAGCTTAGACTGTAGGATTGTTGAAAGGTTACAACCTTAATTCCGAGCTTGAACAGTGAAAGTTGATTGTACAACAGGTAATTTTAGCCTAATCACCACCATGTGAATAACCGCGGTAGGATATCACCGTATTGGATATACATATCAAAGGGTAAACTTCCATAAAGATTAATTAAAGGTTTTCATTACCAAGTCATAGTATCCCTTTCGTGACCAGTAATTCATATAGTTAAGCTTGGTATATAAATGTTTTTCATTTCAATGGAAGGTATGCCGAATAGTCATGGCATAAGGACTTGCAAAAAAAAAAGGGGGTTACAGCAGGTTATCTTTTACAAGTTGAGATCATGGAATTTTGAGTACCCTTGGATTCATAAACATTTAAAATTTCCTTGAGACGCATTATAGGGTGATATTGTTTTACACAAGGAACCTTTTTACAACAAAACATGGAGTGATTCCTACCTTAGTGGAATTCATTAACCTCATAGCCTTACCTACCTTATGAAGTAAACAGAGAACTGATGAACACACATATTGTATGTAAACATGCAGAATGAGTCACTTTTAATTAATAATTCTCTTCCCTGCGTCAATGAAGAAATCCCGATAGTATAGGTATACCTGCAAATCAAATACGGAGTGTTGTTAGCCGTAGCTAAGTAAACGGCATGACAACCATAATACTCCTCTACCAGTAGGAAGAATTACAAGGGTAAGCAGTTAAGTATGATTCAGTGCATGAATGATCTTTATTTGTTGGTTTAAGTCTTTGTTAACAGAGAACCATTCATTTACAGTAAAGAAAAAGAAAGAAAGAAAGAAAAAAAAAATTGTTTATGGAGATGTGACATTCTCCATGAGAAAAAAACATTTACTTTGATTCTAGTGAGGGTTTCTTACGTCATGTTCATTACATAGTCACTTTGTCATACCATTGATCCATATGGATTTTAAGTTCTTGGTGTTTGAAAATATGCAATTTCTAAGAACTAGATACACCATGAGCATATTCCATCTCCAAATCCTATGTTGCTTTACGACTCTTTAAATAAACTATAATGTTTGAAATATAGACAAGAAACTTGGTTATTCTAGCTTCATGGCATCTAGTAATTGATGCTAAAAACTAAGAAAATAACTTGTATCTTGTGTATAAGAGGTTGTCTTACTTGGGTATGCAGAACTCATAATCACTATGACAACCTTATCTCCTTGCCTCCCTCATCTAGAAGGTTGACTTGTTAGGTGACCAACTAGTGTAAATCATTGAGTTTTCTTCATCATGGAGTCATATTAGAGATGATATATTATTTTGGTATGAATGGAAAAGAATGATGATGTTTCTTTCAATTTAGTTATTTGTTTGCAAGTATTTTCATGGTATGGTGAAAGTCTAAATATGTGTCAAACTATCCTTGTAGATTGTTGTGTATTTTCCAAAGATTCATGTTAAAATGAAACATTTGTAACAACTTCTCAAATACTAAAGTGGGACCTATTGTACTATGACAAAAGAACCACATATCCGATCGTGTATAATATTTGCATGATCGTTGTCACGATATTGTTGAGGCCACAACCAAGCCCCAAGTTAGTAGACTTGGGAACCCTTATTTTTATTTATAAATTTGGTTTCAAGTTTCATTTTGAACGTAGTTTCTGATTTATTTTAATTCTATATCATATCCTTGAGTTCATTGACGATGATGTCAAGCATAATGAATAATCACTCACTTAATAATTTCATGCAAACTAATGTTTTTTCGTTGATGCTCCAAGCTTGATTCATTGCGTAGAACATATGCCTAACTGCTCATCAAAGGTTATTTTAAAAAGTCGAGCTCCAACATGATTTCATGTTAATTGCATTTTTGTTACATAACTTTTCTTATGCATGGAGATGTTTGGGCTCATGAATGTGCTTTGTTCAATTGAATGTTTATGTCATTTCAATATTTAGCATGTCTTTGTGCCTCATCTGTAGGTGTTCAGATTTATTTTCGTAGGTGATATCAATAGGCTAGTTGAGCACATAGTCATATATTGACAAATGTGAGACTTTACATAGAGATATGTAGCTTGTTAACAAGTAATAAAAGGACTAGTGACATTTACATAGGGGAACGCTAGAAAGAAATTGAGAATAATTTTTAAAATCATATTATAGTGAATTTGGGATACATTTAACAATGATTTATAATATAATTTAAGGCAAGCTGCACAATCGTATCACATAATTCAGAGTTTTTGTGCCAAAATCTAGACATCATGCATAACAAGAATGGTGCATTAAATGATGGAATCAATGATACGGATGAATCCATGCACACAAGTTTTATGTTCAACTTCATATAATTATAATGTATGCCTTATGGTCATTGGAAGCCTTATAGATGAGTTTTGGGACAAATCTACAATTTTTCTAAGTGTCTCTACATAAGTGCACATGGTTCCTACAAGACATCTTTGTGGATTCAAATTTGACTCAAAACAAGATTTGAATGAAATCAAGCCACTAGTTCAAATCCTATATAGTGGGGATTAAAGACATGAGAAGAAACCGAGGTTCCCACCAAATGGCTATCCACACAAAATTATTACTTTGGTTAGCAAGGCGCTTTATGCATATTTTGGTGGCGTATCATGTTGATTTTTTAACCACCAAAAGGGTCCACCCACAAGTTTCTTAGCATCATGGACTGAAAACAATTGGCATAATTTGATTATATTTTCTTTTTCTCACAACCCGGGTAGTTTTTGCTTCCTGATTTATTTAAAGAAAATAAAATTAGAATTTAAGACATTACAATCAATGTTGATGGATAATTAAAATTATGTGGAGAATGAAATGAAGATAGAAATATTGATGAAATCACATAGAGTTATTACAGAGAGGACAAGAATACAATGAAACCCAAATTCCACTAATGACTGAAATAGAAAAGCATTTCTATATATAATGGCTAGAATGGTGGTAACTTATTTCTTAAGAGGCACATGTTTTCTACCATCAACTACATGATATTATTACAAGAGGGAAAAAAATGTCTCTTAATATAAAGTGTAAAACTGTGAGAGGAAAAACCAATAAGGATTTTAAACCCTAACCCTAGGAGATGAGGTGATAGAAGGAACAAGGTCTCAAAGATGAACCTAGTTTTATACATAAGCATACTAGGGCCATAAATTTCACATACAAACTCTACTTGAGGTGTTTCTTAAACAACTATAAAGATTATTTTATGCTCTATGTGTTGGTAGACCACCGAATTGAAGATTATGGGCTGTGTGGATTGATGGACTGTGTGGATTGTCAAACACCCATGGAAAATGCGTGAAAAATGTGCTCAAAATTTACAATCTAGTAGCATATTAAGATGTAGAACCATTTTAAGTTAATGGATGAAGTTAATGGTCACTAATATCCACATATACCATTGAACAGTTTAACTTATTGCATGTCACAATATTAATTTTTTTTTCTCTTTATTATTTTTAGTTATAATTAGTAATTGCAATCTTTATTTTCATATTCTATAATGGTTTTAGTTACTTAAATTATATTGATGTTTAATCATTATATAGTTATAGATACAATTACAAAGAATTGTATTTAGTGTGTGATTTTAATTGTAACTATATTAATATTTAATCAAATCATTATATTGTTGTATTCTTCATGGTTTTCAAAAAATATAGTCATTTTGAAATTGTAGTGGGAAAACTAAAAGAATTTTTTTATAACAAAATAATTTTAAATATATTAAAATAAATATCTAAATTATTATGATTTCAAAGAGTTAACTTTTTTTAACAAATGCAATTATTATTGGAAGTAATTGCATCTCTTTCTTTTAGATTAGTGGGAATGTTAAAAGATTTTTTTTATAACAAGATAATTTTGAATATATTAAAATATATATTTAAATTGTTATGATTTGAAAGAGTTATCTTTTTTTAACTAATGCAAATTGTTATTGAAAGGAATTGGATATATGTCTTGGAAGTAATTGGATATATCTCTTTTAGATTAAATGAAGTCATTTTATATATATATATATATATATATTTGAGATTATATCATATTTAATGGAATTTTAGTGTTGAATGACAAAATATTGGATTCATTTTATATTTCATTTAAAAAAAATAGTGTATAAATATTGTTTAATTTAGAAATGACTAAATATTCAATAGATAGTGTGTATATGAGACTAATTTTATTTGTCTAATTTAGAAATGGCTAAAAATTAAGATTCACTATTAAAATTAAATTTAAAATTTAGCATGGTCTTTATGCTAAATAGATGTACAATATATATTTTTAAATAAAATAAATAAATATATAACATATTTTTCAAAAAAAATATTATATACATAACAAATTTACTTTTCAATTTAATGATACCTAATGAAAATAATATAAAATTTTGATATATTTATTTCTTCTATTTAGAGATCAGTACAAATTAAGGTCCATTTAGAAAACAATACAAATTAAGGTGCATTATAAAGTTTAAAATTTCATATAGAAACATTATGTAGAAGCCATGTGAGACTCGACTCTCACGTGTAGCATCCAATTGTGAATTGAATTTTAAAATTATTTTTCGTAGCGTATCATCCCATTGTGATTGAATTTTAAAATTATTTTTCGTAGCGTATCATCCCATTGTGATTGAATTTTAAAATTATTTTTCGTTGCCGTTTTGTCTGGGGCCCAACAAAAACAACACTCATAACCGTTACAGAAGTCACTGTTGAAAAAAAAAAAAGCGAAAAGCAAAGGAAAAAACTGACCGTTGAGAAGGGAGTGCTAAAACCCAGATGAAAGGTTGTAGAAGGAACGGAAATGCTTGTTAGCCTTTCTATTTCGTTTCTTTTTTGGCCTATCTTTCATGAGTCTCTTTCTCTTATAGTTGTGCGATATGTGGAGAACGAGGATTCCAGAAAGTATTGGTTCCCATCATTCTGCTGCGATGTATCTCCAATGGCGTTCCTGCCAGCTAGCAATTTTGAAATCCTTGATCACATCCCACTCCAACACTGTTAATAGTGTTTTTGTTTAAACCCTGCCCAGGAACTATATTTCGAGCAAGGATTATTGCTCGATTATTTCTGTTGAAGTATTGGTTTGTTGTTTGTCCTCCTTGGAGACCGCTACTATTGCTGCCAATTTGATTTCGTTGCTGCTTTTCTCCCACCATACCTATTGAGCCCTTGAATCGGTGGTGAAGTTGTTCATTCACTGTAGAGGGCAATCGAAATTCTCCATCTATTTCTCTGCCTTGAAATTGATTGGCATTCAGCTCTTGCAGAGGATGCGGAGCAACACTGGGATTTCCTGCAGAAGGACCGAGTGCAGGTCGCTGTGGAAACTGAGCAGGGATGTTCATGGCTAATGCTAAGGTAGCCGGAATGTCGTTTACCGCGGCAATGGTCGTCAGCTGCTGTAACAGAGGCCTTGTAACCTGTGATAAAAGCAAATCCAGTGTCTGCGCGCCATTTTTCAACCCTACTTCTTTAATAAGCTCCACCAAATGCTTAGTGTCTGTTGGCAAGCTCCATTTTAGTGTTTCTCCAGCATTCTGGAAGCCCCATTTGGGAGGAGCGGAACTTGAACGTGGATTCGTTGGTCATTCTCTCTGGACAGTGATCGGCCGCATGGCTTCCATTGAGCTACCCGATAAGTATGACACACTATTCTACCAGAAAGATATCAAGTGTTGGGTGCGTTGGAATCGAATACTTCCGAGTGCGTTGGTTTCAACGAATTTTTTGGTAGAACGATGATTACCATCCGCATCTACTTATTTGCTTTCAGCTCTACCATTTTAGAAAGGGATTCGATTCAATATTCTCCAGGTTTGTACTATTTGTTTTTGTTTGTTTCTGTGATTGCTTGCTTAAATTTAAAACTGAAAGACAGATAAATGTATTTTAATTATAATTTAATTTTTATGTTGTTGATTTTTTAAAATTAATTTTAGTTAAATAGCTTCATTAATTTTTGAAATAACAACCAGTGCTTTGAATATTTTGAACTGTAATAGATTTTCCATTTGAAAAGATATTTACAAAAATCGAATATAGCTCAGAATTCCATGCGATTCCTTGCCTTGTCAATCCTTTTATATTGCGGTTGAAAGGTCATTCATGCTCCATGCTATTTCTGTTCATTCAATTAGTTCTTGGCCACGGTTACAGGATCCTTGGTACTGTGCACGGCCGATATCTCGATGGTACTTTGCATGGCCATGTTGAAGTGGATGCCGCTGCATATCTCTGTCTTCTTAGGAGTATCCAGCGAGAGGACGTAGAAACCCACGGAATGATTCGTTTGCTCTTTTGGGTTAGGGTTTATTAACTTCGTTTAGATAGTTAGATTTGTTTTCTCCGTTAACGTTATATTTTGGGATTTAGATTTGTTGGAAGTTGTATAATTAGAGGAGTATACAGGGAGAGGTAGAAACCTAGCGGAAAGTCTTATCTTATTTCAATTTTTTTACTCTTTGGTATAGAATGATTCTTTTGGATTGGGTTTATTAACTTCGTTTAGATAGTTAGATTAGATTTGTTTTCTCCGCTGAGCACTGAGGTTATATTCTGAGATTTAGATTTGTGGGAAGTAGTATAATTAACTATTTAATTATTGTTAACCATTTCTTATCTTCATATTGTTTTAGCGTTTCTTATTTTCATATTGTTTTAGTATTTTCAAATCCTCACTCTAGCTCGATTTGAGTGTTCTCTCTAGTTATTTATAACAAAGTATTATTAAAAAAAAATATTTTCTCATTAGGTCCGGAATGGTCATTAGGTCTGGAATGGATTTTTAAATATTTTAATATTGTTTGTAGTTCTTAATATTATGTCATCTATTTAATATATTTTTTTTATAAAATTAATAAAACAGGTTTAATTTATATAAATATAAACATGAAAGAAAAATTTTAATTAATAAAAAGAAATTATTATAGTCATATTTATGATTTTTGAATTTTTTTTTGTTGATAAGTTTTTAATATTATATTATGTATTTTTTTTATAGTAATTATAGTCTACACTTTTTTTTTAAGAAAATGTATAAAAGAAAATTTATTTATAAACTGTAAAAGTTTTGAAGTTTTAAATTATAGAAGAATTTTTTTCGAAAATGTATTTAAAATTATTTTTTATTCATAAAATGTAAAAATTATATAAAAGTTTTATATTATAGAAGGGAAATTGAAGATAAAGTTAAGCTAATATCTACTTTTTTTGTCTTATGCATAAACTAATGCATTCCTTATGCAACATGAAGGGGGTCGTTAGTGGTAGGGGGAGGGGGATTACAAGAGAGAGGGGGGGTGTTATGGGGTCAGGGGAGAGCTAGTGGTGGGTGGAGGAGTAGGGGAGAGAGAGAGTGGGAGAGGGGGGGGTTAGTAAGTGCTAGGGGGAGGAGGGGAGAGAGAGAAATGAGAGGGTAGAGGGGTTAGTCCTAGGAGAGGAGTAGTGGGGAGAATGAGAGAGATGGGGGGGTTAGTCGTAGGAGACAGGGGGGGGGGGGGCGAGGGGGGTAGGAGAGGGAACAAGGAGGGATTGGGGGTGATAAAGAGAGAGTGAGAGAGGAGGAGGCGAGGGAGAGGAAGAGTGAGGGAGGGAAAGAGAGAGGGGGGGGGGGGAGGCGGGCAGGAGAGGGAACAAGGAGGGATGGGCGGTGATAAAGAGAGAGTGAGAGAGGAGGAGGCGAGGGAGAGGGAGGGGGGTAGGAGAGGGAACAAGGAGGGATTGGGGGTGATAAAGAGAGAGTGAGAGAGGAGGAGGCGAGGGAGAGGAAGAGTGAGGGAGGGAAAGAGAGAGGGGGGGGGGGAGGCGGGCAGGAGAGGGAACAAGGAGGGATGGGGGGTGATAAAGAGAGAGTGAGAGAGGAGGAGGCGAGGGAGAGGAAGAGTGAGGGAGGGAAAGAGAGAGAGGAGGGGGACGAGGGCGGTAGACGGAGGGAGGGTGAAAGGGAGGGAGGGGGGGACTGAGGAAGAGAGAGGGAAAGGGAGAGGGAGGTGGGTGGGAGAGGGAGAGGGAGGTGGGTGAGTGAGGGAGGAGTGGAGGGAGAGAGGTGGGGAGCGAGGGAGAGAGAGTGGAGGCGGAGAGAGAGAGAGAGAGAGAGAGAGGTGGGTGTTAGTAAGGGTTAGTGTCAGGAGGGGAGAATGCAAAAAAGAGGAGTGTGGGTTAATAGGAGAGAGAGAGAGAGAGAGAGAGAGAGTGAGGGGGGTGGGTGAGGGAGGGAAGGATGTAGAGAAGGGGAGGGTGGGGGAGGGTAATAGAGGGATGGGAGAGGGATGGGAGAGGGACAATGAGGGAGGATTAGAGAGGGGGGGCAAAAGGAGAGGAAGGGAGGGGGAGGGGAGAAGGGGATAGAGAGAGAGAGAGAGAGGGTGAGAGGGGGGGTGAGGGAGTAGTGGAGGGAGGGAGGGTAGGAGAGAGAGAGAGAGAGAGAGAGAGAGAGCTAGAGGTGGGTGTTTTTATGGATTAGTGTTAGGAGGGGAGGCTGTAATAAAGAGGAGGGTGGGTCAGTAATAGAGAGAGAGATAGAGAGAGAGGGAGAGAGAGAGAGGTAGAGAGGGAGGGAAGGATGGAGAGAAGGGGAGGGAACAAGAAGGGGAGAGAGGGATTGGGACAAAGAGGGATGGTGATAGAGAGAGAGAGGGAGATAGATAGACGGAGAGAGGGAGAAAGGGAGGGAGAGAGAGAGGCAAGGGGATGGGGAGAGAGAGAGAGAGGTGGGGGAGAGAGGGGGAGAGAGGGGGGGAGAGAGGGAATGACGTGGGTGTTAGTAATGGTTAGTGTGAGGAGGGGAGCATGTGAGATAGAGGAGGGTGGGTTAGTAGTATTAGTAGAGCGAGAGAGAGAGAGATGGGGGTTGTGGTTATTGGTAAGGGGAGGGGGATTAGGAGAGATAGTAGGGGGTGGTTAGGGGTAGAGTGAGAGAGAGGTGGTATGGTTAGTGTGAGAGGGAGAAGTAGGGAGAATATATATATATATCTAGAGAGAGAGAGAGAGAGAGAGTTGTGGGTAGGTGGTTACAGATAGGGGGAGGGTTGTGAGGGAGAGGGTGATATAGAGAGAAACGGATGAGGGGATTATCATAGACATAGATACAGGAGGATTAGGGGTATGGGAAATAGAGGAGAGAGATAAGTAGAGTGGTTACAGGTAGTGGGATGGGAGGCAGGTTAGGGAGAGAGAGAGGATTAGTAAGGGTTAGGGTGATGATGGGAGAGAGAGAAATAGAGTAGGGTGGTTAGTAGTAGAGAGAGAGGGGGTTTAGTAAGGTGTAGGGTGAGGATCATAGAGAGAGAGATAGAGGAGGGTTTTAGGGGGTTGGGGGAGAGAGAGAGGGGTTGTTAGGGGGGTGGTGTGGAGAGAGGGATGTGTGCTAGAGGTAGGTGGAGGAGTCGGAGAGAGAGAGACTAGGAGAGCGGTTTAGTAAGGTTTATTAGGAGGAGGGGAGAGAGAGAGAGAGAGAGATGGGGGAGTCGGTCTTAGGGGGGGAGGAGGGAGAGAGTGAGAGAGAGGGGGAGAGAGAGAGAGAGAGTTATTGGTAGGGGTAGGAATAGGGGAGAGAGAGAGAGAGAGAGAGAGTTATTGGTAGGGGCAGGAAAAGGGGAGAGAGAGAGAGAGAGAGAGAGATTGAGGTGTTGTCTATTTACATAGAGAGATAGAGAGAGGGAGAGAGTGAGGTCATGGTTTGTTGTAGCTTTAGTAGAGAGAGAGAGGGAGGGGTAGGATGGGGGACAAGGGAGGGAGAGAGAAAGGGATGGGTGGTGGTTAGTTGTATGGGGGAGGGGGATTAAGCAAGTAAGAGATAGAAGGGGGTTAAGTGTATGTTTATAGAACTGAGATAGATAGGGTGGAGTTAGGGGTAGGGATATATGAGTGAGAGAGAGGAGGGGTGGTTAGTCGTAGTAGGAGGAGAGAGAGGGTGAGAGAGAGGGGTGGGGTTTAGGGGTAGGTATAAGAGTAGGGGAGAGAGAGAGAGTGAGAGAGGGGGTTAGTAATGGTTAGAGGGAGAATGGGAGAGAGAGAGATAAGAGAGAGGAGGGGGTTTTGTGTGAGGGGAAGGAGTATGGGGAAAGATGGAGAGAGAAAGATGGAGAGTACGCTGGGGAGGGGAGAAGGAGAGAGAGGGGGGTGAGGTAGTTACAAAGGGAGGAGTAGGTGGGAGGAGGAAAAAGAGAGAAAGGTATGGAGGATTGGTGAGTTGTAGCAGGAGGAGTGGGGTTAGGGAGGAGTTGAGGGAGGGATGTTGGGGGGGAGAGAGAGAGAGTGGATGTGGAGAGAGAGAGAGAGAGAGAGAGAGAGAGAGAGAGAGAGAGGTGGGTGTTAGTAATGGTTAGTGTTAGGATGGGAGAGTGCGAGAAAGAGGAGGGTGGGTCAGTAGTAGAGGGAGAGAGAGAGAGAGAGACAGAGGTGGGTGTTGGTAATGGTTAGCGTCAGGATGGGAGAGTGCAAGAAACATGAGGGTGGATCAGTAGTAGAGAGAGAGAGAGAGAGAGAGAGAGAGAGAGAGAGAGAGAGAGAGAGTGGGAGAGAGGGAGGGAGGGAGAGAAAGGGGAGTGATGGGGACGAGGGAGGGAGAGAATGGGGAGGGATTAGGAGTGGGACAGAGGGAGAGGGAGAGGGAGAAGGAGCGAGGGTGAGAGAGGGGGGGGAGATGGAGGGAGGTGGGATGGGATAAGGGGAGAGAGAGAGAGAGAGAGGGGGGGGGTGAGGGAGGAGTTGAGAGATGAAGGTGGGGAGGGAGAGAGGGAGAGAGAGAGAGGGGGAGAGGTGGGTGTTATTAAGGATTAGTGTTAGGAGGGGAGAGTGCAAGAAAGAGTAGGGTGGGTTAGTAGTACATAGAGAGAGAGAGGGAGGGAGGGAGAGAAAGTGAGGGAGGGAAGGTTAGAGAGAAGAAGAACGAGTGGGAGGGGGAGAGAGGGAGAGGAAGGGGGATAAGTGTTGATGTATATGTAACTTCAGAATGTATTTCACATATATGTATATTGTATTCCTATAGAAACGTTATTATTCCTCTATACGGAAGTGTTTGTATTCCTATAGAGATGTTATTATTCCTCTATATGGAAGTGTCGTCATTTATATTGTAAGTGTCGTAACTTATACTTGATGGGTTATTAGACCACCTTGTTGGGGTTGGCCCTGTATAAGTCATGTTGGTCGAAGGGTTATTAGACCACCCTATTGGGGGTCGGCCATGTGGGTCAAAGGGTTTTTAGACCACCCTATTGGGTGTCGGCCCAGTGAGCATTATGTTAAGTGGTTAAGTTGAGGTCGACCTAGTTGAGTAAAGGTCAACTCAAGTTAGTGTATAAATAGAGAGTGTGTCTCTCTCATTTTATACATTCTATTCTCACTCACACTTGGGAGAGTGGCGCACTTGTGGAGGAGGAGGCTCTATTGCTAGGGGAAGACTATCTCTTATATTCTGGTTGTATCATTGCTCTATCTATCTCTGAGGAAGTTATTGGGGTTTTTCACCTTTATGGTTTTCCTCAAGTAAACTCTGTGTCTCTTGTGCGCTTGCATTATTGTGTCCATGATTGATATGCTGTAGATTTATTGTACATGATGTTCTCTTAGTTAAGATCCTAGATCATATTGAAGTAAATTCTAAAAATTTAACATGGTATCAGAGCTAGCCTGAAAGAAGGCATGATACAGCATGTATGACACTTGTTGCACTTATGATGCTAGGGCTTGATATAGAAAAAAACAGTCATCGTAGAACTTTCACTATAAATACATTTTGGAAATGTTTTCGGATCTGAAACTTTTACAAGGCGAAGATAAGATCCCCATGTACGTTGTGTCCAAAGAACAACCTCCAATTTGTTGTACTTTTTGATTTATGATCTGTACAATATAGGGTTTCTGCCTCTTCCAGATCAGAGTCAAAATCAGGTGACCTTCGGAAAAAGGTCATAACTTGGGCTAGGAAGCTCCAAATGAAATTTCCTAAAAGATGAGAGGTATTACATAGACTTTACTATCTCAGTAAAAAAATTTAGAGGCCTAAGTTGAACCAGTGACACGTGGCACGCAGTACAAGTTCGCTCTCCTGTATTATCCGATAAAAAGGTGACATTGCGACAATTGGCATAACTCTCTCTCCGAGAATCCAATTGAGTTCAGACCTATCGGGATGGAAATATAACAGGTCAGGATATTTTAGGAAAATTTTTCAAAGGCAGAAGTTGAACCAGTGACACGTGGCACGCCTTACAAGTTCACTCTCTTGTATTATCCCATAAACAGGTCACGTTGCGACACTTGGCATAACTCTCTTTGAGATAATCCAATTGAGGTCAGACCTATTAGGATGGAAAGATAATAGGTCAGGCTATCTCAGGAAAATGTTTCAGACCCTGTGGATCAAAAAGTTTGGAGTTACACCATAAACAATCAGGTACATATTTTTGTGAAGACATAATTATTTTTGAGCACCTTCATTCATGGCTTCTGGAATTTGGGGCTTCGGAGAAAGTTGAAATTTTTGTAATCGGAGACTATGGCTGAATGCTACTCATTAAAATATAAATTTAGAGACCAATATTAGAATTTTTGTTTGGACAGAAGACTAGGCTTGATCAAACCCTAGTTTGGGACTTTGATCGAAAAAGTGGAAAATTAGGGCTTCTGCAAAAATGGGAATTTTTGAAATCTGTGACCACGACTAGCAGCTCCTCAGAAAAATAGAAGCTTAGAGCTTTGGATCAAACCTTTTGATTGTGCAGAAGAGTGGGCTTCATCAAACCCTAGATCGGGGTCACGTTTAGTGAATTTGAAAGTTTCAGAGGAAAAATTGAGGAATGAAACTCTACAGTTTTCAAATTCTTAATTTATGAGCCTGATCAGCTCATCAAAGTGCATATTTCTATCCTTTTGGAAGTTTGAAATTCAAAGTTTTAATTTTTGGGGTTTCTCTGACAAACCCTAATCCAACTCCAGGTCGAGTTCTTGCAAATCAAGTGGATTGGGTTAATCCTAGAAGAAGATGGATTGGTCACCTACATAAGTGAAGAAGCTCCTGTTTCAGAGGGAGATGAGGCTAAGGCCTTACATAAGAAGATTAGAAGTGATCTCGATAGGTATGACTCATCGACATATGTTTTGAGATTTGTTCATGATTTAGTTTATGGTATGTTTTTCTTCATGTTATTACGGTTAGTACAATCTTAATTTTAGATTTGTCATATCACCTTAACAAAATTATGAATGCATGATAGAAGATATTCATTGATTAGGGTGTTGACACTTATGATTGTACTAATGCATTATGGTGTTGTATGAGGTTTATGTTGTTTGCTAACATAAAAGGTACACCAAGAAAGACAAATCATGCTTTACTTCAAGAACATATGATCATGGTGACATGAAGACAAAGATTCATCCATTGTCATGGATCACATAGGAGATCTACTTACGAGGTATGTATAACTTGGTTCTACAATGGTTAACTTATGATATATGCAGGTTACTAGCACAAATCATTGAAGAGAACCAGAAGACATTATGCAAGTATGTTAGATATAACTAGCTAGCATGCTAATCTAGGTATGTTTTTCCTATATCAAGCTAGAATCCTACCTTGTGTTAGGATCTTATATTGTTGTGTTGTTGATAATGATTATTCATGAAGTCATAATTTTGAATAGTCATGGTTGTATGAATATTATGTTTCTTACCATAATTGATGATATGACTAACCAGAAGAATCATGAAGGTATATGTTTGAGTAATCACGGGTGTATGCATTGATGATTTAACTAATCAGAAGAGACCTATGATCAAATAAGAATATGCATGAGTAAAAGTAGACGTCCCTGAAACCTTGAATACTAATGTTTATTATCTGTGAATGATCATGACTATACATGTGTTTTGATAGTATTAAGATTATACTAATAAATGTGTGATTAAGTATGAGACCTCAAGGATAACACAATGATGATAATAATAAGTATGCATAGTGATTAAGGATGGATATAAGTTCAAGGACAGGTAATCCAGGAAGCAAAGATCGAGAGGGAGCACACTCCAGTTGTTCCTGCAAGAAAGAAAAGGAGCACACTTCAGTAGTTTCTGCAAGGATGCATATCTTCAGAGGGAGTTGACCACTTCTCACAATCCACATCAGAATGGAGTTGCAAACATTCAGAGGGAGTCCACCCAGCAAGCAAACAAAGATAAGTATTTGAATTGTCATTTCTTACATAATGTTATTCAATAATGTATATGCTTATATTCCTAGAATTACGTTGTGTATTATGCATATTAGAATAGTTGCATACATGGGTTAGTGGCCTATGGCATTGTACAACATTCGGTTGCTACTCATCTAGAATGAAACCTCTTTTCTGACATGTTAGGAGTTGTGCACAATCTTAACAATGTTCTAGTAGAGATTGGAAGGCATCTAGAAAGTTACGGAATATGGATAAATGTTGTATTGAAGCATTGGCTAAGATAATTGCATGACTATATGACATATTTCTTTATGTGTAAGAATTTTTTCTGAAAACTATGAGATGTTTTCTAATCATGCAATTTAACTTGTTTTGTAGGAAAGATCGTATACCATCACCTACAAAAGAAGGGCTACAACATTTGTTCAAGCAAAAAAGTTATCTATTGAAAATATTGAAGATATTGAAGTTCCCAGGATCTGGGAAGAATGCCATGATTGAGGAGTACCAGTCGATCATAAAGATGTTTGGGATGCAGTCCCAAGACCTGAAGGGGAGTCTGTAGTGACTTCTAAGAGGATCTACAAGATCAAGCATGCTGCAAATGGGAGCATAGAGACTGTTGCACCTGTAGCCAGATACACTTCCATTAAATCAATACTTGATCTGGCTGCAGTGATGAAGAGGAAGATACACTTTCTTGAATGGTGTAGTTGAATAAGAAGTGTACGTGGAGCAGCCACTTGGTTCTGAGACACATGACAGGGAGTCATATATGTGCAGAACTTGGTATGGTAGGATAGACAACTTTCTATCTAGTTTTGGATTTACCAAGAGTAAAACGAATTCCAACCTTTACTACAAGGTTGAGGAAGGCAATACAGTGATACTACTATGTGGATGACCTGTTTGTAACAGGTGAGGATAGATTGCTGACATGCAACGGAATATTGCTACCAAATTCGAGTTGAAGAACTTGGGAATGATGCACTATTTGTTTTTGGCATGGAAGTGTGGCAGAGTGCAGATGGAATCTTCCTGGGACAAGGGAAGTATGCAGTAGAGATCCTGAAGAGGTTCGGGATGATGGACTGCAAGGCTATGGCCACACCTATGGCATCGAACCTGAAGCTTCTGTGTGGTGCTTCATCTGATCCGGTTGATGTCATGATGTATCATCAGATGATTGGGTCATCTATGTACCTAACGAACACGAGACCAGATATTTGCTTTGCAGTGAACACATTGATCCAGTTCCTGATGGATCCGAGAGATGTTCACCTGATTGTTGTAAAGCATATTCTGAGGTACCTGAAGGGTACGGTTGATTATGGGCTCAAGTATGATGCGAATCAAAAGTTTAACCTGCAGGGTTATGTTGATATAGATTGGGCAGGCAGTGTTGCAGATAAGAAGAGCGCATCTGGGTGCTACTTCAGTATGGGATCAAGTGTGATCTCTTGGTTTAGCAGGAAGCAGTCCTGCGTAGCACTGATTATAGCTAAAGGAGAGTATGTTGTGATAAATGAGTAGGTTGCAGATGTATTGACCAAGCCGTTGGCCAGAGTGTAGTTTGAGTACCTCAAAGAGAGGCTTGGTGCACTTCAGATCGAGGTTCCTTCCAAAGGGAAGTGATGAGTCTGGAAGATGCAGATGCACATGAGATTTTCCGACATGGTTGATGTGTTCTCCCTTGGTCATGATGTAATTGTTGAGCCATTTTTCACATGGTGGTAGATGTGTTCTCCCATGGTGAAAAAGTAAGGGCTGGAGCCTTCCCTAAATGGTGGTAGATGTGTTCTCCCATGTCGATGGTGTAAGTGTTGGATGATGTGTATCTGGGCTGTGCTTCGTGGACGATGAGATGATCTGAAGAGGACGATGCTATGATGATAAGGAGGATCATGGATGACAAGCATCAGGACGATGCTCCAGTTACTACTCTGTATATGTATATGCATCATCTTGGATGCTGGATATGATCTGTTGTATCATTTGTATGTATTTTGTATATGCATCATGTTGGATGCTTGGACCATGTATCTGTATATGTATCAGGTGGATACATTGTATGATAAGGTAGACCATGTATGTTGATGGATACATTTTGTGGATCATGTATCTATGTATGTATCAGGTAGATACATTGTATATGATGATATGTATCAGGTAGATACTTGGTATGCATCAGGTGGATGCATTGTATGATCAGAATGATCGTGCATGACGAGCTTCTCCAGATGACATGCATCAGGTGGATGCATTGTATGATCAGAATGATCGTGCATGATGAGCTTCTCCAGATGACATGCATCAAGATGATGCAGTGATGATGATTAGGATGATCATGTGTACATCAAGATGATGTATGGTGAGTATCAAGATGATACTTTGTGGCCATGGATCAGGTTGTGCAGATGAGCATGTCTGGGAGATCCTATAGGTCAGATTTGTATACCCCTAAAAAACTGGGATGCTATTTCGAGACATTTCTCTAGGAGGACATGTAACTTGTGCCCTGGGAGATCTTCAGGTCGGATTTGTGTACCCGTAACATCCTGAGATGCTCTTGCGAGGTTTTTTCCTATGGCATGTAATTTGCTCCTGGGAGATCTGGACAGGATGAAAAAGGCCTTAGATGCTTCAGCCAGGTTTTGCCATGACCACATGTAATTTTCTCCTAGGAGATCTGGACAGGATGAAAAAGGCCTCAGATGCTTCAGCAAGGTTTTGTGGTGGACCACATGTAATGTGCTCCTCGGAGATCCGATAGCTAGAGCTATGTGCTCGTAGCAACCTAGGATCCTTCAACCAGGTTTTGTGGTGAGATCACATGTAATGTGCTCTTGGGAGATTCAACATGTAGAGCTATGTGCTCGTAACAGCCTGGGATGCTTCAACCAGGTTTTGTGATGGGTCACATGTAATGTGCTCCTGGAATATCCGTCAGGTAGAGCTGTGTGCTCATAATAGCCTGGGATGTTGCAGCCAGGTTTTCTGACGCACATAATAAGTCCTGAGGATTCCACAGTATGGCCAGTGATGATGAAGACCTGTAGGTGGTGGGCCTACATTGAGTTTGAAAAAGGACTGGATCTGTAGAACTTCCTATGACGATTAGATTCAGAGATTGATTGAGATAGCAGTAGCAGTGACGATGATGATGACTTTATGACGATTATCCAGTGACGATGATATGGAGAAGAAGACTTGTGCTAGAAGACCTGTGTCGAGAAAGACCTTCCTAGTTAAGAGGGAGTGTTGATGTATATGTAACTTCGGAATGTATTTCACATATATGTATATTTTATTCCTATAGAGACGTTATTATTCCTCTATATGGAAGTGTTTGTATTCCTATAGAGATGTTATTATTCCTCTATATGGAAGTGTCGTCATTTAAATTGTAAGTGTCGTAAATTATACTTGATGGGTTATTAGACCACCTTGTTGGGGTCGGCCCTGTATAAGTCATGTGGGTCGAAGGGTTATTAGACCACCCTATTGGGGGTCGGCCAAGTGGGTCAAAGGGTTATTAGACCACCCTATTGGGTGTCGGCCTAGTTAGCATTATGTTAAGTGGTTAAGTTGAGGCCGACCTAGTTGAGTAAAGTTCAACTCAAGTTAGTGTATCAATAGAGAATGTGTCTCTCTCATTTTATACATTCTATTCTCACTCACACTTGGGAGAGTGGCGCACTTGTGGAGGAGGAGGATCTGCTGCTAGGAGAAGACTATCTCTTGTATTCTGGTTGTATCATTGCTCTATCTATCTTTGAGGAAGTTATTGGGGATTTTCACCTTTATGGTTTTCCCCAAGTAATCTCTGTGTCTCTCGTGTGCTTTCATTATTGTGTCCATGATTGATATGTTGTACATGTTCTCTCAGTTAAGATCCTAGATCAGATTGAAGTAAATTCTAAAAATTTAACAAGAAGGAGGGAAGGTGTGAGAGAGAGATATATACAAATGGAGAGAGAGAGAGAGGGAGGTTAGTAAGGGTTAGTGTGAGGAGGGGAGAGTGGGATATAGAGGAGGGTGGGTTAGTAGTAGAAGTATAGAGAGAGATACAGAGAGAGAGATGGGGGTTGTGGTTACCAGTAGGGGGGGGA
Organism: Larix kaempferi; assembly: GCA_027924585.1. NCBI lineage: Eukaryota > Viridiplantae > Streptophyta > Pinopsida > Pinales > Pinaceae > Larix > Larix kaempferi. The sequence continues at coordinate 233,058 of BSBM01002230.1, read as the reverse complement.
TTAGGAGAGATAGTGTGATATCCCTCTCTTTTTGTATCCTATTGTTTTGTAAAAATGTCATAATTTGTAAGTGGGCCAGGTGAGGAGCTCAAGGCCAAGGACCCACCTGTGGACCTTGAAAATTTGTATTACGCTCATAAGTGTCATTTTAGACTTAAGAGAAGGATGACAACTACGTAACTTAAGAATGACAACTAAAAACAATGAGAGGAAGAAAAAGGATGATAATTAGGATAGGCACTTTAACCTAAAAAATAGGTGGTAGGTATAACCTATGTGTCACAAACACTTAAACAAAGATTAAAAGTGTTTTACAGCTGACCTTAGAGCTTTAAGTATCATCGTCATAAAAGAATAGATATTCAACGCAAGTTGGATTAAATGATAAAGTCAAATTATATAAAGTATTCGTACAATTATTAGGTAGAGAGACATCCTAGAATTTTGATGCAAAGGAATTATTTTATAATATATATATATATATATATATATATATATATATTTGTGAAAAGATTTAATTATAAAAAAAAAATGTATATAGACAAACAAAACTATATAAAGGAATCGATTATATAAATGTACTTTGTATATATGAATTTTCTTTAGGTGATATCCTTGTTGAAAGGAGCAGCCCTTAATGACAACTATTTTAGTGGAAAATAAAGCTAATACTAAAGACCACGCGGAGGAATTTGAGGAGAAGATTATGCAATTGGTCTCCTGGGATGGAGTCGTGATACCAAACAGAAAACGGTGCATATAGTGGAGAATTAATTATTTATGGAGTTAGTGGGGTGTTGGTTGAATTTTATTGAGAGCTTATGCTGCGAATTGTCTCCCGAGTGGAGTATTGAGCTCGTTAAAGCCACCCCTTGGATTTTAAGTTTGAGGATGAATCGCCATTGTCAAAAAGGAAACCGCCATTTGTTTTAGTTGAAACTGCCATTTGTCGTTCAGGTGGAGAGCTAGATAGTATGATACGCCACCATAGATACCAGGAGCTATTTTTTTTTAACCGAGTCTTCATTAAGGAAGGGAGCTCTTTATTTTTGGAGGATACGCTGCCATCTAGAGGGAGATCGGGGAGTAGCATGAATATTTTCCTGCACAGGATATTTATTTAAAATGCTGCCATCGATGTTGTAGAAAAAAAGGGGTTTTTCATCTGGGCGAAGGACTCGAGGATAGACGTTTGGGAAAGGGAACTACCAGCCTAGCAGTACATGGAGGATTCGGTAAGAAGTGAATCAGGCAGATATAACAGAGATAGAAGTTACCTCGGTGTGTGCTTTTACTCAGGTATTTTCCGTCTTAGTATTTATGCATTCTTTTCCAAGTTTGATCGCTGGCAAAGAGCTAGAATATTTTGTTATTGCATATAGTCACTTACTGTCAGCATGAACTTGTAGGGTTGTTCTTCTTGCTGTAGATCATGATAGACGCTAGACGAGAGACGTTGGTCTTTACTTTTATATATGTATACAGCTGTCTCCTTGAACTTATGGTTGTGTGATCGGTCAATATGCTGTCAAACAATTAATAAACCAGAGATCCAATCTCTGCGGAAAATATTGATGTTAGTATGTAAACCAACAAGTCGCTTCTCTGTTTTATTTTGGTATTTTGCTGTGTAGAATGGTGAACCGGTCGACTCTCCTTTTGTGTTGGATGCTGTATTTTTAGTACATAAACCAGGTCGAGTTTCATTATGATAGATGATGCTTGGAAAACTGATCGCGTGACGTTGACTTCAGGCTGTTTCTTTTCACCTGTGACTTTATAAAATCTACTTCAAGAAGTATCTGAATATTTCGCCACACCGATATGCTATCCACTAATGAAGCCCTGTCCAGATCCACTATTTGCGTCGTCGGTCTATACTACCTACCTGTTGATCTTTATTATTGAAGGTGTACACTTTAAAACCGGAGTAGAGTTATTACTTCTCAATCACAAACTAAGGTTTTCAGTCAAGCTTCTCTTATGGTTGTTAACTGAACCTTCCATGATATTTTATTTATATTGTCTCCCTAACTTACCGGCCAAGTGGCTGTCAGTAACTTCGAAATTTGAAAAAACAGAACCTCCCGTTGGTTGTTGAATGCATCAACTAATTCCTTAGCTTCTAGACCGGGATGTGGCAGATCCACACCACTCAAATCCTGAGCAATCACATCTTTTGTTACCTCTTTACACCGTGTCCAGTTTCATGGATCCGAGCAAACGTCGATTGGGTGATAGATGAGTTAAGTGGAGATCTCGTAACTATTATCATTTTTCTTTATGTTATGCTATGTTCTGTCAAATGCAGGTTTTACATATATATTTATATATATATATTTTTAAAGTATTATATTGCCGAGTTAACCTCTGTTCCAGACTGAAGTTAATTATCATTGTCAGTTCATATGGATTCCTTGTGCTCAGAATAGTTATTTTTATATCAGGTAAGTTATCTGGTTATTTAATTGCCGAAGGAAATTTTGGAAATTTGTTTGAAGGAAGTTTTGAGTATCTTGATAGTGCCCTTTATTAAAGGCATGGAGAAAGTGACAATAGCAACAATAGTAACCTCCAGCCTATTATTTACTTCATGCTGCAATAGTGACCTTCTGTTATTTTGATGGATCCTCATTGGGATGCATAGCCCTTGTGATATGCAGCTTTGAGTTCGAGTTTCAGATCAGATTCCTGTAGGTGTGTTTTCTTTTGTTTTGAGTAGACTTTGACTTCTACGTCTCACCTCTTTTATTCAGATCATACCAGGATAGTGTGTATGCTACACCGCCTGTCAAAGATTTGGTTTGATCCCTGAGGGATTTATATTGTTTGTTGTGTTGTTTTGATTGCCACGACTTGTTGTTATTCAAATCCAGCCATGATAGGGTTTTATTTAACGAAGGTGTTCTAAATCCCGTCGAATCTTCTCGGACGTTGGTTATAGGGATGCGAGTGTACTCTGACTTTATTTCCTTTCGTTAAGGTTCTGTATTGTATACTTTTGGATTTCTATTGTATTCATTACAACGTTGAATCTTATGGATTATTGTTTGGATGCAATACGACATTGAAATGTGTGAACCTCTGTTAGTTGTATTGCACGAGGATGATTGTTATGATCCAGATTATGGAGTATGGATTGTTGTGTATTCATTGTAGTATTAGATTCATATTATTGAAGCTCTCTTGTGAGAGGCTTGAGAAAGAGAAAGTAAATTGTAAACACCTTATTGAAAGGTGTACCCTTCTTTTGGATAAATAAAATATGACAACTGCTCCCGTGGACGTAACCCAAAGGTTGGGTGAACCACATGTATATTTGTGCCTCTTGTGTTTGAAATTTCCGTGGTTGGTGTGATTTACTTTATGAAAGATGTACATTCTTATCTTTTGTTGTTTTCAAATGATGTGGTTCACTTTACTAGAGATGTATAATCATACCTTGTGTCCATAATTGATGTGATTTACTTTAGAAAGATGTACGTTCCTAAGTTGAATTGATGTCGTCATGTAAGATATTCAAATGAGTTAAGTGTATTACTTTGTGGAAAGGTAAGTTTAAGATTTAGTCATTTGTATACTAATGTATCCGATACAATAATATGCAACGAAGTTAGAAAGATGATTGTATAAAGGAATGCATGGTAGCCCTCATAATGTAACTTTTAGTTTCGTGGAGATAGGCTTGTCTTTTCCTGTCGAGATAAGTATGTATCAAACGGATCTTGAAAGTTGATGTATAATGTAAATATGTAAGACACAAGTGCTCCTCATTTCGAGGTCTATGGAATGGTCAGGAATTAATTTGTTATTTGGTCATACATCCTTATGAACAAAATTTTTATTTACTCCTTCTCCTTTTTCCTTAGTATGAACTCACAAATAAGGGGATGTTACAAGTGGTATCAGAGCCAGGTTGCAAACACTCGGGCTTATTTGGGCTCAGTCGGGGAAAACATATATGAGTTAGTCGAACTGGTGACACAAGACGCAATAGAAAATTTCATTCCAATGGATCGACAACAGGTAGCTTACAAGTCGTCATTGAATTGCAAGTAAGTATGTTTCATTTGGTGAAAGAATATAATGACGCAACATTGTTTGTAGGTAAGGATAGTATATGTTTCATTATGGAGATGAATGATCTGTTATTGGCAAATATTAGCGGATGAATATATCCTCCTATTTTACAATTAGATTCATTGGACGACGAGAAAATAGTCTTTAGAATGATAACGGTTATGGTTTGTGGAATGAGTCTTCGTAGATTCAAAATCATCCTAGTTGTGGATGTGCTAAACTGAGGAACTCTCCTAAATCTATTGATTTGATAATTCGTCTTAAATACTTATTTCCTTCTCTACCTTTATTGTTATTCTTAGGAGTGGATATCTTTCAGTTTCAGTAAACGCGTCATATGGGAGAATAGGGTTGATACATTTTGTTGATTGTTTCTGACTAATCAATTTTTATTGATCCATTCGTCAGGATTTCCGAATATGAGATTCAGATAGATAAAATAAGCAACCTATATTTGTTAAGTCTTTTATAAAGTAATTATATATGCTAATATTTGACTATAGAAGATAGTCTAATGTTTTGATTATGTTAGGAACTATCAAGTTCCTTCATATATAAAGCCACTTTGAATGATAAATTTATGATGTTGACATAACTAATAAATTCTGGTAAAATGCATACAGCCGAACTAACCTTCCACAAGAAATGTAGACTTTCTAGTCTAGATTCTGTTAACTGCAAACTAAGAGAGTTTGAAAATTTTCCCTATGACTGTGAGGGAAAAGTTGGATAAATAATAGAATATATGATGGAAATGCATGATCTCATCTTCATGGATGTTGGGATACTATGAGTGGTAGTAATAAAAACTATACTTTTATGAGATCATGATTTATGATGATTTGTTGTCACATACAATTATATGTGGTGTCAAAATGATTATTTTGGTTAAGAGATAAAATTTTAGTTAATCATGTTGTTCACATAATGAATGCATAGATGTAATTAATGGTGAGTATGTGTTGTTGTATGAATAAAAGTATTGGAAAACTAGAACCGCCACGAAATGGTAATACATGACACTTTAATTTTCTGATGTCTTTATAATGACTGTGTTATATCCGCATTAGGAGTTAAGGAAAACCGTTAATATCATGGAATTTCCATGATAGATCAGAAGTAATATTTAATAGTAATTGATGTATAAGTTTTTATGAAACAAGTCAAGGTGATGATTGAAATATGTTTTATGCATGATTTCTCTTGTGATTTAATTACCTTTTTTTTTTCGTTTTACGACTAACACATTTAATGTTGTGGTCGAGCGGGATGTTATATTCCCACACATCACTACAACAGTCAAGAGGTAAAAATGGGATATATAGATTCTTTTAATATTTAGTGTAATACTAATATGTGATGATACAGGTAAACTGGTACCTCAACATATGAGGATCTTATAATAAGAAGATATACGGTCACCCTTACAAAAGTATATGGTTATCATTATAAGGTATGCAAGTATGTTTTAGAAAATTGGTTATTTCTATGTGATGTTGGTATATACAAAAGAAGTTGTATAACTAAAATAGGAAGTGTGTTTGAAATGGTGAAGGATAACATTCGAGGTTAAGAAATCATAATGTCCACGGGTCATCATGGGAAGAATATTTTTTCGTGTTCAAGGAATTATGTAATCCTATTAGTTATGCTTGGAAGGAGAAAACGTTTACTTCAGATGATCAAGTATGGATATTGTAGTATGAAGAATGAATGATTTTCTTATTTACAAATATTTGATTTTGTTATATAAAGTGCTACTAACAATTGAATTTGGCAGATGGCCAAAACTCGGTGGAACTTGTTGAAAGACAAAAGCTTAATATATTATGCATGGTACAATAAAGGGGTGAGGATGAAAGATCCACATTGCAGCTTTTATTATTGTTAATTATTGTTGAATAAAGAACTAGACCAAATTGGTCAGAGAAATTGTATGGTTATAAAATGTAATATGACGAAATAATTGATGAATTTGAATGAGATCATCCTAGACTCAAGCGAGGAGGCTTGAGGGGAATAGATTCCTGGACACAAGCGAGAAGGCTTGAGGGGAATTATGTAAAAGTGCATCAAGGGCACTGAAACACTCCCTAGAGATCAGGGAGTTGACAGCCACCAGGATTCTCGAAGGAATCGACGAGCTATAAAGACCTAGGCAAACTGTAAGAGAATGCATATGTGGGAGGCAGGACGCTGCTTAGTATGCATGAGAGAAAGTATTGCTGCATGAGCACTGTGGTGTTAGGCAAGAAATCTGTGAAATAATTGCTGTGTGAGCACTGGAGTGTTAGGCAAGAATTTCGAAAGGATTGTTGTGTGAGCACTCGGGTGTTAGACAAGAAATTTTTGGATCAAGTGAATGGTTTGTTGTGATTAAGTTCATAGTCTACATTCCTGGATCACTTGAATTATGTGTGCTTGTGATAATAAAAGCACAAACAATGATTAAAATATATTCCATAGACTGCAAATGTTATGTTACAATAAATGACTCAGTATTTATGAATATGAGTTTGAAATTGATGATAAGTTTTATGGTTTCTTTGAATTCCGGTTTTAAAAAAAAAAATGCAGGGTGATTGGTAGTGACTTGCGAGAAATTCATGAAAGACCAAAGAAGGTAAAAATAGAAATGATGAAGCAAGCAGAAAGGTGACTCAAGAAGAGAGGACGAACTGTTAGAATATATCAACACCGAGGACGGTGTTATTTTTAAAGGGGAGGAGGATGTGATATCCCTCTCTTTTTGTATCCTATTGGTTTGTAAAAATGTCATAATTTGTAAGTGGGCCAGGTGAGGAGCTCAAGGCCAAGGCCCCACCTGTGGACCTTGAAAATTTGTATTACACTCATAAGTGTCATTTTAGACTTAAGAGAAGGATGACAACTACGTAACTTAAGAATGACAACTAAAAACAATGAGAGGAAGAAAAAGGATGATAATTAGGATAGGCACTTTAACCTAACAAATAGGTGGTAGGTATAACCTATGTGTCACAAACACTTAAACGAAGATTAAAAGTGTTTTACAGCTGACCTTAGAGCTTTAAGTATCATCGTCATAAAAGAATAGATATTCGACGCAAGTTGGATTAAATGATAAAGTCAAATTATATAAAGTATTCGTACAATTATTAGGTAGAGAGACATCCTAGAATTTTGATGCAAAGGAATTATTTTATAATATATATATATATATATATATATATATATATATATATTTGTGAAAAGATTTAATTATAAAAAAAAAATGTATATAGACAAACAAAACTATATAAAGGAATCGATTATATAAATGGACTTTGTATATATGAATTTTCTTTAGGTGATATCCTTGTTGAAAGGAGAAGACCTTAATGACAACTATTTTAGTGGAAAATAAAGCTAATATTAAAGACCACGCGGAGGAATTTGAGGAGAAGATTATGCAATTGGTCTCCTGGGATGGAGTCATGATAGCAAACAGAAAACGATGCATATAGTGGAGAATTAATTATTTATGGAGTTAGTGGGGTGTTGGTTGAATTTTATTGAGAGCTTATGCTGCGAATTGTCTCCCGAGTGGAGTATTGAGCTCGTTAAAGCCACCCCTTGGATTTTAAGTCTGAGGATGAATGGCCATTATCAAAAAGGAAACCGCCATTTGTTTTAGTTGAAACTGCCATTTGTCGTTGAGGTGGAGAGATGGATAGTTTGATATGCCACCATAGATACCACGAGCTATTTTTTTTTTAACCGGGTCTTCATTAAGGAAGGGAGCTCTTTATTTTTGGAGGATACGCTACCATCTAGAGGGAGATCGGGGGGTAGCGTGAATATTTTCCTGCACAGGATATTTATTTAAAATGCTGCCATCGATGTTGGAGAAAAAGGGGGTTTTTCATCTGGGCGAAGGACTCGAGGATAGACGTTTGGGAAAGGGAACTACCAGTCTACCAGTACATGGAGGATTCGGTAAGAAGTGAATCAGGCAGATATAACAGAGATAGAAGTTACCTCGGTGTGTGCTTTTACTCAGGTATTTTCCGTCTTAGTATTTATGCATTCTTTTCCAAGTTTGATCGCTGGCAGAGAGCTAGAATATTTTGTTATTGCATATAGTCACTTACTGTCAGCGTGAACTTGTAGGGTTGTTCTTCTTGCTGTAGATCATGATAGACGCTAGACTAGAGACCTTGGTCTTTACTTTTATATATTTATACAGTTGTCTCCTTGAACTTATGGTTGTGTGATCGGTCAATATGCTGTCAAACAATTAATAAACCAGAGATCCAATCTCTGCGGACAATATTGATGTTAGTATGTAAACCAACAAGTTGCTTCTCTGTTTTATTTTGGTATTTTGCTGTGTAGAATGGTGAACCGGTCGACTCTCCTTTTGTGTTGGATGCTGTATTTTTAGTACATAAACCAGGTTGAGTTTCATTATGATAGATGCTGCTTGGAAAACTAATCGCGTGACCTCGACTTCAGGCTGTTTCTTTTCACTCGTGACTTTATAAAATCTACTTCAAGAAGTATCTGAATATTTCGCCACACCGATCTGCTATCCACTAATGAAGCCCGGTCCAGATCCACTATTTGCGTCGTCGGTCTATACTACCTACCTGTTGATCTTTATTATTGAAGGTGTACGCTTTAAAACCGGAGTACAGTTATTACTTCTCAATCACAAACTAAGGTTTTCAGTCAAGCTTCTCTTATGGTTGTTAACTGAACCTTCCATGATATTTTAGTTATATTGTCTCCCTAACTTACCGGCCAAGTGGCTGTCAGTAACGTCGAAATTTGAAAAAACAGAACCTCCCATTGGTTGTTGAATGCATCAACTAATTCCTTAGCTTCTAGACCGGGATGTGGCAGATCCACACCACTCAAATCCTGAGCAATCACATCTTTTGTTACCTCTTTACACCGTGTCCAGTTTCATGGATCCAAGCAAACGTCGATTGGGTGATAGATGAGTTAAGTGGAGATCTGGTAACTATTATCATTTTTCTTTATGTTATGCTATGTTCTGCCAAATGTGGGTTTTACATATATATTTATATATATTTTTTTTAAAGTATTACACTGCCGAGTCAACCTCTGTTCCATACTGAAGTTAATTATCATTGTCAGTTCATATGGATGCCTTGTGCTCAGAATAGTTATTTTTATATCAGGTAAGTTATCTGGTTATTTAATTGCCGAAGGAAATTTTGGAAATTTGTTTGAAGGAAGTTTTGAGTATCTTGATATTGCCCTTTATTAAAGGCATGGAGAAAGTGACAATAGCAACAATAGTAACCTCTAGCCTATTATTTACTTCATGCTGCAATAGTGACCTTCTGTTATTTTGATGGATCCTCATTGGGATGCATAGCCCATGTGATATGTAGGTTTGAGTTCGAGTTTCAGATCAGATTCTTGTAGGTGTGTTTTCTTTTGTTTTGAGTAGACTTTGACTTCTAAGTCTCACCTCTTTTATTCAGATCATACCAGGATAGTGTGTATGCTACACCACCTGTCAAAGATTTGGTTTGATCCCTGAGGGATTTATATTGTTTGTTGTGTTGTTTTGATTGCCACGACTTGTTGTTATTCAAATCCAGCCATGATAGGGTTTTATTTAACGAAGGTGTTCTAAATCTCGTCGAATCTTCTTGGACGTTGGTTATAAGGATGCGAGTGTACTCTGACTTTATTTCCTTTCGTTAAGGTTTTGTATTGTATACTTTTGGATTTCTATTGTATTCATTACAATGTTGAATCTTATGGATTATTGTTTGGATGCAATACGACATTGAAATGTGTGAACCTCTGTTAGTTGTATTGCACGAGGATGATCATTATGATCCAGATTATGGAGTATGGATTGTTGTGTATTCATTGTAGTATTAGATTCATATTATTGAAGCTCTCTTATGAGAGGCTTGAGAAAGAGAAAGTAAATTGTAAACACCTTATTGAAAGGTGTACCCTTCTTTTGGATAAATAAAATATGACAACTGCTCCCGTGGACGTAGCCCAAAGGTTGGGTGAACCACATGTATATTTGTGCCTCTTGTGTTTGAAATTTCTGTGGTTGGTGTGATTTACTTTATGAAAGATGTACATTCTTATCTTTTGTTGTTTTCAAATGATGTGGTTCACTTTACTAGAGATGTATAATCATACCTTGTGTCCATAATTGATGTGATTTACTTTAGAAAGATGTACGTTACTAAGTTGAATTGATGCCGTCATGTAAGATATTCAAATGAGTTAAGTGTATTACTTTGTGGAAAGGTAAGTTTAAGATTTAGTCATTTGTATACTAATGGATCCTCATCGTTAGTGCTGAAATCGATACAATAATATGCAACGAAGTTAGAAAGATGATTGTATAAAGGAATGCATGGTAGCCCTTATAATGTAACTTTTAGTGTCGTGGAGATAGGCTTGTCTTTTCCTGTCGAGATAAGTATGTATCAAACGGATCTTGAAAGTTGATGTATAATGTAAATATGTAAGACACAAGTGCTCCTCATTTTGGGGTCTATGGAATGGTCAGGAATTAATTTGTTATTTGGTCATACATCCTTATGAACAAAATTTGTATTTACTCCTTCTCCTTTTTCCTTAGTATCAACTCACAAATAATGGGATGTTACAGATAGAGTGGGATGGTTAGGGGTAGAGTGAGAGAGAGGGGGTATGGTTAGTGTGAGAGGGAGGAGTATGGGGAATATATATATACACATAACACACACACACACAGAGTGGTGGGCAGGTGGTTACGGGTAAAGGGAGGAGCGTGAGGGAGAGGGGGACATAGAGAGAAAGGGATGAGGGAGTGGTTAGTGGTTGGGAGAAGGGGTATTAGGAGTGACATGCACAGAGGGGGTTTAGGGTTATGAGGAATAAAGGAGAGAGATAAGTAGGATGGTTATGGGTAGTGGGGTAGGAGGCGGGTTAGGGAGTCAGAGGGGGGAGGTGTTAATGGGTTTGGAGAAAGAGAGGGGTGGGGTTTATTGTCACAGAGAGAGAGAGAGAGAGAGAGAGAGAGAGAGAGAGAGAGAGAGAGAGAGAGAGAGAGAGAGAGAGAGAGAGAGTTTGTAAGGGTTCGGGTGAGGATGGGAGAGAGATAAGTAGAGGAGGGGGGTTATTAGTAGAGAGAGAGGGGGGTAGTAAGTTTTAGGGTGAGGAGCATAGAGAGAGAGATAGAGGAGGGTGTTAGGGGGTTGGTGGAGAGATAAAGGGGGTGTTAGGGTATTAGAGGAGAGAGAGGGGTCTATGATAGGGGTATGTGTAGGATTCAGGGAGAGAGAGAGTGGGAGAAGGGGTTAGTAAGTTTTAGGGGGTGGAGGGGAGAGAGAGAGATATGGGGGAGTAAAGCTTAGGGGAGGAGGAGGGAGATAGAGAGAGAGAGTGGGGGAGAGAGAGAAAGAGATAGATAGATAGAGAGAGAGAGAGTTATTAGTAGGGGGAGGAATAGGGGAGAGAGAGAGAAAGAGATTCAGGTGTTGTCTATTTACATAGAGAGATAGAGAGAGGGAGAGAGCGCGGTCATGGTTAGTGGAAGGATTAGGGGAGAGAGAGGGAGGGGTAGGATTGTCATATCCTGAATTTTGGATTAACTATTTTGTTGTTATATTGGGCCATGACCCCAACACCTATGTTTTATTTTGAGTATTGGGCATGAGCCCTAGCACCTATGATTTATTATTTTATATATATATCAACATATCGGGCATGGAACCTGACTGACTTCTTTATTTGAGTATATACTGGGCAAAAAGGCCCCAATATTTTAATGATGTTCTTCAGCTTTGATAAGGGTACAAACCCTAATATACTCAGATGATCTTTTGTTACTTACTGTGCAGAGCTATGATTTTACATGATTTGACTTATGAGTGTGCTGAGCATGGACTCAGAAACACACATGTAACCTACATACTCAGCATAAGCCCCGATGTACCTAATAGAATGTTTATGTAGTGGTAGTAAGCCCTGAGGTACATTGAGTTTTGGGCCTAATCCCTGGAGCACTCCAATCTTGATAAACGAATACCAGATCCGAGGCAACTTAAATATTCTAGATGTGCCTCACAACCACATTCTAGCACTAGTGTTGAGTAGAGGCTCCGAAATTGCACTATCATAACGCCCATGTGAGAGTGTTGAGTTAAAAGGATCTCAAGAGCACTCGGGGTTACTGTATCTCAAAGTGTTGAGTCGGAGGGACTCTGAATAGCACTTTTACTTTCATCACACTTATTTTATTTGATTAAATGATTTATCTTTTATCTATCATCAAGTACTATGGGAACTACCATGTTAAACGAGGGAATCCAACATGCAAACAGAGAGATAGAGGTTCCTATCCAAGCTTACCGAGACCATCCAAAGAATTGGACCTTGTCCTTAAAAGTTAAAAAAACAAGTATCATGTGAGGATACATAACTAAATAAAAGATAATTATCAGTAGTCTTTTATGAAGGCCTCAAGGCTAATATTATTACTAAGAGCTTTAATAATAATGGTGTCATTATTTAATTATGGAATATAATTAGTATATATAATGTATGCATTATTGAATATTATAAATAATGTATTAATAGTTAAGTGAAATATAATTTTTGTTATTATAATTATTTTTCTTATACTTATTAATTGAGAGCATAAATCAAAATCACTTATAGTTAAATAGTTGGAAAAAGTCCTAGTTCAAAAGGACTAGGTATTTAGTAAACAATATCTTCTAAATATGAAATTTATTAATTTAAAGAAACAAATTATTCCAATAGTCATAGTTAAAGAATCCCCTACTTAAAGAGGGCAGATGCCAAGTTGGAGGATTAGCTATCTTGTAATTATCATTCTCTCATGGTAACTAAAGGAAAAACTTCTACTCCAAGAAACTGGACCAACAGTAACCCTAGGTCCACTATCTCTTTTGCATGTTGGAATCCATCTCAGGGGCATCCATACAGAACTAGGAACGGTTGTAGGATATTGGTTGGGAGGAACATGGTAACCCCAAAGCCATCTAGCTAAAGGAAATCGCCCTAACAGGTTATCTAGATACAATAGGCTCTGCATTAACTATTGTTTAGTGTGTAGGTTTCTATAGGAAGGAATCAAGTGCCAAGCAGCTAGGTTTCCATAGGAAGGGACCAAGTACTCAAGCAACCAGGTATGGAATATTTGATGTTTCAAATTTAAGTTATAATAAAGTTAGGCTTTTAAAATTAGAATAGATACTGCAATATTGTTTTCATTACAAATAGTATCAAATTCGAGGTTCTGCCCAAAACCCAATGGAGGGTCTAGCAGGTCTAGCCAAGCTAGCCTTTGCTAGACAACTTATATTGTCTTCTAGGTTAGGGTTATTATAATTTCTTGTTTATAGGTATATGTTTTCTGTTTGAATCGTATTCCCTTATTCGTAGTGCAAGGTTTCATCTATGCCTGTTAGTTATTTTAAATTATTAACCTGTCTATATTGAAAACAACACCCAATAGAAAAAAAAAACCAGACATCGAAGCTTTCAGCTACACTACTCAGATCAATTATCAAACACCTCTATGATGGCAATCTTTAGTCAAACTTTAAATGCATCAAGTATTGCAAAGAGATTCTTATTCCAAAACATAGATTCACACAAAACTCAAACAGTATTCTACATTTTAATGTGGGTTCCAATCCCAAGACCCTTACAGGATTGCCTCTTAATTCATGGATCGAACCCCATCCCCAATCAAAATGCTCATCATATCAAACCTAACTATTGAACACACAATGATCAGATAAATGTATCGCTTACACAGAAATAGTTATACACAAAAATAGTTACTTGTCCAAACAAATGTTTCCCATCTTCATTTAACGAAACACCTACAGCCTGTATTTATACAAACATAAAATGCCAAAGGTAGGGCTCGAATCCCTCTAGGTTCACATGTAAAGACAACTACTGGTCAAACGCATCTCATAACCAAAAATAAACACAAACAAAGGCTATGACATCATACATTTATAATTGCATATCTTAAAGATTCGAAAATCCTGTTGGTCACGATTTTCCCATCCATTGATCAAGTCTCATAGTCTAAACATTTAGGGGTCATCCTGTAAAGAGAAATTAACCACGGGTTGGGGTATCAACCGCTGGAGTAGCTCACTTAGCCCAGAAATGATCGTTAGTCAAATAACAGAGATACCACAGACATCAAACGGATACAGAGCTTCTATTTAGTAAAACAAGTCGACTAGCTACAGGATAGAAGCACAAATAACTTATACATCTTTATAAACTTCTTTTACGCCATAGGGAAGAAAAATGCAGAACAGAGCAAAGATAATATGCATACATTTACCATGGGGAAAAGAGATAAACGATTTTCCATCAAGAACATAGACTAACAGAGCACTATTAAAAAGAAAATACAGTGGCCATAGTTTCTTTACACGACCATTTAAACTTGATAAAAACAGAAAACGCAGAGGTCCTTTCCCCATTTCCAAACTTCAAAGACGAGCTCCACGAATACATACAGGGGATAATATTCTCTCAAAAACCAACATTTACATAACCACAGATACATGGAAGGCATGGAAACCCTTAGTAGATCCACCCATCAAAATATTATTACAACAATGTACCAGACACCGGGTCAAGCCAAAGGAAACCTCTCTGGAGATTCCATGTCTGAGTGAGCCAAAGGCCTCACGAATCTCCCCATTACCAAATTATCAAACCCTTCTCCAAAACATCGAGACAAATAGGGTGAAAGGTTGAAAGAACCCAGGACTTACAAGTCCAAAATAAGTGGTACAGTCGTATTTCTTGTCACTCTGATCCACACAGAGAGCCACCATACCTGTAAGAGAATGAAAGCAAGAAGGAGTTAGGGCCTGTCAGTTCTTAAAGCTACAATGAAGCAAATAATAAATCTCAACATATAAAACATGGACATGATCTTACCTATAGGATCACCTCTTCATTGCCTTCGTGTCTTCCAAAGCTTACCCTTGCCATGAGCGTAGCTCAGGCCACACGCAACCACATAACAAAAAGAGATAAAACCCTCGTAGCCAAAAGACCAAGTGAAATCGTGATTTTGGCAAAGTTTGGTGTAACCCTTGCTCAAAGCCTTAGTCCATAGTCTAGCTGGCCAAAGCCACATGACTACCATGTGTGATTTTAATGCTTCCAACTACCACATTGGGTTTCCAATAAAAATTATCAAGATATGTAGTACAGTCGTGTGGGTGCAATACCCTTAGTCTATTAATACAAAAACAAGGTTCTCAACTGTTTCATGATAGCATAAGGGAGGGGGTTCCACTTTTAGAGTTTGTTTTTACATAGGAAAGTTGCCAACCTTATGGCCACCAAAGGACACCTGCATGGAGGGTTACAATTAAATAAGCATTAGCATAATCGCTAAGTAAGTCCATAGGTTTTCCCCTATTCACACCTTACCTCTCGGCGACTCCGCCATAAGTGTTTAAACCAAACCCCAAACATTCAGGTATTTCAACTCCCCTCATCAGCTTCATCATACCTGAGAATTGACATTAGACAATTGATGTTTCAAACATACATCTAAATCAAGTAAGCAGAATAGAGACTGGTATAAATGTAGGAAAATCTCATAAATGTATAACCTCTGTTAGGAAATTTAGCAAGAAGATTTTTTTTTATCTTACCATTTTAGGGACATTACAAGTGGTATCAAAGCTTAGTTACAAAACTAAGTGACCTATTGGGCTCATTACAAACATACGCTGTAGATCCATAGTAAACATAAACATACCTTCAGAAATTTTATTTTATTTATGTAAAAAAATGAACTAACAGATTTTCTATTCTTGATGCTTATATAAACACTGCAGGTACAGTCAATGTCTGAAAAATGAATGTAGAAGGGGGCAGCAGCATGCATGGAAATCTGAACTCCCCACCATGAGAGCAAGAAATTGTGGTGGAACTCAACTCGAATTTAATGAAATCCATGCAAAATCTACAGGCCGAATTCCAAAGTTTCCGAGATGAAAACATGCAGGAAAGAAGAGAGCAGTAAGCTATAAATGAAGCTTTGCTTCAGAATTTAAGAGGGGAAAAACCCCACATATAGCCCACACTCTCAGTCAACACTTTTGAAAAGGGAAACATTCACCCAAAGAAAATTGTCAGTCCTAAGGGAGAGGAACAGGGTGAAAACATACTTGAATCAATGGAAGAGTATTGTAAGAGCTCTTCCAACAATAAAGGTTCACCACCTCCTTGCAAGAAAAGGAGGAAAAATGACGACAGTCTGCAAGGGGAATTCAAAAAGATAAATTCCCGAACCTATGACGGAGAGATTAACTCCGGGGAAAACGATGAGGAGTGGCTACTAGGGATGAATAAATACTTCAAAGCTCATAATTACTCTAGTGAAATGAAAGCCTAACTAGCCATAGACAACATGAATGGTAAAGCTTCCAGATGGTGGTGGGACTTGAAACACACCAAAGGACAAGATCTGAGAGACATAACCTGAGATACTTTTAGCAGAATATTCCAGGACAAATATATGTCCGGAAGATTCTTTGACAAGAAAATTAAAGAATTTCATGAGTTAAAAATGGGCTCCCTAACTATGGAAGCATTCATAAACTGATTCTTAGACTTGATGCACTCTGTACCATACATTAAAGACAAGAAGGTCAAATTACAACAATTCTTGGGAGGGATGCTACCAAACTTTAGAGAAAAGATAGAGTTTGACATGCCCAAAACCCTTGATGTGACCTTACATAAAGCAAGACTGTGTTATGAACACAAAAAACCAAGGAATGACAACATCAATAGAAATAGAGATAGGTTCAGAACCTTCTTGGACAATCGCAGACCAGGTTTTATACCTCCACCTTACCGAAAGCAAAACAACAGTTTTCCGCCGAATAGAGGATTCAACTGACCTCAAGCATGACCAAGTGCACCACCACCATCGACTAACAGGCCAACTTTCAACAAAGGGACCAAAGCTGTCCCACCAACCATTTCTTGATGGAAATGCCAAGGGCCCGACTACTACAAATATTGCCCCAGCAAAACAGATGGAGTTTTACACAACATCCAAGCAGAGCCTACCATAGGAGACATGGCAAAGAGACCTAGGATTTATGCCGCTCTTTATGGCCAGTAGGCGGATCACCAAGCCACCATGGTGGAAATAAAGGGTAAGATCTCTAACATTTCCATTTCAGTTTTAATAGATCCTGGCGCTTACCGAAGTTATATCTCCCCTAAGTCAGTGGACACTTGTAAGTTGAACCAAGACCCTCACGAGAAACCGTGGATGGTACAACTAGCCACCGGTACCAAACGAAAGGTCTCTGAGTTAGTTAAGACTTGTGAGATAGAATTAAACGGGTTCCGAACTAGGATAGATTTAAACATTCTACCCCTAGGGTCGTACGATGCACTCATCGGCATGGATTGGTTAGAGGAACACCATATCCTACTAGACTACTTAAACAAATCCTTACTCTGCAAGGATGACCAAGGGAATCAGAAGACGATTCAGGGTATCCCTAAGAAAGTGTCGATACGACAGATATCCACCTTACAATCAAAGAAATGTATCAGAAAAGGTTGCAAACTATTTACCGTCAATATACAAAACATAGAAACTGATAGGGAACAAAAGATTGAATACTTCCCAGTCCTCGTGGAATTCAAGGATGTATTTCCCGAGGAAATTCCCATATTACCACCCAAACAAGACTTAGACTTTTCCATTGAGGTAACAGATGAGTCAGTACCAACTTCTAAAGCCCCGTACCACATGAGCACACCAGAATTGTTGGAGCTCAAGCTTCAGTTACAAGAGTTAATAGAGAAAGGGTACATTTGACCAAGTGTGTCCCCTTGGGGTGCACCAATACTCTTCATCAAGAAGAAATATGGAACGATGCAGATGTACATCGATTACTGCCAACTCAACAAGATGGCCATTAAGAACCACTACCCACTCCATAGGATCGACTACTTGTTTGACCAAGTTGGAGGGGCAAAGATCATTGCAAAGATCAACTTATGATCCGGATACCATCAGGTGAGGATCTGTGATGAGGATATCAATAAAATGGCATTACGAACCCATTACGGCCACTACGAGTTCGTAGCGATGCCTTTTGGGCCGATGAACGCACCGGCCAACTTTATGTGCGTGTTGAACAGTATCTTTAGTAAATACCTCGATAAATTTGTTCTAGTGTTTATTGGCGACATTTTGATCTACTCCAAGAATGAAGTATAACATGAGGAACAACTATGAATTGTTTTACGGATACTAAGGGAACACCAACTTTACACCAAGTTTAGTAAGTGCGATTTCTACAAACCCCAGATTCAATACTTAGGACATATCATTTCCGAGAAGGGAATAGCCGTCGACCCCAAAAAGGTCAAAGCTATCGAAAAATGGCCCACACATACTTTGTAATGTCCCTAAAATAGCAAAAAATTAAAAAAAAATCCTTTACTGCAACAAGCGCTATTTAAAGATGAAGAGTTCATAATTTTAACTCTAATACTGAGAAACAACTTTGGTATTTGTTTGCAACATCTAAGAATTTATGTTTTTCTAAACAAGAGAGTCTTATTGGTTTAAATCTTAGTTTCTGCGGAAGTGATGTGGTGAAAAAGGAACATGGATTTCTAAAGTATGTTTGGAATGCTAGAGTAATAATTGACCTACTCCTTACAACTAAGGTCCATATGCATGTTATACTTGTAAACTGTTTAAATGAATTCTTATGAATATAATTATGAATGTCTAAATGATCCTTCAAGTGATATGATCA
Source organism: Larix kaempferi (assembly GCA_027924585.1). Classification (NCBI taxonomy): domain Eukaryota; kingdom Viridiplantae; phylum Streptophyta; class Pinopsida; order Pinales; family Pinaceae; genus Larix; species Larix kaempferi. The sequence continues at coordinate 214,144 of BSBM01002230.1, read as the reverse complement.
TAAGAGGTTGAGTCCTATGATGGGACCTTGGTAATAATTGAGGCAAAATAAATACCCCGGCAGGGTTGCCGAGAGGTAAGAGCACTCTCGGGAGAGTTCTAGACTTACTTAGCATTTTAGCTAACATAACATTTTCATGTTTTTTGTTTGCAGGTATTCACCCTGTGAAAATTTTACCCTAGAGGATCTATCCATACTCCACCCAATGTTAAGTTTACAATGTAAAGGCTAAGTGTGATGGTCAAGTCCTTAATGGATAGACTATTATAGAATTGTTAAGGTGCCAAAGGGGTTTGATAATGTAATTTTAAGGTAGGGAGACCTTTGGAACAATGCATGTATATCGACCAGTCATGGCTATTATCACACGCAAACTATAGTCTTGCATGAATATTTGAGTCTCCATTAAAGCAGGGTTTGTTGCAACATTAACTACGCCTTAACGTATAGTGGATGACAAGATGTCCAGTGAGGGTTCGTAATGATTTGGGGTTTTCCTTGGTCATGTCCTCTGCGTTTTAATTTGTAACCTCAACTCTGCCCTGTATTGCATTTTTGGGGGGTGGTTTCATGCCTTGACCTGAGCTATGCTCATGGTCAATGCACTTTGACGTTTTCTCGGGTGGTGAGGTGAAGAATGCCATACTCTTCTCAGGTATGTAGAGCTTTCAGTGTTTCTTTACGAAATACATTCTCTCGCTATTAAATCTCTCAGGGTTTTAACCTGGATTTTCATGTTGGTTTGACAGGTAGTGCCTGCGAAGGTCTCTGCGTGGGTTGCTGTGGATGTTTCAGGACTTTAGATGATGTGGGTATTAGTAATGGTAAGTCCAGCTACATACCCATGTGCTATACCCTCTTACATCTCTGGTGGGGCACTATGTATTTCATTTTGTTTATGGGAGGATTCGTGAGCCTTTTGGCTTACTGGTTCTATTTGAAGCCTGGATGGGTCGCCTCTGGCTAGACGAATGATTGCTTTGAGTTTATGAGTTTCAAAATGTAATAATGAGATGTAGCGAAGTGGAACTCCTATGGAATTTCTATTGGGATTTAGAAGATCATTTTTATTACTTGCCTGATGCTTTGTGACTAGTGTACTCTAGTTTTGATGGCCATTCTTGGCACCTTCGTTGTAGTTTTTGTGTCTGCATGAACTTGAGGTTTTACATAGAGAATTCTTTCTTGTATATTTATGGTGTGAAAATAAAAACTATAGTGTTTCAAAACTAGTTCCTATCAGTGTAACTTTTGTTTAAGAGAACAAAATGACTCAGCCGGGGAGTATTATGTTTGTTGTAATGATTTCTCATTTCGATTATAATTCCGTTTGTTTATAATTTTTCATGTGGGATGTAAATGAAAGTGTCATGGTTTCACAATGATGTTATACCTGTGCTGTAGATAGCAATCAAGAACCTTGTGGTTTTATCTTTTTCTACGTTTTTGGATTGATAGTCTCTGCCTTGGATTTTACTGTAGTTACTTCGTTTAAAAAGAAGGAAGGATAACGCCCAAGTGGGAATCCTATAGGTATTGTTGTTGGTATTAATTATTTGGCAAGTCGTTATTCTAGAATTATATGTTTGATGTCGATACCAAAATTCTCGTTTTACGAAAGTCTGGGTCTGTAGCTATAGCTACGTGTTGATGCATTTTGGCAAAAAAAAGACCATCGGGTTCGACCCCTTGACATGTGTTTGATATATATATATATATATATATATATATATAAATAATAAAAATATGTGTGAAGGTTTAATGTTCCCTTTGCAACTACTATTTTCATTTTCTGTGTGGCGTCTGCATGGTTTGGATTTATTGTTTCATTTTGGATTTGAAATAATGATTTAGAACAAAAATAAATCTACAATACTTTGGTTAATAATACAATATGAAAAAGGGATTTGTGGCTGTTTAAGCCCTATGATTCATTCTACAAGATTTCTATAATACATGTATTTATCCTATCTAATAAAGAAACGAGCTGTAATGGAAATAATGAACGGTTAGTAGTACATTGTATATAAGATGTTGTCAGAATAAAAAGGGTACTGTCTGTTCAAACTTATAAGAAATACTAGTCTATAGGTTTTCTACATAGATGTCTAGCACAGACTAGTGGACTAGTCATGCTAGACATGCGACAGTTATCACAAAGTAATTTTCTAGGGTTGGTAATATTTCTTAACCTAAAGTTTGATATGCATTTAACCCTAGAAGATAATGCCCTAAATGCCCTTTGCTCCTTAAGAAAAGTATTGTTGTAGATGGTTTAAGGGAATTAAATACTAAGTAACAATCTAATTGAATTGAATGAATAAAATATAGTGAGTTGAACAATTCATACCTGGTAGCTTGTAGCTTGCCCTCCTTCTATAGTAACCTACACACTCAATCAATTAATTAGTGGAAAACTCTGCTGTGTTCAGCTGACCTAATTAGAATGATTCCTTGACTAGATAACTTTGGCGCTACCACGTTCCTACCAACCATGATCCAACAACCGTTCCTGGTTCAGTATGGATCCCCCCGAGTTGGTTTCGACATGCAAATTGAGAGATAGGGGCCCTAGTTTCACTGCTGGTTCAGATCTGAAAATTTATGTGAAAGGCTTCACTTCTTGGAGTAGAAAATTCTCTTTGGTTCTATAAGAGAATTATCATAAAAGATCATTCCTCAAACTTTGAGGTCTGTCCTCTTTATGTAGGGAAATATTGAATTAGGACTGTTGGAATGATTGGTTTCTTTAAATTAAATAAATTAATTTTTGAAAGATATTTCTTTAATTAATTACTAGTTCTATTGGAACTAGGACTTTTCAAATTGTTTAACTCAATTGCTTTTGATTTAAGCCTTATTATAAAATAAATCAATGCTTCAACTATATAAAATAAATGTATTTTATAAATAAATAATAACAACATTATTATTAAAGCTATTAATAATAATATTAGCCTTGAGGATTTTATGCATGTTAACCCTAGAAGACTACTAGTAGTTAATTCATGCTTTAAGTGGTGGTGTTTATCTTTTATTTAATTAGGTATCTTCACATGATACTTCTTTTAATCTTTTAAGGATAAGGTCCACTTCTTAGGATGGTATCAATAATCTAGGATAGGCACCTCTAGTCTCTCCCTTTGCATGTCGGATTTCCTCATTTTAACATGGTAGTTCCCGCAGTACTTGATGATAGATATAATAAGATTTATTTAATCAATTCGAATAGTTGTGATACGAACATAAGTGCTATTCAGAGTCCTTCCAACTCAACACTTGAGATCTAGTAACCCCGAGTGCTCTTCAGAGCCTTCTAACTCAACACTGTCACATGGCCATTACGCTAGTGCAATTCCAAAGCCTCTGCTCAACACTATAGCTAGAATGTGGTTGTGAGGCACAGCTAGAATATTTAAGTGGCGTTGGATATGGTATTCATTTTCTTTCAATCTTGGAGTGCTACAGGGCTTATGCCCAACACTCGACGTACATCGGGGCTTATGCCCAGCACGTAATAAGAGTCCTCTAGATACATCGGGGCTTAGGCCCAATATATAGGTCATTCATGTGTTTCTAAGTCCACACTCAACACACTATATAATCTTCCATATGAATCATGCTCTGCATAGCATAATGTAACAGAAGAAGTAATCTCAGTATATTATAAATTGTAACCAAATCACATAATAAAACATAACTTTATCCATTCGGGCTTTCCTACCCAGTATATAATAAAAAATCAAACAATCAGGGTACATGCCCAATATATCAACTCATGAGAGAATAAATCAAAACATGCTAGGGCTTATGCCCAATAATAAATCACATATGTTGGGGTTGTGAGCCCAATATAACATAGAAAATAGTCTGTCCAAAATTCGGGATATTACATCCCTCCGTGCTTAGAACAACACCGTCCCTGGTGTTCTAGGGACTAGAGATAAATTGATGAAATAAGGCAGGGTAATCCTTTTTCATGGTGTCTTCATTTTCCCATGTGGCCTCCTCGGGCCCGAAGTGTTTCCATTGCACTTTCAACTAGATGATTGTGCTCCTCCTAAGTTGTACCTCCCTCTTGGTGGGGTTGTTCATGACATACATTCTAAGCACGTCCTCGAGGATTTGGTTTACTCTTTTTGTTTGTCCATCGGTTTGGGGGTGGTATGTGGTACTAAACTATAGTTGTGTCTCCAACCCAGAGAATAGTGCTCTCTAGAAGTTGCTAGTGAAATTCGTGTCTCGATCAGAAATAATTGCTTTGGGTATCTCGTGTAGCCAGAAAATCTCCTTTAGGAAGATTTCCATGATGTGGACTACCTTGTAGGTAGATGTTCCTGGTATGGAATGTGCTGATATCATCTTTTGATATCTCGGGTGTCCTGAATACAGTTTCTGATGGAACTCAGTGAGTATGTTAGATCTAATGTTTCCACTCTCGGGAACATAAATTCCCTCCTTTGACCATAACAACCCTGATTCATGTATCTTGTATTCTTTTTGCTATTGAAAAAGCCTATCTTCTTGGATCCTTTTAAGGATCTCGACATAGAATTGATCATTTTGGCATGCCGTTCTAATTCTGTCATGTAAGTTGGAGTCAGTTCGACTTTCAGTTAATTCATATAACATTTGGGATCGTCGACTTAAAGCATCGACGATCTTGTTTTATTTTCCCTTGATGTGTTTTAGTTCGAAGTGGTACTCACTAAGGAAGGATAACCACCTAGCTTATCTAGCATTCAGGTCAGGTTGGTCAAACTGGTATTTTAGACTCATGTGGTCCGTCTTTAATAGGAATTTCTTGCCCATGAGGTAATGTCTCCACATCTTTAAGGCATGGATAATGGCGGCTAACTCGAGGTCATGCGTGGGATAGTTCTTCTCATGTTCTTTTAACTTCCTTGACTCGTAGCAAATGACAAAGTCATCCTACATAAGGACTCCACCAAGTCCTTCCTTGCTTGCATCGGTGAAAACTATGAAGTCCCCATTGGGGTCGACAATTCGTAGTATTGGTGTGCTAATCAGAAGAAGTTTCAACTTATAAAAACTTTCTTCGCACTTAGCCATCCAAATGAACTTCTTGGTCCTCTTTTGTAGAGCGTTCATAGGACAAGTGATCCGTGAGAAGTTCTCAATGAAATTTTGATAATACCCGGCTAAACCTAAGAATGATCGTATGTTGAAACCACAAGTAGGTGTGGGCCAATCCTCAATAGCTTTAACCTTTTCAGGGTCAACTGCTATTCCCTTCTCCGATATGATGTGTCCTAGGTATTTTATCTGAGGTCTATAGAAATCACACTTACTAAAATTTGCGTATAGCTAATGTTCTCATAGTATCCCTAAAACTATTCGGAGGTGTTCCTCATGTTCTTCTTCATTCTTGGAACAGATCAGAATATCGTCCATGAAGACTAGAACAGACTTGTAGAGGTATTTAATGAAGATGTTGTTCATCATGCACATAAAGTTGGAAGGCGCATTTGTCAATCCGAAAGGCATTACTACAAACTCATAGTAGCCGTATCGAGTTCGAAAGGTGGTCTTACTGATATCTTCGTCATGGATTCTCACCTGGTGATATCCTTCGCGTAGGTTGACCTTTGAGAAGATCTTCGCTCCTCTGACTTGATCAAACAAGTCATCGATCGTAGGGAGTGGGTAACGGTTCTTGATGGTTAACTTGTTGAGTTGACTATAATTGATGCACATACACATCGTTCTGTCCTTTTTCTTGACAAAGAGTATTGGTGCTCCCCAAGGAGACACACTCGATCGAATGTATCCCTTGTCTATTAGTTCTTGTAACTGTATCTTGAGATCCACCAATTATGGTGTGCTCATACGGTAAGGAGCCCTAGAGACTGGTACTGATCCAGGTGTTAGCTCTATGGAAAAGTCTATGTTCCGTTTAGGTGGTAACCTTGGTATTTCTTTGGGAAATATGTCCTTGAAATCTAATAGTACTGGAAAATCTTCAATCTTTTGTTCTCTATCGGCTTCTACCATTTGAAGGTGGATTGCAAAGAGTTTTCAACTGTTTCTTAAGCATTTCTTTGCTTTTAGTGCAGATATCTGTCATACTAATACTTCCTCAGGTATACCTTGGATTGTCCTTCGATTCCCTTGACTATCTGTGCATAGGATTGCTTTGTTTAAGCAATCCAACAAGGCATGCTATTCTTCTAACCAATCCATGCATATTATTACATCATAAGACCCTAGCAGTAAGATGTTTAAATCTACCATGGTCGGAAAAACCATTTTAAAGCTAACTCACTACTCTTAACTAGTTCGGAAACCTTTCATTTGGTACTGGTGGCTAGTTGTACCAGCCATGGTGCCTTGTGATTTTCTCGGTTTAAATTGCAAGTTTCTACTATCTTAGAGGAGATGTAGCTTCAGCAAGCACTAGAGTCTATTAAAAAATTGAAACTGATGTACTTGAGAGCTTACCCTCAATCTCTACCATAGTGGCCTGGTGATCTGCTTGCCAACCATCAAGTGCAGCATAAATTATTGGTGTTCTTGCCACATCCCCTATTATCAGTTCAACTTGTATGTTCTGTAATACTCCATCCATCTTGTTGGGACAATCTCAGAAATAGTGAGGTCGCTGGCATTTCCAACAAATGATAGTGGGTGGAGTAGTTTTGGCCCCTTTATTGAAGTCTGGCCTGTTATGCTGTGGTACAAGCACATTTGGCAGTGGAGGAGGCCGATTGAAACCCTTGTTGGGTGGGAAACTATTGTTTTGTTTTCGGTAAGGAAGTGGCCTAAAAATCGGCCTTTGGTTGTCTGAAAAGGTTCTGAACTTGTCTCTATTTCTATTTATGTTGTCATTTCTTGGTTGTCCGTGTTCATAATAGAGTCAGGCTTTGTGTAAGGTCACGTCTAGAGTTTTGGGCATGTCAAATTCAATCTTTTCTCTAAAGTTTGGTGGTAGACATCCCAGAAATTGTTGTATCTTGACCTTTTCATCCTGTATGTAAGGGACATAATGTAGCAGGTCTAAAAATCTGTTGATGAAAGCTTCCATTGTCATGGAGCCCATTTTCAGTTCATGGAGTTCTTCCTGTAGATTCTACATAGACTTCATTAGATCAGAATTTAACTCCACCGCAATTTCTTACTCTTGTGCGGGAGAGTTCAAATTGTTGTGTATGCTGCTGCCCTGTACTGCATTCATTTTTCAGATGATGTCTGTACCTGAAATTTATTTAAGTATCTGTTTGCAGAAAGAAAAATTGTTTAGTTCATTTTCACATAAAACATAATAAAATTTCTAAGTAAAGTTTTCTATTTTTATGTGTATGTGTAGTGGATGTTTTGTAATGAGCCCAATAGGTCACTTAGTTTTTGTAACTTGGCTTTGATACCACTTGTAATGTCCCTAAAATAGAAAAAAATTAAAAAAATTTCCGTTACTGCAACAAGCACCATTTAAAGATGAAGAGTTCATAATTTTAACTCTAATACTGAGAAACTACTTTGGTATTTGTTTGCGACATCTAAGAGTTTATGTTTTTCTAAACAAGAGAGTCTTACTGGTTTAAATATTGTTTATGTGGAAGTGATGTGGTGAAAAAGGAACATGGATTTCTAAAGCATGATTGGAATGCTAGAGTAATAATTGACCTACTCCTTACAACTAAGGTCCAGATGCATGTTATACTTGTAAACTGTTTAAATGAATTCTTATGAATATAATTATGAATATCTAAATGATCCTTCAGGTGATATGATGATAAGAGGTTGAGTCCTATGATGAGACCTTGGTAACAGTCAAGGCGAAAGAAATACCCTGGCAGGTTTGCCGATAGGTAAGAGCACTCTCGGGAGAGTTCTGGACTTATTTAGCATTTTTGCTAATATAACATTTTCATGTTTTGTGTTTGCAGGTATTCACCCTATGACAATTCTACCCTAGAGGATCTATCCATACTCCACCCAATGTTAAGTTTACAAGGTAAAGGCTAAGTGTGATGGTCAAGTCCTTAATAGATAGACTATTATACAATTGTTAAGATGCCAAATGGGTTTGCTAATGTAATTTTAAGGTAGGGAGACCTTTGGAACAATGCATGTATACTGAGCTAGTCGTGGCTATTATCACACGATGCAAACTATAGTCTTGCACGAATATTTGAGTCTCCATTAAGCAGGGTTTGGTGCAACATTAACTACACCTTAACGTATAGTGGATGATAGAATGTCCAATGAGGGTTCGTAACAATTTGGGGTTTTCCTTGGTCACGTCCTCTCCGTTTTCATTTGTAACCTCACCTCTACCCCGTATTGCGTTTTTTGGGGGTGGTTTTGTGCCTTGACCTGAGCTACACTCATGGTCAATGCACTTTGACGTTTGCTTTGGTGGTGAGGTGAAGAATTCCATACTCTTCTCAGGTATGTAGACCTTTTAGTGTTTCTTTACGAAATACATTCTCTCGCTGTTAAATCTCTTAGAGTTTTAACCTAGATTTTCATGTTGGTTTGACAGGTAGTGTCTGCGAAGGTCTCTGCATGGGTTGATGTGGATGTTTTAGGACTTTAGATGATGTGGGCATTAGTAATGGTAAGTCGACCTACATACCCATGTGCTTTTCCCTCTTACATCTCTAGTCGGGTACTGTGTATTTCATTTTGTTTATGGGAGGCTTCGTGAGCTTTTTGCCTTACTAGTTCTATTTGAAGCCTGGAAGGGTTGCCTCTGGTTGGACCAACGATTGATTTGAGTCTATGGGTTTTGAAATGTAATAATGAGATGTAGTGAAGTGGAACTCCTGTGGAATTTCTATGGGGATTTAGAAGATCATTTTTATTACTTGCCCGATGCTTTGTGACTAGTGTACTCTTGTTTTGATTGCCATTGTTGGCAGCTTCATTGTAGTTTTTGTGTCTCCATGAACTTGAGGTTTTACACAGAGAATTCCTTCTTGTATATTTATGGTGTGAAAGTAAAAACTAGAGTGTTTCAAAACTAGTTCCTATCAGTGTAACTTTTGTTTAAGAGAACAAAATGACTCAGCCGGGGAGTATTATGTTTGTTGTAATGATTTCTCATTTTGATTATAACTCTGTCTGTTTATAATTTTTGATGTGGGCTGTAAATGAAAGTGTCAGGGTTTCACAACGATGCTATACCTATGCTGTAGATAGCAATCAAGAACCCTATGGTTTTATCTTTGTCTACGTTTTTGGATTGACAGGCTCTATGTTGGATTTTACTGTAGCGACTTCGTTTAAAAAGAAGGGAGGATAGCGCCCAAGTGGGCATCCTGTAGGTATTGCTGTTGGTATTAATTCTTTTGCTAGTCGTTATTCTAGAATTATATGTTTGATGTCGATACCCAAATTCTCATTTTATGAAGGTGTGGGTCTGTAGCTGCAACTACGTGTTGATGCGTTTTGGCGAAAGAAAGGCCATGGTGTTCGACCCCTTGACCTATGTTTTGATATATATATATATATATATATATATATATAAATAATGAAAATATCTGCGAAGGTTTAATGTTCCCTTTGCAACTACTATTTTCATTTTCTGTGTGCTGTTTGCATGGTTTGGATTTAGTGTTTGGTTTTGGATTTGAAATAATGGTTTAGAACATAAATAAATCTACAATACTTTGGTTAATAATAAAATATGAAAAAGGTATTTGTGGCTTTCTAAGCCCTATGATTTGTTCTACAAGATCTCTGTAATACATGTATTTATCCTATCTAATAAATAACTGAGTTGTAATGGAAATAATGAATGGTTAGTAGTACATTGTATATAAGATGATGTCAGAATAAAAAGGGTATTGTCTCTTCAAACTTAAAAGAAATACTAGTCTATAGGTTTTCTACATAGATGTCTAGCACAAGCTAGTGGACTAGCCATGCTAGACATGCGATAGTTGTCATGAAGTAATTTTCTAGGGTTTATAAGGTTTCTAAACCTGAAGTTTAATATGCATTTAACCCTGGAAGCTGATGCCCTAAATGCCCTTTGCTCCTTAAGAAAAGTATTGTTGTAGATGGTTTAAGGGAATTAAATACTAAGTAACAAGCTAATCAAATTGTATGAATAAAATATAGTGAGTTGAACAATTCATACCTGGTAGCTTGTAGCTTCCCCTCCTTCTGTAGTAACCTGCACACTCAATCAATTAATTAGTGGAAAACACTGTTGTGTTCAGCTGACCTGATTAGAATGATTCCTTGACTAGAAAACTTTGGGGCTACGACGTTCCTCCCAACCATGATCCTACAATCGTTCCTGGTTCAGTATGGATCCCCCCGAGCTGGTTTCGACATGCAAATTGAGAGATAGAGGCCCTAGGTTCACTACTGGTTTAGATCTGAAAATTTATGTGGAAGGCTTCACTTCTTGGAGTAGAAAATTCTCTTTGGTTCTATAAGAGAATTATCATAAAAGATCATTCCTCAAAATTTGGGGTCTGTCCTCTTTATGCATGGAAATCTTGAATTATGACTGTTGGAATGATTGGTTTCTTTAAATTAAATAAAATAATTTTTAAAAGATATTTGTTTAATTAATTACTAGTTCTTTTGGAACTAGGACTTTTCAAATTGTTTAACTCAAGTGCTTTTGATTTAAGCCTTTTTATAATTTGTGATAAACTTTATATTTCAATTTATTTATTAATACATCATTGATTTATTAAATCAATGCATCAAATATATAAAATAAATGTATTTTATAAATAAATAATAACAACGTTATTATTAAAGTTATTAATAATAATATTAGCCTTGAGGCTTTTATGCATGTTAACCCTAGAAGACTACTAGTAGTTAATTCATGCTTTAAGTGGTGGTGTTTATATTTTATTTAATTAGGTATCTTCACATGATACTTCTTTTAATCTTTTAAGGATAAGGTCCACTTCTTTGGACGGTCTTAGTAATCTAGGATAGGCACCTCTAGTCTCTCCCTTTGCATGTCAGATTTCCTCATTTTAACATAGTAGTTCCCGCAGTACTTGATGATAGATATAATAATATTTATTTAATCAATTCGAATAGTTGTGATAAGAACATAAGTGCTATTAAGAGTCCTTCCAACTCAACACTTGATATCTAGTAACCCCGATTGCTCTTCAGAGCCTTCTAACTCAACACTCTCACATGGGCATTACGCTAGTGCAATTCCAGAGCCTCTGCTCAACACTATATCTAGAATGTGGTTGTGAGGCACATATAGAATATTTAAGTGGCCTCGGATCTGGTTTTCATTTTCTTTCAAGCTTGGAGTGCTCCAGGGCTTATGCCCAACACTCAATGTACATCGAGGCTTATGCCCAACATGTAATAAGAGTCCTCTAGATACGTCGAGGCTTAGGCCCAGTATATAGGTCATTCGTGTGTTTCGGGCTTTCTTGCCCAGTATATAATAAAAAATGAAACAATCAGGGTACATGCCCAATATATCAACTCATGAAAGAATAAATCAAAACATGCTAGGGCTTATGCCCAATAATAAATCACATATGCTGGGGCTGTGAGCCCAATATAACATAGAAAATAGTCAGTACAAAATTTGGGATATTACATACTTGCGTATTCGATATAAGATCATTCTTAGGATTAGCCGGCTACTACCAAAAGTGCATTGAGAACTTTTCAAATATTGCATGTTGCATAATCGCCTTGCAGAAAAAAGGAAAACAAGTTGTTAGCACCAGAATTATGCTAGGCCTTACAGAAGATCTGCCGCAAAGGGAGAAGAAGTATTCAGAGACCCAGTCTTCCAGGGCATTTAGGGGATTGAAGGTAGGAAAATAGGCCAGCAGCAAATGGAGGTATGTGGGAGCAACATATAGTAAGTCACCCCAAAGATCCGTAGCCTTGAGTCTTTGACACAAAAAATAGACATAAATATTGCAGAAGTGGAGAGGGTGTTAACCTATAGGCAAAGTTTGAAGCAAATTGATAGTATAGAGCAACATGAACGTAAATCTACGATGAGGAAAGGGTAGCGCAAATCCAACATGTGCAGAGAAAGGGCGCATTCAAGATCATCGTGGGTGGATTAAATTGTAACATACCCAACTCTTCACTTTGACATTTGCAAGGAATGGGGTAAAAATTTTCCTCGACAACAACAATCAAGGGTGTTAGTCACAACATATATGTACTTGAATATAAGTCATATCTAAAATCTTGTTCCATCACTACTTGTTTACGTGACATTTATACAATACACATGATTAGCCCCTTTTGTATAAATATCATTAATAATCCAGTCTACGGCTCATTCCATTCTAACAAATTGTATTATTGTACACCTTAAATACAAAGGTGTAAATCGTGAATAATCCCCATGATCATTACAAAATCAAGCATCCACAAGTATCATTTTACATGTAAACTCAAGTGATAGACATCTAACATTCTTTAGTTACTTACGATTTAGATCACCATTATCTAGTAGTATACAACACATAAGGTACACATCACAAAGAGACAAGTATACGTGGTTCACCCATGTCTATGGGCTACGTCCACCAAGAAGTGTAGCATCTTGTATTATTTATCAGATAAAGAGAATACATTCTGCTACACCCTGTGTGCATAATTTCTACTTTCTCAAACTTCTCATAGAGAGTACTTTCAAAACATTCAACCCTCTATCTCAGAGGCACTATAGGGATTCTCTCCTACGCTATCACAACCAGATCAGTATAATTTTTACATTGAGATACCCTTCTTCCCCAGGGTTCTATCACATAAATACAATATAAACAATACACAAGAGATGTACAATAGGTGTTCCCTACCCGGGATGGTACATATTATATATGACCATTATACCTTATAGGTTTAGCATACCCGTAAGCCAGCGAATAGGTATGGAACATCACACAAACATTCCCCCCACAAGTATTAGGTTTATAAAAAGGGCAAGAATATTCTCAATCAATCGAACATCATGGTTATTATCCTGCATCATTATATATATATATGAGAAACATATATAGGCATCATTGCAATGGGGTCTTTGGCCTTATCTATCCTTCAGCTACAACATATTTTATATATAAGAAACACATGCAGAGGTCACTGCTTGTAGCGATCCTTTACCAACTTCCATGGCGTATGATTACCTAATAATTGGATAATGACCTAGCATATATTTATCAGGCCCACAATTCCCTTATTCTGTAGGAAACAAAATCAAGGAAAACATAATTATATGCAACAATAATAAATAGGAATTCCCTTCCTCCAATCAACATATCAAAATAATATGAAAGGGAGCAATCTACCAAACTCTCGGCAATCTCACAATTACACAGTCAACAAATAAGACATGCAGACTTCAAGGTGCCAAGAAATGTGAAAGAGAATATTGTTTTCCAATCTATGCGTATTCAATCAAAATATATTCAGCACAACTATAATCCCCGGCATAGAAATCACAATCTACAGGGATCTTCTGCGCGGTAAAACAAATACACACCTAGCGTGCACACAAGAATATGACCCAACACAGATATGTCAAAATGCATACATGCAATAAAAGAAATGAATAATATACCGGGATCAATCCCCAGCCCGGGATGTTCTCCGAAGCTATGCGCGCAATGCAATAAGCTAAACAAACAAGAGATATGGAAAAAAAATTCCCGAATGGATATTTCAACAAACACTAGCGCAGTCACAATAATACGCTCAGCATATAATACCTAAGATATGATGTACATGGATCCTTCTTTAATGCCTGCACAATTAACACATACTACATTTAGCTTATACATGACATATGAAATTGGGGTGTACGGGGATCCTTCCCGAACATCCACGCAGCAACCATAATAGCCTCTATATATATATCTAATATGAAGCAATAAACCAGCTGGGATTTATCCCCAACATCCATGCAGCAACCATAATAGCCTCTATATATATATAATATGAAGCAATAAACCAACGGGGATTTATCCCCAACCCTGCGCATGCATTTAGTATACCAACCTCTATGCATTAATGACAAGCACTCAATATATTTATATACAGGGATGTGGATTTTTCTCGAACCATCCCTTCTAAACATTAAGATAACAACAACAGTATATCATATTTATAAATAAGCAATGAAGAAACATCCATATATATATTATAATAAGCAATGGGAAATACACAGGGATCCTTCCCCATAGCCTATGCGCATAGGCAAATAAAAACATTCTACATGCAATTAACCCAGCATTATTAAATATATATTTTTATCTTAGAAATGCACAAAGGGATCGGCTCCCCCTTGGGCCGTCCCTGATCCAGGTGGATATCGGTGGTGGCCCACCTCTTCCAACTAGCTCAAAACAGTCTTCTGGCAATTTTGGTAAATTACTATTTTTAGCATTTTTTCGAGTCCTGAACTTCCGGAGCCATTTTAAGGCCCTAAACGACATTTTTTGGCGATTTGGGGGTCCAAATGGTTGCCAACGGCATGCATTTGGGCCCAATCGAAAGTCGTAAATCTCAGTTAGACCTTTCCAATGGGCTACTGAGCGCCCTAAACGAAGATCGTATGCAAAAGTTATGACCCCGGGAAGTTGACTGTTCAACTAACCACCTTGGGGCCGCAAACTTTATGACGGTTCATCTTCTAGGGCTAGGTTTTTGGATGATTAGGATTCTTTCCCTCATGCTTATGATAAATAGGCCCTTTCGGCCTCTCTTTGTATTCATCTTCTTGCGAAATTAGCGCAGCCGTCACATCTCTTCTCAGAGATAAGCTGCCACCATTCCAGCAAGTGTTAGGATATTTAAACACTTAGGAGTTAGTTAAGATCAACTTGTGTAATATATCCGTTAGGGATAGTGTGTTTCTTTATTATGCATTAGTATGCATTTGTAAATACTTAATCCGACGATCATGATATGTTTCCGACATAGAGTGATCCGACGGCTCAACTTCTCTTAGATCAAACCTAACCTTGATCTGTGGCTTAACACCCAATTGGTCCATGATCTCTATTTAAAGAGCATGGAGGGTCATTGTTTAGTTGATCGATTATGAGAAGCTCATTTGTAACTTTCTTTCTTTGCATAATAAATTGTCCCGTAGAAGCTATTTGGCCGGGGCCGTGGAGTGTTTCCCTCAAGAGGGTTTAAACCACGTCAAAACATCGGTGTGTTGATCTGTGATATGTTTGTGTGAAGTGGTTGCTCTTGGTGTTCGGTCCTTTGGTAGTACCCTATGTACCCGAACATGGTATCAGAGCTTTTATGAAGTGTCGCTTCCGGTTATGATCTAGATCTTGAACTGCTGTTGCCGAAACTCGAAAGGGTTTCTAGTTCTACTATTTCTATACATTTATAGGATGTGGGAGGTGTTCCATTGTTTCCGGAGTGTCGTTTCCATTGGGAAATAGTTTTTGTTTGATCGAAAACGGTTCCCGGTTGCTCCAGAAACGCATATTTCATCAGATCTGAAGGTATAATGTTACAGTGACGCATTTTTTTTATTTCGTTTTTTGAAAAGAAAAAATCTCATATTTCATTTTTTTTTTTACTGTTAGATTTTTTTTTGGTTCGGATTGTTGCTTTCCCGTCTGCGTATGCTCTTTGCCGTGCGCCTTGAGCAATCTCGGCAAATCAGAAACAGAAAGGGAAAGGATTTTTCTCGGCTGCGTATGCTCTTTGTCGTGCACCTTGCGCGATCTCGGCAAATCAAAAACAGAGAGAAAACGTAGACTTTCCAGGCAAGCTAACAAGATCTAACTCCACAAGTGTGGAAAAGTTTTTTTTTGTTTCGATTTGTGGTCTGTTTTGAAGGAAAAAGAGCAAGCACGCAAACCGAGCAAGAAGAGTAAAAAAAAAAACAAAAAAAAACCCGTTCCTCATTCCCATATTTTACATACCTTTTAATCTAGCTCACTTGATTCAAAGTTGCTTTATTCCTTAATAGGTCTTGAGTTCAAGTCTTAGGAAGTTACTTTTAAAAGAAAAAGTGCATGCAATTTCTAATTTCAAGTTACTTTATTGTAAAAGTGCATCTCACTTAAATAATAAAAAATAAAAATACAAGTGAGTCACTTAAGTTTTTTTTGTTGCACTATTTAAAAGTAATATCATTGTAAAAGTGAAATCACTTATTTTATAAAAGTGGTTCACTTAAAGCAAATTTCTTGTAAAGTGATTGTCAAAAGGTTCATCTTGGGAAGAGGGGGGTTCTTTTTTTTGTTAGACATTCTCTAGCTGCCACATCACTATTGGGGACATCTTCAACAGTTTCTTTGTTCAAGCATAACTTCATCATACAGAGTCAGTTTTCAGTGCCTTTTTTTTTGAAACCGCCTATTTTTTCGAGCTCTTCACATCCAGACTATTGGTTTCTCCTTTTACAGCCATTAATTTACAAATATGGCTGCCCTTTGTGATATTCTACTTAACAGTTCCAACTATTTCTCATGGAAATCTCGTATGGAGGATGTTCTACGAAGTAGGGGACTTTTCAGAATTACCATAGGGAAAGAAAAAAAACCCACTGATGATGATAAGAAAATAAAATTGGCAAATAGATGTGATGAATCTCGTGGATTGATTGGGATGTCAATCTCAACTGATTTGCGATTCCACATATCTGGAATTGATGTACCTAATGCTGCTTGGGACAAGTTGGAATCTGTGTTTGGTAAACACAATGAAATTCGAGGTCACCAACTCGAGAATGAGCTGATTTCTTTAAATCCAAGTGACTTTTCATGCATTCAAGATTATTTATCTAAGTACAAAACTCTTAAACTCTTATGTGCAGAATGTAAGATTGAGAGGGAAGACAAACAATGCATTTATCATATTCTTTCCAAACTTGGACCTGTATATTCTATTTTTGTATCTACATTTTACTCCATGAAAGCATCATTGAATGCAGCTAGCTATCAAGAGCCTAGTCTTGAATCCTTTTGTGATTCCTTGATTAGGGAACAAGATAAACTCATTCATCTTGGAATAATCAACAATGCAGATACATCTGGGAAAGCCTTATTGTCCCAACAGAAAGAAAAGTCCAAGCCTCTCAAGAAACAAAATTTTTGCAATAATAAGTCAAACAAGGGTCCAAAACCGTCTCAGTCAGCTCCTTCTTTAAAAAATGACAAAGGATCCAAGCCAAAAGGCAAGAAGACTGAGCATCATTGCAACTATTGCGGGAAAGATAATCATGATGAATCTAAGTGTTTCAAGAAGATGGCAGCCTTGGAAGTAACAATGAAGAAGCACCACGTCAGCCTAGATTCGCCTTCAGAATATGCCTCTCGTGGTGTAATACCCCTCCTTTATGCACTCATTTTGTAAATGTAATCGATTTTACCATAACGTGGCATGCTATGGATAAATTTCAGATAGATTATCCTAATTACTTTTATTTAAACCATATGCCGAGAGATAGTGCTAGAGAGTACAATAAAGTGAAAATGAGACTTAACTTATTAATTTAAATATTTGGTGAGCTCATCCAAATAATTAATAGGTTATTATACTTGACCACGAGTTATTAATTTATATTATGGATTTTAGTAAAAACTATTAATATACTCGATTAATAGTATACCTGGTTGTAAGTTATACTATAAAATAAACAAAAGAATATCTATGGATGTTTGGCGTAACTAGTCATAACTATATGTTGAATAAACGTATAAATTATGCATGTTTAAATATATATATACATATATATGTATTTTACCCGGATCATGAGTCTACGCCAAAACTGAGGGTTTCATTTTACTATCGGCGTTCACCAAAGATTTCTTAAGTTGAAAAGATATTCTTTGATCGCCTATCGGGGTGTTTTCCCAGACAACGGTCGGAAGTCTAACTAATCATGGGTTAACTAAAGATCGGTAAGATAGAGAAGGAAGGGGGATCCGTTAGTGGGAGTAATGAGAACTATGAGTTAGAAAGAAAAAGGAGAAAAACGCGCTGCGAGGATTTCGGGGAAAGATTTTCGCTGTTCTCGACTCGGCACTGTGAAGGTCCAGTTGTCGAGCATGCAGAAGAGGATCAAACATTATTTTTATCTCTGTGGAAGGGGTGTTTAGGGGGAAGAATGCGCGAGAAAAGGATTGAAGGGCGCAGCTCGTACTGTAATTTGGGCTTACCTTGTTTTAATGGTATCTATTTTGTTTTGGATCCGGGATCTTGGCGATAAGAACAATGCCGGCCAGATCTACGTAGATCAGTGTGACCAGGAGGATCATGGAAGCTATGTGATGAGGAAGCTCTATGATAAGGTGTGAACCCTGCGATAAGAGAAAGTAAGCTATGCGCTAAGCATTGACCTATGCGATTGAGGTAAGTAATCTCTGTGATATGAGTTAGCGAACGATCTCAGCTTTAACATTGTAATAATATAATACTTCGTTTATTATTTTCGATATCTGAATCTTTATACTTTGTATCCATCACATGAATAGATCTCTTCATATGTTCCACCTCGCGTCATGCCAAAGCATGGGATTGAGAAGGGCGCAGGCCAGATCTTGGGTGTTTCCCATTTGTTTTCTTATTTGCAAATACATTTTATTTTAATCTGAAATTAAGTTTGGGAATGTCTGAGATATATATATATGGGAGTTCGTAGTCAAGGGGATCGAACTCATCCATTGGGTGGTCTGCATTACATATAATGTAGATTGATTTCTTTTATTTGAAACACAAATTGCCACATATTTATTTGATAAAAGTCGTACTCGATGAAATCGCATCCTCCAATCTCTGCTTGTTTGAGATTCTAACTCTGCTCGGTCAATCGATCGCTATGCATAGGGAAGGGACAGGTCATCCATGAGCTCGATCCTCGTATCTCTGCAGCCAGTTTACCCTGTATTTAGTGTTTTCTACTTGAATCGCTGCATTGGAATTCTCGTTGGGTAGAGTGTATTGTAGTTAACATTCAGAGGGAGGATAAGCGTGAAGCTTGATCTTTGTTTCTTGTTTGCACAGTGAATGAGTTGCTCGTATGGATGCAAATGAATCGTGAACTCTGTGTGTATGCATTGTTGCTGCAAACGAAATCATGAACTCTGTGTCTATGCATTGTTGCTGCAAACGAAATCAAGATCTCTGTGTGTATGCATTGTTACTGTAGAGAAATCGTGATCTCTGTTGTATGCATTTTTGTTGTAGATAAATTGTGAATGGATCTTTGTCTGATCGCTTGGCATATGTTTTCCGTATGGATTGGTACATATATTCTCGTCTCATTGATTGCATGGTATCTCTCTACTTTTTCCTGCGAAGTGATCATGGCAATCTCCGGTTTTATTATAAATCTTGTGTCTACTTCTGCATGTACAGTAATTATAAATCGATCTCCTGTCTACCATAATTGCTGCTTTAGGCCTTCTGCGTGAAGAGTGATCGCTGAGTAGCTAGGGTACGAGTTTCCTTAAGTGCAGATCTGCGTTATATTTTTATTTATCTTGTTATTGGATAATAATCCCATGAGGCGGTATGTAGACCTGAAACATGGATGTGTTTCTTGATTTTCCTTTTTACAAGACGAATGATTCCATTGGGGATTTGAGCTCATGTTTATTATAAACTCTGTTTCCTATTCTTTGCATAATAAGTGATCGCTGAATAGTGGTTACGAGTTTGATGTAGATCTGAGCTCTGCGATATTGTTTATGCATGTTATAAAACGTTTCTTTTGGATTTGTCTGTGGCATGCAAGGTTCCACTACATGTGGATGTGAAATCTGCTATAGTTCATTGCTGTCACAGATTTGTTTTGATTCAGATTAGACCTATGGTTATATATTATAGCTGCAGTGCAATCGGATTTGTGTTTATATAATTGTATACGCCTGTAGATCTCTGCTTGCTACCACTATATTATATGCTGCCACGATTAGTGTTGATCCCCGTCAAAATCTTATGTTTATTATCCTTTAATATCCGACAGCATGTAGGTCGATAAATATATGTGTTAGTTTTGGTTTATGTTCCAGAGAGCATGTAGCCCGGTAAACATATGTGTTAGTTCACTTTATATTCCAAAGAGTATATGACTCGTTAAATGTATGGTTTGGTTTTAAACCAGAGATAGATCTATGTAATCATTTTGATGTTAGTGTTGATTGTCTTAAAAATGCTCTCTAGGAGAGAGTCTTTGAGAAAGTGTAAAGTAATTATGGCAACAATCATGTTGGTTAGATTGAGATTGACCTTTATTATGAAAAAGGCAGCAACAGTGTTGCAGATTGTAATGCCCCTTTGAATAGTGGGTGAACCACTTGAAATAGTCTTTCTTTTGTGGTTGTTCAAGTGGCTCGTTGTATTCGTATTTTCTTTTCTAAAGCTTACTGACACCCTGCTGCGATCAATAGGAAAGAGAAGACTTGTTACAGAAAGGCTTTGAGGAATGTCTTAATCGTGTAATGCAATGATGACGTTGCTATTGTAAAATTCTTTCTTGAATAATAAAAGATGCACACACCTTTTGTGGACTAGCCCGTGTACGGGTGAACCACGTTATCTTGGTCTCGTTATTTCCATGGCTTTTATATGCGTATGGTCCTTTTGACGGTTGCATGATTTTCTTCTCCGAGGTGCTATCTTATAATTGATGATTATAACACATTGGTCGAGTGCATCTTGACCAAGGGTAATTCATGTTAATGTTGTCAAATGTTTCTTTTCATGTTAATGTTGTTAAAATGGTAATTCATGTAAATGTTGTTACAATGATATTTCACGTTGATGTGTTGTGACGATCACATTGTACTGGACAATTCCGGATGCAGTTAATCCTTACGCGGTAAGAACTTCATGAGTATGTTTCAAGTTAAGAGATGATGCGTGATGAGTATTTCAATTTAACTAACCTCCATTTATCAGGGAATGTGTTCAGAATCTTGGTTCTTACAGTAATGAATTGTATTTTTGAAGTTTCATTAATCTTATGCAAATTTTCTAAAAATCACTACACCAAAATTACTAACATGCAAATCTGGGAGATGTTACATATGGTATCAGAGCACAGGTTGCAAACACTCGGGCTTAGTTGGGCTCAGTTGAGGAAATACTATAAGCTGGTCAAGGGAACGCCATCGATAGGACGCAAACAAATGATCTATGTTCCAAAGAATCAGCAAGAGGTAATCGACAAGATGACCTTTAAATCGCAAGTAAGTATACTCCACTCGTTGAAGCATTCTAAAGGAAAAGCATTGTCTATATGTGAGCATTTATATGTTTCCTCCCGAAGTTGAATGATCTTCTATTTATAAATATTAGCGGATGAATACCTCCTCATGCTCTGCAATTAGTCTCATTAAATGCTAAGAAAGTATTCTTTAAAAATGATTAAAATAGTTGGACTATGTTCCTATCTTTATCTTGGTGATCTTATTAATATTTTCATATACATTGATCGTAATGATAGTAATGAAAATCATAGGAGCATTTGCATGTTCAAAAGTTCATAAACATAATTAGGATTATGAAAGATGTACATTCATATCTGGTCGATCGATGCCAATGGTAGGGCTTTAGTACTTATAGACATTCATCATAGGTACTTGATTTCTGCAATTACATTTTTATGAGGATTAGAAAGGTTCTAGGCTTGGAAAGGTGACTATACAAATGAAGACGGGATAGCAAACATATTGAATCATAAGGATTGAATGAATGATGGTTAGGTCATTATGAGAAGGATTGGAAAATTATCATTAATTTCACGCACTTATGTTAGAATGATTGTATTCAGTATGTGCACGAGATTGTAGGGTGGAGGGATCCTTATCATGTTAGAAAATACATAAATTGTACTAAGGGAGTAAGCCCTGAAATTCTCTATGTAGGCTATTTGTTATGTAGAAAGAAAATTTTCATTTTTAT
This sequence comes from Larix kaempferi, assembly GCA_027924585.1. Classification (NCBI taxonomy): domain Eukaryota; kingdom Viridiplantae; phylum Streptophyta; class Pinopsida; order Pinales; family Pinaceae; genus Larix; species Larix kaempferi. The sequence continues at coordinate 192,271 of BSBM01002230.1, read as the reverse complement.
TAACGATCTCGGAATTGGAATAATAGACGTCTTACAGTGGAGGATTGATCGAAAGACGAATATAAAAATTGACAAAATGTTATTGAGGGAGCTATATTGATCTTAGCCCTTGATAAGTAGAAGATACTGAATGTTATAGGCGATGGTTCCAATTGTTAGTTATGTGTTCTTACTTCTATGCTTTATTTTACGTACGAAACAGATGATATGGTAGATAAGATGGTTGATATTGAATACGCACTAGATATTCAATGTATTGTAAGTGATGATCTGACAACCAAAGAGGAATACTATATAAACAATAGATAGTTAGAAGAGTTGTATGAATGATTAGTAAAGAGTCATCCTCAGGGAAAAGGGTGAAAGGTAGCGGAATTAACTTTACTTGGATAAATAGACATTCTGCTGTGTGAAATTTTCTATGACTAGGAAATTGTTGTACTCATTATCTCTTTGGGGCATGGGATTGTATAGGATAAGGAAGCATAAATATGTGACGTGGGAACATGCTTGTACCCTTGCTTGTAGTTTTAGCAGGGATGATGGTTATAATAGAAGTATACATGTGTATGCTAATAATCAATAGAATGCATATGATGAAACTGTAGGATTCTATTTTTATATATATTCTATCTCGGTGAACCTTACTAAGAATGTTGGGATACTGGGGTGGTTGACAGAAGGATTATACTTTTATGTGATTAAGATTTATGTATATGCATAGACACCTTGATAATATGTATCATTTTGATGAATATGTTCTTATGACGTTGAGGGGATTACTAATGTGTGTTAATACAAGTACAACCTACACCTTGGCATATGAGTCCATACAATAAAGTGATATGCAGTCTCCTTCATAAAGGTATGTGACTATCTTTATGAAACTATACAAATATATATGAAGACGATTTATTGTTACTTACATGATATTGGCATAATTAAATGGGTGCTTGACACAGTTTAAGTTAAGTATTGAGGTGAACTGAATGTAATGTCCATAAGAAGAATGCATTTCAAGACATTATGTAATTCTATTAATTAAGCCAGTGGTGTTCACTTTAGAGGATGATCTTCTTATTTTTATGCATAGGGGAAAGATCTTCTTACAAATATTTTATCTTGTTACTAACAGGTGAATTTGGCTGATGGTCAACATTTTGTACAACTTGTGGAAAGACAAGAGAAAGAATACTATCCAAGGTAAAATAAGGGGGTGAGGATTTAAAAAACCCACATCACAACCGTTATTTATTCGTTTAAATGTTGATAATTATTGTTGAACAAAGCACTCGACCCAGATTGGTCAGAGTAATCGTATGGATACAGAACGTAATGTGATGAACTAAATTGTTTAATTTGAAAGAGATTTTTCTAGACTCAAGCAAGGCGGCTTGGGAAAAATAAATAAATAAATAAAAATTCCGGGACTCAAGCGAGAAGGCTTGAGGGGAATTTGGTAAAGAGTGTTATAATGGAATTGAAATACTCCCTAAAATCAGGGATTGAACAGCCACTAGGATTCTCGGAGAATTGGCTGGCTGTAAGACCTAGGCAAGCTATAAGAAAATGTATATGTGGGAGGCAGGACGCTGCTTAGTATACATGAACGAAATGTTTTGCTGCGGGAGCACTAAAGTGTTAGGCAAGACATGAATGAAATGTTTGCTGCGTGAGCACTAAGGTGTTAGGCAAGGCATGAGAAAAAGGATTGCTGCGTGAGCACTAAGGTGTTAGGCAAGAAATCTCCTGGATCAAATGAATGTTGTTTGTTGTTATTTTTGTCAAGAGTATACAATCAGGGAACACTAGATTTATTCCATATGTTGCAAATGATATATGCAACAAAGAACTCATGATTTATGTTCCTGAGTTTGGTTAAGAAGTCGATGACAGGTTATTACTAAACATTGTTTCTTTTGAATTCCAGTTTTGTGATACAAATGATTGCTGCAAGAGAAGAGCGAACACCGAGGATGGTGTTCATTTTAAGGGGAGGAGGATGTAATACCCCTCCTTTATGCACTCATTTTGTAAATGTAATCGATTTTACCATAACGTGGCATGCTATGGATAAATTTCAGATAGATTATCCTAATTACTTTTATTTAAACCATATGCCGAGAGATAGTGCTAGAGAGTACAATAAAGTGAAAATGAGACTTAACTTATTAATTTAAATATTTGGTGAGCTCATCCAAATAATTAATAGGTTATTATACTTGACCACGAGTTATTAATTTATATTATGGATTTTAGTAAAAACTATTAATATACTCGATTAATAGTATACCTGGTTGTAAGTTATACTATAAAATAAACAAAAGAATATCTATGGATGTTTGGCGTAACTAGTCATAACTATATGTTGAATAAACGTATAAATTATGCATGTTTAAATATATATATACATATATATGTATTTTACCCGGATCATGAGTCTACACCAAAACTGAGGGTTTCATTTTACTATCGGCGTTCACCAAAGATTTCTTAAGTTGAAAAGATATTCTTTGATCGCCTATCGGGGTGTTTTCCCAGACAACGGTCGGAAGTCTAACTAATCATGGGTTAACTAAAGATCGGTAAGATAGAGAAGGAAGGGGGATCCGTTAGTGGGAGTAATGAGAACTATGAGTTAGAAAGAAAAAGGAGAAAAACGCGCTGCGAGGATTTCGGGGAAAGATTTTCGCTGTTCTCGACTCGGCACTGTGAAGGTCCAGTTGTCGAGCATGCAGAAGAGGATCAAACATTATTTTTATCTCTGTGGAAGGGGTGTTTAGGGGGAAGAATGCGCGAGAAAAGGATTGAAGGGCGCAGCTCGTACTGTAATTTGGGCTTACCTTGTTTTAATGGTATCTATTTTGTTTTGGATCCGGGATCTTGGCGATAAGAACAATGCCAGCCAGATCTACGTAGATCAGTGTGACCAGGAGGATCATGGAAGCTATGCGATGAGGAAGCTCTATGATAAGGTGTGAACCCTGCGATAAGAGAAAGTAAGCTATGCGCTAAGCATTGACCTATGCGATTGAGGTAAGTAATCTCTGTGATATGAGTTAGCGAACGATCTCAGCTTTAACATTGTAATAATATAATACTTCGTTTATTATTTTCGATATCTGAATCTTTATACTTTGTATCCATCACATGAATAGATCTCTTCATATGTTCCACCTCGCGTCATGCCAAAGCATGGGATTGAGAAGGGCGCAGGCCAGATCTTGGGTGTTTCCCATTTGTTTTCTTATTTGCAAATACATTTTATTTTAATCTGAAATTAAGTTTGGGAATGTCTGAGATATATATATATGGGAGTTCGTAGTCAAGGGGATCGAACTCATCCATTGGGTGGTCTGCATTACATATAATGTAGATTGATTTCTTTTATTTGAAACACAAATTGCCACATATTTATTTGATAAAAGTCGTACTCGATGAAATCGCATCCTCCAATCTCTGCTTGTTTGAGATTCTAACTCTGCTCGGTCAATCGATCGCTATGCATAGGGAAGGGACAGGTCATCCATGAGCTCGATCCTCGTATCTCTGCAGCCAGTTTACCCTGTATTTAGTGTTTTCTACTTGAATCGCTGCATTGGAATTCTCGTTGGGTAGAGTGTATTGTAGTTAACATTCAGAGGGAGGATAAGCGTGAAGCTTGATCTTTGTTTCTTGTTTGCACAGTGAATGAGTTGCTCGTATGGATGCAAATGAATCGTGAACTCTGTGTGTATGCATTGTTGCTGCAAACGAAATCGTGAACTCTGTGTGTATGCATTGTTGCTGCAAACGAAATCAAGATCTCTGTGTGTATGCATTGTTACTGTAGAGAAATCGTGATCTCTGTTGTATGCATTTTTGTTGTAGATAAATTGTGAATGGATCTTTGTCTGATCGCTTGGCATATGTTTTCCGTATGGATTGGTACATATATTCTCGTCTCATTGATTGCATGGTATCTCTCTACTTTTTCCTGCGAAGTGATCATGGCAATCTCCGGTTTTATTATAAATCTTGTGTCTACTTCTTCATGTACAGTAATTATAAATCGATCTCCTGTCTACCATAATTGCTGCTTTAGGCCTTCTGCGTGAAGAGTGATCGCTGAGTAGCTAGGGTACGAGTTTCCTTAAGTGCAGATCTGCGTTATATTTTTATTTATCTTGTTATTGGATAATAATCCCATGAGGCGGTATGTAGACCTGAAACATGGATGTGTTTCTTGATTTTCCTTTTTACAAGACGAATGATTCCATTGGGGATTTGAGCTCATGTTTATTATAAACTCTGTTTCCTATTCTTTGCATAATAAGTGATCGCTGAATAGTGGTTACGAGTTTGATGTAGATCTGAGCTCTGCGATATTGTTTATGCATGTTATAGAACGTTTCTTTTGGATTTGTCTGTGGCATGCAAGGTTCCACTACATGTGGATGTGAAATCTGCTATAGTTCATTGCTGTCACAGATTTGTTTTGATTCAGATTAGACCTATGGTTATATATTATAGCTGCAGTGCAATCGGATTTGTGTTTATATAATTGTATACGCCTGTAGATCTCTGCTTGCTACCACTATATTATATGCTGCCACGATTAGTGTTGATCCCCGTCAAAATCTTATGTTTATTATCCTTTAATATCCGACAGCATGTAGGTCGATAAATATATGTGTTAGTTTTGGTTTATGTTCCAGAGAGCATGTAGCCCGGTAAACATATGTGTTAGTTCACTTTATATTCCAAAGAGTATATGACTCGTTAAATGTATGGTTTGGTTTTAAACCAGAGATAGATCTATGTAATCATTTTGATGTTAGTGTTGATTGTCTTAAAAATGCTCTCTAGGAGAGAGTCTTTGAGAAAGTGTAAAGTAATTATGGCAACAATCATGTTGGTTAGATTGAGATTGACCTTTATTATGAAAAAGGCAGCAACAGTGTTGCAGATTGTAATGCCCCTTTGAATAGTGGGTGAACCACTTGAAATAGTCTTTCTTTTGTGGTTGTTCAAGTGGCTCGTTGTATTCGTATTTTCTTTTCTAAAGCTTACTGACACCCTGCTGCGATCAATAGGAAAGAGAAGACTTGTTACAGAAAGGCTTTGAGGAATGTCTTAATCGTGTAATGCAATGATGACGTTGCTATTGTAAAATTCTTTCTTGAATAATAAAAGATGCACACACCTTTTGTGGACTAGCCCGTGTACGGGTGAACCACGTTATCTTGGTCTCGTTATTTCCATGGCTTTTATATGCGTATGGTCCTTTTGACGGTTGCATGATTTTCTTCTCCAAGGTGCTATCTTATAATTGATGATTATAACACATTGGTCGAGTGCATCTTGACCAAGGGTAATTCATGTTAATGTTGTCAAATGTTTCTTTTCATGTTAATGTTGTTAAAATGGTAATTCATGTAAATGTTGTTACAATGATATTTCACGTTGATGTGTTGTGACGATCACATTGTACTGGACAATTCCGGATGCAGTTAATCCTTACGCGGTAAGAACTTCATGAGTATGTTTCAAGTTAAGAGATGATGCGTGATGAGTATTTCAATTTAACTAACCTCCATTTATCAGGGAATGTGTTCAGAATCTTGGTTCTTACAGTAATGAATTGTATTTTTGAAGTTTCATTAATCTTATGCAAATTTTCTAAAAATCACTACACCAAAATTACTAACATGCAAATCTGGGAGATGTTACACGTGGACATGCACTTTGTGCTTCTGGTTATTCTTATAATGCATCTTCTTCTTCTACTTCAAATGAATGGCTCATTGATTCTGAAGCATCTTATCATATGGCTAAGGATCAAGCCATCTTTTCTACTATGCATGAATGTAACACCAAACAAATATTTGTTGGTGATGATAGATCTCTAAGTGTTGTAGGAGCTGGAATAGTTCCAGTAGATAATGGTCATTTTAGTGATGTACTATGTGTTCCAAGAATTTCCTGCAATTTGTTATCAGTCTTTCAGATCACTCATTCTGGTGAAGGTAAAACTGTGACCTTTACACCTCACCAAGTTGTAATCAAGGATTTTAAAGATCCTCAATAGGTCTTAGCTACCGAAATTGTTGATGATATTACCAGGTTGTACAAGTTTAACAACTTTGGGTCATCACCTTTCCCTTTAGTTTTTGTTGCTCATAGTGATAACTTGAGCAAACTTTGGCATGAGCGATTTGGTCACTTAAATTATTGCTCATTGCAACAACTATGTAAAGAAAATATGGTGACAGGTCTTCCGATGGTATCTTGCAGAGATGGTGTTTGTTCTGGTTGTGTACTCGGAAAACATCATCGAGACAGTTTTGACAAACGTGCCTCTTGGCACGCCTCGGTTCCCTTGGAGCTTGTGCATAGTGACTTGTGTGGTCCTCTTCCATCTGATTCTTTTTCTGGTTTCAAATATTTCTTAACTTTCATTGATGATTGCACCAGATGCACTTGGGTTTATTTCCTAAAACTTAAGATCGAAGTATTTAACATGTTCTTGGCCTACAAGGCCCTTGTTGAAAAACAATCTGGTCATCAAATTATTAAGTTAAGATCTGACAATGGAGAAGAATATGTTAACAAACAGTTCACTACTTTCTGCACTGATCAAGCCATCCAACAACAGCACACTATTCCATATACACCACAACAAAATGGTGTAGCTGAGCAGAAGAACCACACTTTAAAAGAAATGGCTAATTGTATGATCTAATCTAAGGGACTAAGTCTTCAATTTTGGGCTGAAGCCATAAATTGTGCAAATTACATAGTTAATTGCACCCCCACAAAAGCATTACAAGGTATAACACCGGAAGAAGCATGGAGTAAAATTAAACCTAATGTAAGTCACTTTCGTGTGTTTGGCAGTGAAGCATGGGTTCACATTCCGGATGAAAAACGGAAAGCATTGCAGCCCAAAAGTGAAAAGTGCATATTTGTTGGATATTCTGAAGATGTAAAAGGTTATAGACTTCTTCAACCACATTCTCATGCTATAATCATTAGAAGAGATGTTAAATTTGATGAAAATCTCTTGGCCTGCGAGCCTAACTCGGCGATTGTGCCATCTTTGGCATGCGAGCCTGATTCGGCGTTTGTGCCTTCTTCTTCTTCTTCCAACTTCCTTGACAGGTTTCCAACTCTAGTTTCTGATGATGATAGTGAGGATGAAAATCCACCTCCGCCTGCTCATGTTCCTCCAATTGTACCAGCACAAGTGCTTCCTCGATGGGTCCGTTCAACATGTGAAGCAGCTGGTGATCTTGCCGATGATCCTAGAGATCAACGTTGAACACGTTCTCAGTTTCAGCGAGCCTCTTCTCTTTTGGCTTAATTTTTCGAGAATCATGATCCAGAAACTTTTGCAGAAGCTTCAGGGAATCCATATTGGGATGCAACCATGGATGAAGAATATTGTTCCTTAATGGCGAATGATTCTTGGGATCTTGTACCTCTTCCAAAAGGAAGAAAACTTGTCATATGTAAATGGGTCTATAGAACTAAGTATGAATCAGATGGAAGTGTTGAAAGACTTAAGGCAAGGTTAGTTGGCAAAGGTTTTTCTCAAGTTGAAGGGATTGACTACAATGAAACCTTTGCTCCTGTCGCAAAAATGAACTCCATCTGCCTTGTTCTTTCCCTTGCAGCCTTACACAACTGGGAAGTCCATCAAATGGATGTCAAGTCTGCCTTCTTACATGGTGATTTACAGGAGGAAATTTACATGGAAAAACCTCTTGGCTATGTTCAGAATAACTCTAGCCTTGTCTACCGCCTTAAGAAATCCTTATATGGTCTTAAGCAAGCTCCTAGAGCTTGGTATGCCAAAATGGATAACTTTCTCCTTGACACTGGTTTTTCTAGATGCCATTCTGACCCCAATGTCTATACCAAGAAAGTGGGAAACCATCTCATCATACTTGTTCTATATGTTGATGACCTTATTCTTACTGGTAGTGACCCTAAGCTTATAACCCATGTGAAATCCAGTATTAAACAAAATTTTGAAATGTCAGACTTAGGACATTTGCATTATTTTCTTGGTCTCCAAGTCTTGCAAACCAAAGAAGGAATCTTTCTTTCTCAGTCTAAATATGCTTGTGACCTTCTTCGTCACTTTCACATGGAAGATTGTACACCAACCCCTTCTCCCTTCCAGTCTGGAGTCAAAATTTCTGCCACTTGTACTTCACCTGAAGTCGATGCCACCTTGTATCGTCAGCTTGTTGGTAGTCTCTTATACTTGACTCATTCCCGTCCTGACCTTTCCTTTGCCGATGGTCATGTTGCCCGTTATATGTAGACACCTCATGAAAGTCACTGGAAAGCAGCTAAAAGAATACTTCGATATATTCGAGGTACAGTTCAGTTTGGGATTCATTACAGTACAGGGGGGAAACCTTTGTTGGTTGGTTTCACTGATTCAGATTGGGCCGGCGATCCTGATGATCGAAAGTCTACTGCAGGTTATGTTTTTAGTCTGGGATCTGGACCTATTACTTGGGCTTGTAAGAAACAACAAGCTCTTTCTCTTTTTTCAGCAGAGGTAGAATATCGAGCAGTAGTTAATGCCAGTCAGAAAGCTTTATGGCTTCGACAGATCCTTTCAGAGTTTGGATTCGAGCAGCAGCCTACTCCACTTTGGTGTGAAAATCAAAGTGCCATCAAGCTTGCCAAAGACCCAGTTCTACATCAACGCAGCAAACACATTGAGCTACATATGCACTTCATCAAAAATCTTGTTCATGATCGGGTTCTTGAAGTGCTCTTTTGCCCTACAGATGATCAAGTTGTAGACATCTTCACCAAGTCTCTTACAGAAGCGAAGTTTTCTAAACTTCGATCTACGTTAGGAGTTCAGGAACATGTCATTAAGGGGGGATAGGCTCTAATGCCTCCTTCCTTCTCCTAATAGTGTCACTTTTGTAAATCCTTCAATCCTATCCCAAGTTGTTCTTAAGGGGGGATGTTAGGATATTTAGACACTTAGGAGTTAGTTAAGATCAACTTGTGTAATATATCCGTTAGGGATAGTGTGTTTCTTTAGTATGCATTGGTATGCATTTGTAAATACTTAATCCGAAGGTCATGATATGTTTCCGACATAGAGAGATCCGACGGCTCAACTTCTCTTAGATCAAACCTAACCTTGATCCGTGGCTTAACACCCGATTGGTCCATGATCTCTATTTAAAGAGCATGGAGGGTCATTGTTTAGTTGATTGATTATGAGAAGCTCATTTGTAACTTTCTTTCTTTGCATAATAAATTGTCCCGTAGAAGCTATTTGGCCGGGGCCGTGGAGTGTTTTCCTCATGAGGGTTTAAACCACGTTAAAACATCGGTGTGTTGATCTGTGATCTGTTTGTGTGAAGTGGTTGCTCTTGGTGTTCGGTCCTTTGGTAGTACCCTGTGTACCCAAACAACAATCTTGTTTTCCACTGCATTTTACAGTTCTAGCTTATTTCCTTATTGAATAGAAAACCAATTTTACTGTATCTCTGTTATTTTGTGTTAAGCATCTGATAATAATCTGTATTCATTTCATTCTGCTCATAAAATCTGGATCAGTGGTATCAGAGCGGTCTGCTCTTTGATTGTTTCTCGGTGCATGTCCCCGACGAGGTCAGGATATAGAGAGTTGGGTCTCGAACTAGTTTCACTTGGGGAAGACCACTCTCGCCGCCCCAAATGACCTCCCATCACGGAAGAAAAGAGAGACGACGGAGCAGTAGATCCTATCAAGTTGTTGCTCGAGGAAGCCCTCATGCCACAAAGGAACGAGATGATGGATAATTTCACCCAGATCCTTCAACGCATGCCAACAGCGGAAAATGCACCCTCAATGAGCAGCCATTTCAGAGATACGACTCCCTTCAAGGTACAAGTTAATTTTGATATCCTTTTATTTGAAGGCCAAATCGATGCCGATGCCCTAGATAAATGGTTGAATCTACTAGAAGGGTATTTCTCTGTCCACCAATTTTACGACAAAGAAAAGATCATCTTTGCGCTCCTTAAGGCCGTCCCCCATGTCAAAAATTGGTTGGAAACTTATTGTGAGCAAAACTCATCAGACGAGTCTGGATTGTTTGAATATTCCAATCCCACTTGGGCCTCTTTTATAGATGCCGTCAAGGAACAATATTACCCTATTGGAAACTATGATGACCGGTACACAAAATGGACCATTCTGCATCAAGAGAGGGACCAAACTGTGTCGGAGTGCACCAACAAATTTCATACCTTGCGCACAAAGCTAGGTATCAAGGACTCTGAGCGACACCTAGTACTGAAATATCGTAGCGGCCTACACCGGTACATCCGAACAGAGATGGATTTCCTGGAAATCTCTTCACTTGGATCTGCCTATTGATATGTTGTCAAAATTGAGCAGAAATTTCAGTAAAAGAACAAGCGTGACTTCGGACCTGCGCAGAAGCAGGGCAAGGGAAACTCTGGCTCGCAGAGCATGGGATAGGAAAAGGCAAACCAGACCCAACCACAGGCGAAGAAGGGTAAATAAAAGACAAAGAAGGACACCGGGAAGTGGTGCGAGTTCCACAAAACCCCCTGGCACAACACTGATGATTGTCGCTCAAAACAGTCATTGGTGGCTGAGATCAAAGCTTCAGAATCAGATCCCAGTTTTGATTCTGACTCGGAACCTAATTTCACAGCCGCGCAAAAAGGGAAGCAGATCATTGATGCAGAACCCAGTGCCGTTGTTGCTACCACATAAATTCAGCCCGAGGAGCCTAAAGAGTCAGAGGCAGACGAGCACCTTTTCCTGTAGTGCTCTGGTTTTTACAGCAGAGCACTAAGTAAAATTTCAGAGTTAATTTTTCTACGTATTAAACTTTATCAGGTGTATGGGAGTAAATTTCTAACAATTACTATGCTTTTAAATGGAATTTAGTGTACTGTCGTATTTTTATCAACCTTGCATTCGTATTTTAAAATAAACAAACATATCAATATTTTCTTTTCAACAATCATGTTCCAGCATAAGAATATGTTTCACAACTTAGTAAATCAGTAAATAGCAAGTTATGCATGTTTAGAGTAAGTTTTAGCATAATAATCAAATAACGTAAATAACAAGGAAATTACCTAATGCTGATGCTAGTAGACTGTAGGTTGTAGTAGGTTTTAGATTCTCTTAGTCAGCCAAATGAAGTGTCCACCCTACCGACCAGCTATTATCTTGCTGGCCCTTGGAAATCAAAGGATTTCCAAGCCCCCGAGCCCACAATCTGATAATCCCAAAAGCAATCTTCACTTAGGTTCTCCCAAAACTCTTCTGTTCTCAAACCTCCTTTCTGTTCCGAAAAAACCTCCCCCTTTTACTCCAATCTCTCCCCCTCTATAAACTTTCCCTTCCTCGAGAAGACCTTGGGCTTACTCCACCGCCCCAAACTCCCCCTCTCGAGCCCCTCAAACATTTACTCCTTTCACCAGTTCATTCATACATGTTTCTTTATAAAAATGTATAATTAATTACTCTCAGGGAAAATTTATTTGGTTTTGGATTGACGGTCGTAAGTATTTATTATGGTGGGAATTATCACCCAAAGGTTATCCATTCAGGACAAGGTTTATTAATTACAAGTCTTTTCACCAAACCTTGTATTTATTGTTATTAAGGTAATTAATAAAATATTATATAAATATTTGACCCCTTTCAACTTGGACATGGCGTGTCTCAAGGGTCTACCTTATCCGCCGAGATCACTTATCTTGAGATTTTAAGTTCTACGATTCATATTAAATAATTAAATAGTAATAACCCATTTTCCATCACATCACATTCATTCCAAAAATAGTTATCCTATTATGTGTAACTTAGAAATGTAAAATAATCACATTCTAATCATTCATTAATCAATATTTAAATTTTACCTATTTTGCAATTGTTATGACATGGGTAGTAATATTATTAAAATAAATTTTAAGTAATAATATTAATTAAATCCCCATAAGGTAATAATAATGGTGAATTTAATAAAGATGTCTTTTACATCATTTGTTTATCATATGAGTACCCTAACATCTACATAGTATCGTCGTTCTTCTAAACAAAGCACCCTTAAGTGCTTAAATAACCTTACTAATTAATTAGACAGTACCACTACCTTATTTACAACAATTCTCAGACGACAATGTTAACTGATGACACTTGTCTCAATTGTATATCACAATGTTTACCAACGAGTAATGCATAGCTTAATTGACTTGTTTTACACATATTAGATAACTTTATATCCATTATCTGAATTCGGTCAATGCATGATTAACCTAATTACTTATGACAACTTATACATTTATTCAATATGTTAAGTGTTTGTATATCGATACTAGTGTACATGTGCAAGGTGTGCATGCGTGGCCAGCGTATGCATAGATCATAAATGTACTATAGACAAACCCCATCCCGCCTATGCATACCTGCTAACTAATAGTAGTATTTACCCCCATGTAGAAGAACAAACATAATATAAATAGTACAATTACTTCAACATTCTCAGTTATTTAACAGTTAATTCTTTACGATTTCACATCATTATCTTTATCTTTACATTAGTTTAATCAATCACATACAAGGAAGGGTGCCTACTACCACTAACTCGGAATCAAGGAATACTAAACCCCCAACAGTACTAACTAACACATCCTCCCATCATAACCTGCATCCAGCATCCTCCCTATCCTTCCTCTGCTAGTAAAAAAAGTGGATGTCGGACTCACCGATCTGACCACATAGAACGTGAGAGCGATAGCGTCGACTGAACAGCGGACCTATCCTCCCCTAGTACCCATCCGACCATCGTCATCACAACAACATGGGGAGCGTGTCTCAGCACGGCCCTGCCATGACCTCGGGTCTCATGAAAACATAGGGTGGGAAACACATCCATCCCTCTCAACATACTGGGCCTACACCCTTATCAACTCATACTTTGTTGCTATCGGGATTATCAGTTTGTGTTATCATATCATCATTTTGCCTGCTAAGGTTTACTATATGAACATGTTTTTCCTTTCCAATATATATCAGATCAAGTAACTGGCTATCCCATAGCCCTTGTGTCTTGTAGGTTAGTATTTTGCAACATACAAATTTATAAAAAGCATTTCCCATTGATCGCCAATTGATCCATGTTATCAAAAATCATTTTATTTCATGTAACCTTTTTAGCTCATCATAGATGCGTATGACATATAACACTTCAATAATTCATATAAGAAGATGGTATCCACGTACCGAATCATATATTTCACATTTCATTAATGAAAACATATAAACATATACTGTAATCGTAAAAAATAAGAAATCATATGATAATCATGACATCATAACCGCATAACATAGTAACATCATAATCATGGTGAAATCATAAAACAGAGTAACATCATATAATGAGGTCCAAGATAGTTTACTCAGTCGAGCTGAGTTCAACATAATATATAAGAAATAAAGTATGGTGTGTCTAACTAATAAGTATGCCTAATCAAAATATGGGCGTTACATACACCCACCCTTTGGGAAACTTCGTCCCGAAGTTATGGTCAAAATAGTGAGGGAAAATCTCGACGCATGGTCTCTGCATCCTCCCAGGTAGCAGACCCTGGGCTATACTTGTCCCATTGGACCTTAACTTGGTCCACATGGCGACTACGGAGTTGTCGAACCCTACGATCAAGTATACGTAATGGTTCGACCCTGAAGGTTCCCTCGTCCGAGACCTGCAATTCCTTCCAATGAATTTTGTGAGTCTCATCAGCTATGTAATGTCGTAATATAGAAACATGAAATACATTATGAGTTTTATGCAAGTGGGGTGGCAGCGCAAGACGATAAGCAACTGGTCCGATTTTCTCAAGAATCTCAAAGGGACCTATAAAGCGAGGTGACAACTTGGTACCCTTCCCAAACCGAATGGTACTTTTCTTTGGTCTGATGCGAATAAATACACGATCCCCTACTTCATAAGTTCTATCTAATCTGTGTGCATCAGCGTAACTCTTTTTCCTATCCTATGCTTCCTTCAGCCACTGCCTAATCAGTAACACTTGCTCCTCCATTTCCTGAATCAATTCAGGCCCAATTAAAACTCGATCCTCTAACCTGTCCCAACTGAGTGGTGTCCTGCACATCCTCCCATACAATGCCTGATATGGCGGCATACCAATGGAGATGTGATGACTATTGTTGTATGCAAACTCCACTAAAGGAAGATATTTCTCCCACTGGGTCTGTTGATCCATAACATACATCCTAATCATGTCCTCCATCATTTGATTCACCCTCTCTGTTTGTCCATCTGTCTCGGGGTGATAAGCTGAGCTTAAGTTCAACTGTGTCCCTAATGCTGACTGCATGCTTGTCCAAAATCTGGAGGTGAACTTAGGGTCTCTGTCAGAGATTATCTTTTTAGGAACTCCATGAAGACGTACAATCTCATTTTTGAATACCCTTGCCACATCTGTCACATCATAGGTGTCTCTGACTGGAATGAAGTGAGCACTTTTGGTCAGTTTGTCGACTACCACCAAAATAGCATTATGTCTCATAGATGTGAGTGGTAATCCTACAACGAAGTCCATGGAAATGACTTCCCATTTAGTCATAGGAATATCATGCGGTTGTAGGAGACCGGTCGGGTGATGATGATCTGCCTTAACTTGTTGACATTCAAGGCACTTCGAAACAAAATTCACTACATCCATCTTCATACTTGGCCAGAAGAAGAGTTGCTTTATGTCAGTATACATCTTTTTCACCCCTGGGTGAGCACAGTAATGCAATCTATGGGCCTCTCTAAGGATTGTTTCCCTGATATCACCTTCCTTAGGAACATACATCCGTCCCTGATACCGCAACAATCCATCTTCCTCAAGATGGTACCCATCATACTTCAATTCTTGTTCCTTTCCATTCTGAATAGCTGAGGTTACTTTTAGGTACCAACTATCGCCCAATAGTTGTCCTAGTACTCTTTCCCTCAAGTCCACCTTCAAGGGAATTAAGGAGAAAAGTCTCGGCCTTCGGCTTAGAGCGTCTGCCACCACATTCTCCTTTCCTTTGATGTAAGAGATACCAAAGTCATACTCACTCATGAACTCACTCCATCGCCTTTTCCTAGAATTCAAATCCCTTTGTGTAAAGATGTACTGCAAGCTCTGATGGTCTATTTTAAGGGTGAAGCTTCTACCAACTAGGTAGTGCCTCCATAATTTTAGTGCCAATATTACTGCTGCCAATTCTAGATCATGCGTGGCATACTGCTCCTCATGAGGTTTCAACTTTTGAGATGCATAAGCTATTACCCCACCTTCCTGCATCAACACCGCTCCTAGTCCTTGCTTCGAGGCGTCGGTGCATACCATGAAATCTTTATCCATGTCTGGTACCCACAAGATCGGTGCACTTGTCAACAATCTTTTTAACTCTGTAAAAGCGGCATCGCATTCCTCGGTCCATTCATACCGGATTCCCTTGCATTGCAAGGTGGTAATAGGTTTTGCAATTTTAGAAAATCCTTCCACAAACCTCCGGTAATAGCCTGCTAACCCCATGAAGCTGCGCACCTCATGAGCATTCCTTGGAATTGGCCAATCTTCAATGGCCTTTACCTTTTCTGGGTCTACAGAGATCCCTTCACCTGAGATGATGTGCCCCAAGTAGTGAATCTCTTTTTGGAAGAAGGAACACTTTGATAATTTACCATAAAGTTTATGTTCCCTTAAGCATGTCAAGACTAACCGCAAGTGTTCCTCATGCTCCTTCTCATTCTTAGAATAGATAAGAATATATTCTAAGAAGACCTGAACAAAGCGGTCCAAGTATTTTCGGAAGACACCATTCATGAGGCTCATGAATACAGCTGGAGCATTGGTCAAACTGAATGGTACCACTACAAACTCGTAATGCCTAAATCGAGTTCGAAAGGCAGTCTTAGGAATGTCGTCTTCCTTGATCCTCAACTGGTGATACCCTGATCG
This sequence comes from Larix kaempferi, assembly GCA_027924585.1. Lineage (NCBI taxonomy): Eukaryota > Viridiplantae > Streptophyta > Pinopsida > Pinales > Pinaceae > Larix > Larix kaempferi. The sequence goes on along the minus strand of BSBM01002230.1, from coordinate 176,254 downwards.
TAAATCAATCTTTGAGAAGACTGACTCACCTTTCATTTGATCAAAGAGGTCATCAATTCTCGGTATGGGATACCTGTTCTTCACTGTGGTTTTGTTCAAATCTCTGTAATCTATGCACAGTCGCAGAGATCCATCCTTCTTCTTAACGAAGATCACTGGTGCTCCCCACGGCGAGATACTAGGTCTAATCAGTCCTAAATCTAGCAACTCTTTTAACTGGATCTGTAACTCACGAAGCTCTGGAGTGGTCATTCTGTAAGGAGTTTTTGAGATAGGCTCTGCACCAGGTTTTAATTCGATTGTGAAATCGAGCTCTCTTTCTGGAGGTAGTCCTGGCAATTCCTTTGGAAAGACATCCTTGAACTTGGAAAGTACTGGGTAAGAACTCAACGAAGGTCCTTTACTATCACTCACGGCCTCCACTACGAACAACTAGCATCCTTGTCTTAGGCACCTCTTAGCTTTCACCATAGAGATGAAATGGAGGGATACCTTCCTCTTCAAGCCTTGGATTTGAATTGTCCTTCCCTCGTCATCGAGGCACAACACCTTCTTCGCATAGGAGTCTAAGAAAGCTCTATGGCCTCCTAACCAATCCATGCCAATAATGAGGTCATAAGTCCCCAAATTGGTGACATAAGCATCCAACTTAGTGGTGCATACTCCTAAGTCAACTTCACAACTCCTCACTTTAAGACCTACTGTTTGCTTAGCTCCTGAAGCCATTTCAACCAGTGTGAAATCATCGTGCTCGTAGGCTGCCAACCCACATTTATCTAATGCAAATGGTGAAATAAAACTATCAGTTGCTCCTAGATCAAACAAAATTTTAAGTTTGACATTGTTTACTTTACCAGTGGATTGTACTATGGTAGACTGATGTTCTGCTTGGTGGTTATGAACTGCTGCATGAATCCGATGACTGTTACCCGAACTGTCCATGGGTACTTTTCCTTCCCTATTCCTGCTGCTTGACTGACCCTTGGGACAGTCTCGCTGGAAATGAGGACCTCCGCATCCCCAACAAGAGAGATTGGGAGGGGCTTGCATGTTTCTCGGAGGAATCCTCTGAGATGAGTTCCTTCCCCTGGGTCCTCTAAAACCCCTTGCTCCTCTATAGGAAATTCCCTATGTACGTCCCTAGCTTTGGTGGGTTGCGGACGATGCCTGCGAGATTGAGTTAACTGAAGTATTACCCCTCGGTGTGAACCTGTTACTGTAAGGAGGAGGTCTAGATTGTCCTCCCCTGAAGTAAGGACGCGACGCCTTCCCTGAAACATACTGATTGGTTCCTGTCAACTTACCACCCCCTTTTCCATCTGACATATCAGCTGCATAACGAGCATACTCAACTGCCATGGCAACTGAAGTCGGCTTCCACATCCGCACAGCAGCCCTAATCTTGTAGTTAAGTCCATACACAAAACGCTCTACCTGACAATCATCTGCATCTAGGTAAGGAACATATTTTACTAGTTCCATAAACCTAGATTCATACTCCTCCACCGTCTTGTCTCCCTGTACTAAGGCATGGAGTGCGCCAGCCTGTTCTTCCTTGTAATAGTTTGGCAAATACTTTTTGTGGAACCTCTCCTCAAACAGTTCCCAAGAAGTCGTAAGAGGAGTAAGGTGTAACTGCTTTTCGAGGTCTGACCACCAATTCAAAGCATCACCTTTAAGCTGAAAGACGGCCATCCTAGCCTTGGAACTAGATGTGTACTCATTCAATGCGAAGCATATCTTCATGCCTTCCAACCATGCTTCGGCATGCTTACCGGGTCGTCCTCCTGAAAACTCTGGAACCTTTATCTTTTGCAACTCCCTCGATATGTCCTGAAGCGGTTCCAGTCTTGGGCCATGTGCCCTTTTAGAGTTATCTCGACTCACTTGAGTGGTTTCCACCTCGACGGCCCTTTCTGACTGTCTGTTCATCGTGGTCATAATAGCCTCCAAAGACCTCATTATGATTTGCATTTCAAGCATAGAGGTTGATCGTGGCGGTGTTGGCGGCAATGACGGTGGTGGGGGTGGAGGCGACAGTGGTCGACCTTGACCCCGACCTCGACCTCTGCGTGTTGTTACCATGATTGGTCCTGATTCATGGAGTAAAACATCACATCGTTTAGTTTCTAAGGGGTGTGTTAGTTGATCTTCAATTAGATGCATTTCAGAAAATAAGCTATAGCTCACTGCATTTTGATGAGGCCATCCGACACCAAATTTACTAAAGAATCCTACGTAAATTCCACGGGTTTATATTAAACTCTACGATCATTGATATTGGTCAATTAAATAATTTTTTTTTTTTTTTAACATCAACCTCGATTTACAAATTTCAAATGGACATTCGGAATAACATTTTATTTCGCATCTACCCTAACATTTATTTAATTCTAAACATTTAGGGCTTAATCTTTATTAATCTCATAATCATTAACCTTATTAATTTATATGTTTAATCATCAATCTCACTATAATTAACCTTATAATTTTAAAATCTATGATAAACTCTTAAATTTAAATTTATGAGTAACCTTATAGTTTTAAATATTAAATTTTATTTCTTAACCAAACTATCAAATATTAAATTTTAATTTTAAATATTAAATATTAATTTTGTTAAGAATTAAAATTCTCCTTTCTCCTTCCTTTGTGTTTTCCAATTCATAAACTCTCTTATGTCAATACTTTTATAATTAATAAACACCCACATATTTATGTTATATACACTTTATACTTATTACTCTCTTAACGTCACCTATACCAAGTGTTAATTATTATCCTAAACATTTTTATCTTATACCTTATACTTATGTAACTAAAATAAAATTATTTAAATTTAATAACACTCACTACGCACATTAAAATATATTACCAAGTACACTACTCTTATAAAGTGCATAGGAATATATATGAAATTTAATTTAACTAAAACTAAATTTAAATAAAATAAATAAAAATAAATAAAGAAATTTCAGTCAACCACTTAGGCCTTTTACTCGGGTATGCAAAAGGTGTGGACACGCGGCTCCCTTGTGAGTCCACCGCCATGGAACAGTGGGAAAACCCTAAATAGGGTCAATCCCCAAGGCGCGGCCCATTTCGCCCTCTCTCTTGGAGTTTTAGCTCTGCAACTCTATGCAAGCTCTCTTAGGGTTTCAGACAAGAAGGAGATTTTGATCCAGCTTCTATGGCAGAAGCACTGGCACAACCTGTGGAGACTGTTACAGGTATATTTTTTTTTTCTGCGTTTTGATGCTAAATCTGTTTTACCAAAAGTGGTGCCGGATAACGCTGTATCTGTGTTCTCCATTTTTCTACTGCAGAACACTATTGTCAAACCTACTATTATAAAGAATGGATGAGATTTACCCTTTCATTTCTGGTGTTTATGGCTATTGTAGTGTGTTATCTGATTACTGTTTCCGTTTATGTTTCCTTTCTGCGAGTATTTCATATTCTTAGTGCCTTATTCTATTTATAGTTTTATTTTTAAAGGACGTCACCGAAGGACTGTAGAGCTAATCAGCTCACATCAACAATTCAATTCCCTTAATTTGGCTTGATGGCCGTATACTCGTCCCCTCCTGGAACCGCGGCTTTTATCCACTTAGGCTTGGGAGGGGGTTTTTCTTGGTGCCAACATCCACAGAGTAGGGCTCCTCCCCGAGGTTCTGTGTGAGGAAATCCGATAGAGTTGGACCGCCATTGGCCAGTCTCTCTCATAGGGCTGACAGCGCAGGAGAGGTTGATTCAGCGCTTTGCTCCACGGATCTTGAAAAGGATCGAACTCGAGACCGGGTGAATTGGTGGTGGAGAGGTTTCGATCCCCGGGCGATCCTATGGAAGAAAGCCAGGGGGATGGACATTTTTTTTTTTTTTTCTCAGAAAATCTCTGCGTAGAATGGAGGTGCCAACGGGAATCGAATTTGCACACGGTCTGCAAGGAGGCCAAGCGTCCTAATTTGGGAGAGTGCTGGTCGGGCGGAGAAACGGGGACTGCCACTGCCACTATTATGATACTTGGAGATACCTGCACACGAGGTTGCAGATTTTTGTGCAGTGAAAACATCTCGTACCACGCCTCCACCCGATCCTAATGGGCCTACTAACATGGCAGAGGCAATTGTCTCATGGGGCTTGATTACGTTGTCTTGACAAGTGTCGATAGAGATGACTTGCCTGACCAAGGGAGTGGTCATTTTGCCGAGACTGTACAGAGATTGAAGCATTTGAAAATGCTCGTGGAGGCTCTTGTGCCAGATTTCCAAGGGAATTCGGAATGTGTGCAGGAAGTTGCAACTTCAGGGCTAGACGTTTTTGCCCACAACATTGAGACTGTAGAAGAGCTTCCACGCGTAGTGCGAGACCATCGGGCCAATTTCAATCAATCAATTGAAGTGTTGAAAATGGCGAAAATTTATGCTCCTCCTGGTGTCCTAACAAAAACATCAGTAATGCTAGGTTGTGGGGAAACCCCAGCTCAAGTAATTGAAACAATGAAGAAGGTTAGAGAAGCAGGTGTTGATGGAATAACATTTGGCCAATACATGCGCCCCACAAAGAGGCACATGGCCGTATCAGAGTATGTAACACTCGAGGCTTTTGAAAAGTACCAAAAGTCGGGTATGGAAATGGTAAGCCTCCAATTTATTCTTGGTTTTTGTTGAAAGTTTATGCTTGTAATTTGAGAATTTGCTTAATATTGCACATTGCTTATTATAGACGTGAGCAGGCTTTCAATGCTTTAAGATTATTTCAAGCTCTCATCAATTGGATCATAATGAATACAGTGTTTTTATTTGGATGTGGGTACACACTAACATAGTTAGAACATTTGGGGCTTTATAAATGTCTGCTAGATTTGTTTACCATGAAAACCAACATACTTGAATTTACTAGGACACTAATGTAATTTTTTTTTTTTGGAGCTGATCAAACCATTGATCAGAGCGGTATATCCTGGACTTTATTTAAAATTCCATAAATTTTATTAACTGTTAGGAATAGATGATAGTTTTGGATTTTATCCTTCGGGTATATATAACAAGTCCTAGTTCACATTTAATAGAATAGGTAACAGAGATTATATTTTGTTAGACATGGAACAACATGAGAATAATTTTAGTTTATCACTTAGAAATAAATGAACCGGAAACGGTAGGGGAATTATGTATTTGATAAGATATATAAATTTAAGTTGAATATACATACACATTCAAATTGACTGAGTTCGCATAAGTACAGTCTATAGCTTGGATATCAAATAGGGAAATTGTAAGAAGATCATAATTTAAATAATACACTAAAATCTGTAACCCTGAAAATTTGCATATGTTTGGTATATTAGCGTAGAAATCCCATTGTTTGGAGATCCCCATTTTTTTTTTCGTTTTCATAATATATATATATATATATATATGTTTTATTTGCTTTGGCCAAATCATACTAGTCTTTTGCATCTGCAGCAATAGTTATAAAAGAATGAAAATATAATTATATGTATATATAATCTTTCATTTTCTAATATTATTCCCATTGTCCTTTTGCAGGTGCACCTTGGAAGCTTACTATGGCTGGAGGTCAAGTAGGTAAATTATCAAGTAGATTTTCTAGGTGAAGCATGAATAGGCCTATAGGTTCAAGAGTCTGAACAAAGGCTCTGATACCATCTGTAGTGCTCTGGTTTTTACAGCAGAGCACTAAGTAAAATTTCAGAGTTAATTTTTCTACGTATTAAACTTTATCAGGTGTATGGGAGTAAATTTCTAACAATTACTATGCTTTTAAATGGAATTTAGTGTACTGTCGTATTTTTATCAACCTTACATTCGTATTTTAAAATAAACAAACATATCAATATTTTCTTTTCAACAATCATGTTCCAGCATAAGAATATGTTTCACAACTTAGTAATCAATAAATAGCAAGTTATGCATGTTTAGAGTAAGTTTTAGCATAATAATCAAATAACGTAAATAACAAGGAAATTACCTGATGCTGATGCTAGTAGACCGTAGGTTGTAGCAGGTTTTAGATTCTCTTAGTCAGCCAAATGAAGTGTCCACCCTACCGACCAGCTATTATCTTGCTGGCCCTTGGAAATCAAAGGATTTCCAAGCCCCCGAGCCCACAATCTGATAATCCCGAAAGCAGTCTTCACTTAGGTTCTCCGAAAACTCTTCTGTTCTCAAACCTCCTTTCTGATCCGAAAAAACCTCCCCCTTTTACTCCAAGCTCTCCCCCTCTATATACTTTCCCTTCATCGAGAAGACCTTGGGCTTACTCCACCGCCCCAAACTCCCCCTCTCGAACCCCTCAAACATTTACTCCTTTCACCAGTTCATTCATACACGTTTCTTTATAAAAATGTATAATTAATTACTCTCATGGAAAATTTATTTTGTTTTGGATTGACGGTCGTAAGTATTTATTACGGTCGGAATTATCACCCAAAGGTTATCCATTCTGGAGAAGGTTTATTAATTACAAGTCTTTTCACCAAACCTTGTATTTATTGTTATTAAGGTAATTAATAAAATATTATATAAATATTTGACCCCTTTCATCTTGGACATGGCGTGTCTCAAGGGTCTACCTTATCCGTCGAGATCACTTATCTTGAGATTTTAAGTTCTACGATTCATATTAAATAATTAAATAGTAATAACCCATTTTCCATCACATCACGTTCATTCCAAAAATAGTTATCCTATTATGTGTAACTTAGAAATGTAAAATAATCACATTCTAATCATTCATTAATCAATATTTAAATTTTACCTATTTTGCAATTGTTATGACATGGGTAGTAATATTATTAAAATATATTTTAAGTAATAATATTAATTAAATCCCCATAAGGTAATAATAATGGTGAATTTAATAAAGATGTCTTTTACATCATTTGTTTATCATATGAGTACCCAAACATCTACATAGTATCATCGTTCTTCTAAACAAAGCACCCTTAAGTGCTTAAATAACCTTACTAATTAATTAGACAGTACCACTACCTTATTTACAACAATTCTCAGACGACAATGTTAACTGATGACACTTGTCTCAATTGTATATCACAATGTTTACCAATGAGTAATGCATAGCTTAATTGACTTGTTTTACACATCTTAGATAACTTTATATCCATTATCTGAATTCGGTCAACGCATGATTAACCTAATTACTTATGACAACTTATACATTTATTCAATATGTTAAGTGTTTGTATATCGATACTAGTGTACATGTGCAAGGTGTGCATGCGTGGCCAGCTTATGCATAGATCATAAATGTACTATAGACAAACCCCATCCCGCCTATGCATACCTGCTAACTAATAGTAGTATTTACCCCCATGTATAAGAACAAACATAAAATAAATAGTACAATTACTTCAACATTCTCACTTATTTAACAGTTAATTCTTTACGATTTCACATCATTATCTTTATCTTTACATTAGTTTAATCAATTACGTACAAGGAAGGGTGCCTACTACCACTAACTCGGAATCAAGGAATACTAAACCCCCAACAGTACTAACTAACACATCCTCCCATCATAACGTACATCCAGCATCCTCCCTATCCTTCCTCTGCTAGTAAAAAAAGCGGATGTCGGACTCACCGATCTGACCACATAGAACGTGAGAGCGATAGCGTCGACTGAACAGCGGACCTATCCTCCCCTAGCAGGCATTCGACCATCATCATCACAACAACATGGGGAGCGTGTCTCAGCACGGCCCTCCCACGACCTCGGGTCTCATGAAAACATAGGGTGGGAAACACATCCATCCCTCTCAACATACTGGGCCTACGCCCTTATCAGCTCATACTTTGTTGCTATCGGGATTATCAGTTTGTGTTATCGTATCATCATTTTGGCTACTAAGGTTTACTGTATGAACATGTTTTTCCTTTCCAATATATATCAGATCAAGTAACTGGCTATCCCATAGCCCTTGTGTCCTGTAGGTTAGTATTTTGCAACATACAAATTTATAAAAAGCATTTCCCATTGATCGACAATTGATCCATGTTATCAAAAATCATTTTATTTCATGTAACCTTTTTAGCTCATCATAGATGCGTATGACATATAACACTTCAATAATTCATATAAGAAGATGGTATCCATGTACCGAATCATATATTTCACATTTCATTAATGAAAACATATAAACATATACTGTAATCGTAAAAAATAAGAAATCATATGATAATCATGACATCATAACCGCATAACATAGTAACATCATATAATGAGGTCCAAGATAGTTTACTGAGTCGAGCTGAGTTCAACATAATATATAAGAAATAAAGTATGGTGTGTCTAACTAATAAGTATGCCTAATCAAAATATGGGCGTTACATTTCCACTCACAGATGTGGGTGAAGGGAATTCCCCTACACTTTGTTGTGGACAGCGGCAGCCAGAAGAACCTGATCTTAGAAGAAGTCATCAAGAGATTGGATCTACCAATAATGCCACACCCACAACCATACACCATTGGATGGCTAAGACAAGGACGAAGGATCTGTGTCAGTCACCAATGTCGCCTACCATATGGCATCAAGCCCTTCAAAGATGAGGTATTATGTGATGTGGCCCCACTCGAAGTATGTGATGTTCTCTTAGGACAGCCATATATGCAGAAGCGTCATGCTGTATATGAATCCCGACCTCGCAGTGTCATTGTCACTTTGGGAGGACAACTCTATCGGATACCAGAGACAGTTTCATTTACCCCAACCAAGCAGGGTAGGAAGATAATCTCCCACACTGGGAAATCTTCCCTATTCGCAAATTCCACTAAAGGTGAACATCAGATCGCAGAAACATCCACAACCTTTGCAGATTATCCTTCTACTCAGTAGAAACAAGAAAAACACAAAGTTAGTGCAGCATCGCCTATTCGGGTACCTCTACAGTGCAACGCCACGCATTCAAGGTGCTCCTCCAAAAAGAAACCATCCACGCCGGTGCATACCAAGGATACCACAACAACCAAAACTATTGAACAGCTCCAGCACATCCATCAACAACAATTACAACCCTATGAAGATGTCAAAGTAAGGCAACCTTTCCACTTCAGCAAATGTCGCACCAAGAGCTCAATTCGACACACAGCTCAACATATGATAAGGGATTTAACGCAATGGAGACCATTGCTTCCTAAGTAGGGAGGATTGATCCAGGTGGATATCGGTGGTGGCCCACCTCTTCCAACTGGCTCAAAATAGTCTTCTGGCAATTTTGGTAAATTACAATTTTTAGCAGTTTTTCGAGTCCTGATCTTCCGGAGCCATTTTGAGGCCCTAAACGACATTTTTTGGCGATTAGGGGACCAAATGGTTGCCGACGGCATACATTTGGGCCCATTTGAAAGTTGTAAATCTCGGTTGGACCTTTCCAACGGGCTAGCGAGCGCCCTAAACAGAGATTGTATGCAAAAGTTATGACCCCGGGAAGTTGACTGTTCAACTAACTACCTCGGGGCCGCAAACTTTATGACGGTTCATCTTCTAGGGTTAGGTTTTTGGATGATTGGGATTCTTTCCCTCATGCTTATGATAAATAGGCCCTTTCGGCCTCTCTTTGTATTCATCTTGGCACGATTGAGCATAGCGGCCACATCTCTTCTCAGAGATAGCTACCACCATTCTAGCTATTGTATTTTATAGTCTGTTCTATTTCCGCTATTTAATAGAATATGTGTTTACTGTATCACTGTGTTATTTGCAATATATCTCTGTATATGATTCTGTATATGCTATCTTTTGTTTCGTTCCCACATAAATCCGGATCAGTCCCTTTCCCCATAGCCTCTGCGCACAAACAAGAAGATTCATGTGTAATTAATCCAGTATCAATATATAATATAATAAACATGGCAATTATACACTAATATGTAAATAAAACAAATGTACAAAGGAGTATTCAGGATAGCATATTCCCCTCCAAGCTCTCCGTAGTCCTCCAAGACCATCAACATTCATATAATGTACAGGAATAAAAGGGAATGGGTCTTCCCCATCCAACGCAGCCATCCAAGAGTCTCTACCCCATTCATGAAATGTATAGGAAATAGAAGGCATTAAAAGCTCCACCCATCAAGAAGTAAGAAGCAAATAAATAATACTCACTAGGAAAAATTAATAAAACATAACTCCCCCAAAGAAGAGCTCCACACAGCAATAAGAAGAAGTAATTACCACCGTAATAAAACATAACTCCCCCCAAAGAAAAGCTCCACGCAGCAATAAGAAGAAGTAATTACCACCGTAATAAAACATAACTCCCCCAAAAGAAGAGCTCCACGTAGCAATAAGAAGGAGTAATTACCACCGTAATAAAACATAACTCCCCCCAAAAGAAGAACTCCATGCAGCAATAAGAAGGAGTAATTACCACCATAATAAAACATAACTCCCCCAAAGAAGAGCTCCACGCAGCCATAAGAAGAAGTAATTACCACCGTAATAAAACATAACTCCCCCCAAAAGAAGAGCTCCATGCAGCAATAAGAAGGAGTAATTACCACCATAATAAAACATAACGCCCCCCAAAAGAACTACTCCACGCAGCAATAAGGAGGAGTAATTACCACCATAATAAAACATAACTCCCCCAAAGAAGAGCTCCATGCAGCAATAAGAAGAAGTAATTACCACCGTAATAAAACATAACCCCCCGAAAGAAGAGCTCCACGCAGCAATAAGGAGGAGTAATTACCACCATATTCTCCAGTAAACCAAGAAGTAACAACACACACATTTATTAAAAGGATATTCAAATAAACGGTTTCTTTAGAAAACCTAAGTTTTACTCATCTTCCCTCACTTTTAACTTTTGGTAACAAGCCATAAATAATATAATAATTAGAAGATAGCTCCTTCGCCAATATGTATTTCAATAATGCATTTATCATTATAATGCATTGCAAAATATTTTAATACATATATAGCTCATAAAAATAATTATCAAGCATTATTGCACTAATAATATTTCATAGATATAATAATTCATAAATATAGTTACAAGGCATTATAATTAATAATATTTCATAATCATTATATATATATATATATATATATATATATATATATATATATTTATATTTATATATACAAACAATGTCTTTTTCTTTAGCATGCACAAATGCAATGTACAAATACCATTAATATAATTAATAAGCCACAACCATTCTTGCTCTTTTACATTATATTAATAATGTTTATATAAGAGATGGTATCTTAATACCTTATTCAAATATTAACAAAGCCTATAAAACTTATTGTTTAAAATAAAGCCTTAGGATAAACTTAATGACTTCTTAATAATTATTTACCATTCTTTTAGAATAAAAACCATGTAGGTATTTCTAAGTAGCATTATCATCACTAATAGTATTTCATGGATACATATATATATATATATATATATATAATTTCAATGCATCATTATCAATGATATTTCATAAATATATCTTACATAACCTCTCTTTTACATCTTACATAACCTCTGTTGTACAATGGTATTTATAGGTACAATAATAATGTAATTAATGACTACGAAGAGTTTTGGTCTTTATAAAAGAGATGTTAATTATAAGGTTAAGACCACTTAAAGATAACCTACTTTTACCCTTTAAATAGTACCTCTCTTATCGCATTAATTATAGGTGTAATTACAAATAATGTAATTAGTAAAATTGATGACCACTATTGGCATTTAATAGTATATCTAGGGTTTTAATTAATCGAGCCAAGATAGTCTTAACCCTTACTTAGATAAATATCATAGTTGACGCTAAAAACTAGATGGTGGTTCTAACGAAGAGAACCCAAGACGTCTCGCGTCGGGACTAGGATGTCAAGGACATCCAAAGAAGTTTCTTCGCTTTACTTAACACCTTTTAGCAAAGATTAAGCTAGTGCTAAGTTTTAGGTCTTAGGAGGATTTTACTACCCCTCCGCGGTTACGAGTAACTTCGGTAAGCCCTCTCTAAGGCTAACCGATACCAAAATCATATGTAACCTTTGGTGAACTTAAATGTTCACCAAAGTTTTTGTGGCACCATGACAACATCTGTCATCAAACCATGGATTCCAAGCCATTTTACTTCCTCCCCCTCAGAGGATTCGCACCCTCTACGACAGGTCGCAAATGATCTCAGTCTCCTGAATCAACTATTCCCAAATACAACTAGGAAATAAATCACTTAGCTTACAAGGTTCACTGGTGGGGCCTTAGCCTTGAGCTCCTCACCAGCAACAAGTACAATAACATTTATATTCACAAAAAATTAGTAGGGGTGTAAAAGAGGGATATTACATAAATGTTGCGCTCTTTGCAACGGCTCAGATCTATCAGGGTTAGATCAAGGGTCCAGGATAGTGGCAGTGATTTTTATCACCCGCGGTTTAACCAAGCCCAAAATCACCACGGTCGGCAGGGACGTTCCATCCAACAGTCAGACTTGGAACTATGTGCTACAAAATGGGAAGCCACAGAAGTAGAAAAGCCGTGGTCCTGATCTGATCACTAGTTCGCACATGAGAAAGGGATGTCTCCTCCATAGATTAATGATGGCCACATGGGCTAAGCCACCTCAGCACCGTTAGGGGTCATTTCTATGTGATCCAAAATGCATGGTCGTACGTGCATTACATCAGTCCTATCCTCAGTCATCATGATAAATCATTTGGAAGGTCTAAGTCATAGAATCATGACAGCATAATTCGCATGGAGACGTCGTCACTATTGGTCATTATAAGCTTGACTCTCCGGACCTGTAGCCTATGTCAAATTCCAAACGGTGGTGAGTTCATCTGTTTGGTTTTTTTTGGAGGCAGTATCACAGACATGGAGAGAGAGCAAGGGGCCAAGATAATATTTGCACCAGAACATGTGCTGTCCGAGATAGTGGAGGAGTATACTCTCCCACCTCTTATGTTTTCTAACCAAGTGGAGGAGTGGAGAGAGAAAAGTGGTGGAAGCAGAACGTAATGTAAAAATATATTTGATAAGAATGTAGAAGATGATTACAACAATCATGCCCTGGGTAATTTATACCCTAAATGGGGAAGAGAGGTGAATTTTCAAGTCACCTCTTAGTTTAATTACATTAATTTACTAAAATTAACCTAGATTAATATTTTAAAATTAGCATTTGTAACATTGCCTTCTTCTTTTTAAAATGCTTTGTCCTCAAAGCAGGGTAATGACGGATATTGCTGAACGAATTTCTCAGTTTCCCATGACGTGTCTTCTTCTGGGAAATTCTTCCATTTAATAAGGTATCCCTTGATCCTTCTTGTGCGTAATTTCCGTTCTCTGATGTTGATGATAGCTTATGGTTCTAAGATAAGTTTCCCTTCTTCGTCATGAGCGGGAAGTGTTGTTTGAATGGATTGATGTTGACCCAACAATTTTTTTAAATTTGAGATATGGAAGACATTGTGAATTCGACTCAAATCGGGTAGCTTCAATTCGTATACTATCGGGCTAATATTTCTGACAATTTGATAGGGTCCATAGAACTTGGGTGCCAATTTGTTTTTTCCTTGTTTCTTTAGCGACAATTGTTTGTATGGTTGAAGCCTTACAAATACCCAATCTGCTAATTCAAACTTTCTTTCTTTGCTATGGTGATCTGCTTGTTGCTTCATATGATTTTGTGCCATAGATAAATTATCCTTCAGTACTTGCATTACTCATTGATTTTCTTCAAGTTGACTTTTTACTGTGGGTACTTTTGCATTACCTTGGACGAATTCCTTCCATCTAGGTGTCTCATAACTATACAATGCTTGAAAAGGTGTCATCTTAGCTGACATGTGATAGGTAGTGTTATACCACCATTCGGCAAGGTGTAACCATTGTAACCATTTGTTCTGTTTGTTAGTCATGAAACTACGAAGATATGCTTCCAGACATTTGTTGACAAATTCTGTTTGCCCATCTTTCTGTGGATGATAAGCTGAACTCATGTAAAGAGTGATCCCAATTTGTTTGCACAATTCCTTCCAAAAATTGCTTGTGAATTTGGCATCTCTGTCGCTAACGATAATTCTTGGGAATCCATGTAATTTGTAAATATTTTTACAAAATACTTCAGCAATCTGTTTAGCGGAGTCAGTTTTTTTGATACCCATAAAATGTGCATATTTCGTTAATCGTTCCACCACCACGAAGATTTTGTCCTTACTATCAGATAGGAGTAACCCTTCAATAAAATCCATAGAGATTTCCTCCCACTTTTGCTTCGAAATGTTTAGTGTGTGGAGTAGCCCTGGAGTCATGACGTTTTCTCTTTTATTCCTTTGACATGTGTCACATTTGGCTACATATTTTTGAATGTCTTTATGCATTCCTTTCCAATACAACGATTGTATGGCATTGTAATATGTCTTGAAAAATCCTACATGTCCTGCAGCCGGTGAATTGTGAGCTTCTATCATCACCTTATTTTTAAACCTTAATGTTGGGTTTAAATAGATCCTTCCTTTGTACCACAAGATGTCGTTTCGCCACTCGAATTTTGGACCTCTATTCGTATCTTTGATTAAGGCGCAAGTGTTTGGGTCTTTAGCATATTCTTTTTGTATTTAGTCCGACCACTCCAGAATAACGATTGAAATTGCATATGTCTGGGCTTCATCCTTCCTAGATAGAGCATCGACAACTATATTGTCTTTCCCTTTTTTATGTAATATCTCCAGATCAAAAGTAGTGATTTTTTCTATCTACTTCTGCTGTTCTGTTGACAATGTCTTTTGTTGAAGGAGATATTGAAGACTGTTATGGTTTGTTCTTATCAATATTTTTCTCCCTATAAGGTACTGTCGCCATTTTGTTAAGGCATGTATAATGGCTAGCATCTCTTTATTGTAAGTGGACCTCAAACTTTCTCTCTTATTGAGCTTTCTACTTTCGAATCCTATTGGGTGACCTTCTTGCATCAAAACTGCTCCTAGTCCGAAACCTGAGGCATCGCATTCGACTACGAAGGGTTTTGTGAAGTTAGGCATGGCTAATACAGGTGTTGATGACATCATGCATTTTTAATGTTTCAAAACGTTTTTCTGCTTCACTATTCCATTGGAAGGAATTCTTCTTCAATAAATTTATGAGAGGGGCAGTTTTATGGGAATAATTTTTTACAAATCTTCGATAGTATCCTATTAGGCCTGGGAATCCCCTTAGTTTTGATATGTTATTGGGTTTGGGCCATTCCATGATTGCCTTGATTTTGCTTGGATCGACTTTAACTCCTTCCTTTGATATCTTATGGCCCAAGTAGTCAACTTCCTCTTTTCCAAAGGTGCACTTAGACCTCTTTGCATAGAATTGGTTTTCTTCCAAAATGGTAAGTACTTGACTTAAGTGTTCCAGATGCTCCTCCCATGTTCTGCTATATATGAGGATGTCATCAAAAAATACTAGTACGAATTTTCTTAAAAATGGCTGGAACAATTCATTCATTGCGGCTTGAAATGTAGTTGGAGCGTTAGTCAAACCGAAGGGCATTACTTTGAACTCATAATGGCCTTCATGAGTGCAAAAAATAGTTTTTTCTATGTCTTCCACTCTAACTTTGATTTGATAATAGACAGATTGGAGATTCAATTTTGAGAAATACTTGGCCCCATGAAGTTCATCTAGCATCAAATCAATGAACGAAATCGGAAATTTATTTTCGATAGTTATTTTGTTCAGTCCTCTATAATCTATGCATAATCTGAACGAACCATCCTTCTTTCGTACTAACACTACTGGGGCTACATACAGGCTTCTGCTTTTTGAATTGACACCGCATTTTAGAATATCTTGAGTTAGCCTTTCAATCTTTGTTTTATGGTGATGTGGATATCTGTATGGTTCACTATTGATAGGTTTTGACCCTAGTTCAATCTCAATTATGTGTTCAATCTTCCTCTTTGGTGGGAGCTCCATCGGAAGCTCTTGGAACACCTTGTGATGTTTTTGAATTAGATCTTGTATCTCTGGTTGTTTGTCCATATCTCCTTCATATGTTAGAAGCTCCATTTCTTGACATTGAAGTATGTACACTGGTGCACCTTTCCGAAGTAGCTTTTCCATCTAATGTGACGTAACTAACTGTGTTGGAGGTGGTTGGAACTCGTATAACTTGTATGTCTTCCCGAGTGACTGGAATTCAATCAAATGCTCTTGGTGATTTGCAGAGTATGTACCCAAGGTTTGTAACCATTGTATTCCTAATAATACATCAACTCCTCCCAATGGTACCACAAAGAAATCTGATTCTCAGTTGTACTCTTGCAATTGCAACTTGACCTTCTGACATTTTCCCACATTGTCAATCTTCTTGCCATTTGCTACCATAACCTTCATGTTAGGTACTAGAAAAATAAATAGGTTAAATACTTTAGCAAGGTTGACATTAACGAAGTTATGGGTGCTTCCACTGTCGATGAGAACTGTGACATTATTCTTTTTGATATGTCCTTTAATCTTCAATGTTTGTGGTTGGGAGATTCTGGTAATAGCGGCTAATGAGATTTTTGGGGTGTCACCCTCGATTTCTGTTTGGTAGTCTGGTTGACTATTCGTATCATTCTCAATTGGCTCCTCGACTTCCAACTCTTCTTCTTCTGCTTCACAGGCATACAATTTCTTTTGTAAGCATCTGGGATTAGGATCCCATTTGTCTCCACAGAACTTGCATTTCCCTTCCCTTATTCTTTGGGCCTCTAAACTGGGCTTCACTCCTTCCTTGACTTGTGGTGGTGTATATCTTGGATTTCCTGTGTATGTTGATTGGAAGGGCTTCCTTTTGTAGTCGTCCTTATCGAAATTTGTATGAACAGGTTTCTTGAATTTGCTTTCAATGATCCTGGCTTTACGTCGGACTTCCTCCATGGTTGAGATGTTATGTAACTCTAGTTCATAATGGATGTGCTGTTTAAGACCGTGTATGTAGGTCTGTAAGTGTTGGTCATTGGTTAACTCTGGAACTCGAGTCGATAGCGCTTCCCACTCACAGGTGTACTCATCGACACTACTTTTCTATTGTAACCTTGTGATTTTGGAAAAGAAGTCTTTTTCTTCAATGCCTTGGAATATTTTAATGAGGTTGTTCTTGAAACTAACCTAGTTGTGAGAACAGATTCTTGCAGTTTTCTTCCTCCATAAGTACCAGTTGTAAGCGTTTCCTTCTAGATGCATGGCGGCATATTTAACTTTCTCCTCTTCGTAATGGATATTGTGGATGTCTAAGTATTCCTCGACTTTTTTAATCCATGCTATGCACGGTCGTTCATCACCGTCGTATTTGGGTAGCTCGACTTTCACCCAAATTTGGCGTCCTTGTGTGTATGAGAATGATGACAATATGTTGAAAAGATTTGGCTGCTACGGTGTCTTGGGAGAGTTGGGGTGCGGATCTTTTGTTAATGGTAATCTTTCCAAGATGGATTTTAAAACTGCCTCATTTTTCTTTTGGTTGTCTTGTAGAGTGAAAACGGAATTCTCTATTCGTGATGTGATTTGTGTCCAAGTCGCCGCCAAATTGTCACTGGTTTGATCGATTTTTGCCTGGAGATCCTCATAGTTCTCCTTAATCTTCTCATTGATTGAATCGAATCGGGCGTTTAATTCACTTATTGATCTAGTGATTGCTGGAATCTTCTCAGTGCTAAATGTGGATCTATTTTTATTTGCTATATGAAGCCAACTAGCCACGATTTTTATTTTTATTTTTGAACTAATTATAATTATTATTATTATTATTGTAATATAGTTTTTTTTAAACTTTAATAAATAAATAAAAAAAATAATATTAATATTATTATAATAATAATATTATTATAATAATAATATATTATTATTATTATTATTATTTTTTGTTATTAAAATTTTTGTGCAAGGCTTCACGTGGAGCAGGCACGATGGTGGCAGCAGGGGGGCAAGGTGGTGGCAGAGGGAGAGAACGTGGAGGAGGAGGAGGTGGGTGCAGAATGGTGGATGGAGGGAGGTTGGGAGGTGGTGCAGGATGGTGGAGGGAGGAAGGGAGGCATGGGCGGATGGCTGGTACGGGGTACAGATGGGAGAGAGCAATGGGTGTGTGAGTGTAGGGAGTGGGGAAAGGAGAAAGGGACAGAGGAGGGAGGGAAAGGATGGGGAGGATGCATGCAGAAAGAAAATGCATGTAGGAGGGAGGGAGCTGGCAGGCGGAAGTGGGAGTGGAGAGGTGCAACTAGTGGAAGGAGTGGGGAGTTGCCGCGTAGGTGAGGGTGTGAGGGCGCAGCAGAGGGTAGAGGATGAAGCAGGAAGAGAGTGGGGGAGGGCAGAATGTGGTGAGTGTAGCGGAGGATGGCGTGGGAGCGTGGTGGAGGACAATGATGGAGTGGGAATGGAGTGCAGTCTATGCAGCGGAGGTGGTGGTGGTGGTGCAGGGCCAGTGGCTCTGATACCAATTGAGAGACAAAAGTGGTGGAAGCATAATGTAATGTAGAAATATATTTGATAAGAATGTAGAAGATGATTACAACAATCGTGCCCCTAGTAATTTATACCCTAAATGGGGAAGAGAGGTGACTTTTCAAGTCACCTCTTAGTTTAATTACATTAATTTACTAAAATTAACCTAGATTAATATTTTAAAATTAGCATTTGTAACAAGGAGTATACTCTCCCACCTCTTATGTTTTCCGACTAAGTGGAGGACAATTCTGCCAGAGAGTCGGAAGAGCTCGAGGCATAACAGGGGTGTTGGAATTTGCTGCAACAGAAAGGAGAAAAAGCCCACGAGGAAGAGGAGCAGAAAACCCCCTTTGATGAAGATATAATCCAGGACTGGATCCTCCCTACCGAAGAAGTGCCCCCTATTTCCCCACCCAAGGAAACCTGAACAAACGTTCCCTCTAACGAGGGTGATTTCCTCAATTGGTATGATCAAGTGAGAGCCTAGAAATAGGGTGGCGGCACTCTGATGTCTTTTGCATCCCACTATCTGGCAAGTCAGTTTTCTTGGCTATACAAGTATACTCCTGGTTTCAAAGTTTTGAAGATACTCATATGGCACGCAAACCCTTTTTTGGAAAGACAGCATGGAAAATGGCAGATTAAAAGCTCAAAGATGTCAGCTAAGGGAACAACAAGCGATGGAGGCCGCAAAGCTAGAGCTGTCAATTTTATTTTTTGTTTTCATTGAAGTAGTTAGTCTTATAGTAAAATAGGCCAGTGAATGTAATAAAGCGGTTAGGCCTATACCACTTGTGTCTGTTTTTAAGTTGTAACAGCGAAATGCCTTAGTCAGCTGTCAAGTAATTACAACTGTTTTCTATTCAGAACAGAGCCGATCCTAGAGCTCTCGGAGCCTCTATAAATTCATTGTAATTAAAGATAGAAGGGTTGAAAAATCTTCCTCGTGGGATTTTTAAAGAAACTAGTAAATTCCAACAGTCCTATTGTTCAAGATTTTCCTACTTAAGGAGGGAAGACCCAAGTTTGGGGAGCTTCTTCTTCATCTCTTTCTTTTGGTATTATTATGCCAAGAAGAACTCTCTATTCCAGAAGTGAACTTTGCTCATATATTTTTCGGATTTGAACCAGCTACACCTATAGGGCCTCTACTTCTCAGTTTGCATGTCAGAACCATCTCGAGGGGGATTCTTACTGAACCAGGAACGGTTGTAGAATCATGGTTGGGAGGAACATGGTAGTCCCAAAGTCATCCAATCCAAGATCAATTATCAAGTCAGCTAAGAGTCAGTAATTTCCCTAACTAGTCGATGGAGTGTGCAGGTCATTATCAGTAGGACAAGCTACAGAAATCAACAGGCCATTATCAGTAGGACAAGCTACAAGGATCGATAGGTATGAAATGTTTATAAAACCCTCCTATGATTTATATCTCTTATTTTATAAATTAAATGTTAAAATAGTAGTAGCTTAAATATCAATTTTCAAGATTTTCCAAAATCAAATTTTATTTCCTAGCAGGACTAGCCAACTAGTCTTTGCTAGTCAATTGAATTGCTTGAACTTATGAGTTATGTGAATAATTGATTTATTTCAGTAAGATCCATTGAGTTTATTTTTCCTCTCATCTCAACTCTCGTTTTAAATTTCCACAAAACTTTTTAACTACTGAAACTCAATTATTAAACAGAGATATGTAAACCCAACCCTTTCGAAAAGCTAGCAGTACAATTTTATAGCAACAGAAAATGCATCATCATTCTTCATAGATATTGATCCTACGCATCATACTTAGCCATCACTACCCATTATCATCTAGTATTTCAAAAGACACAGAGCTTATTACAAATACATAGACCGGTACTCTATCCATTCAAGATTTATTACTAAACAAGCATACATTATAAAGCGATAGTGTTTAAGGACTGCCTGAAAGTTACAAACAAGGATGTCTTGCTAAATTAGAGAAAATTATGAAACAACCCACATTTGTTTATATGACATTAAGCTTTTAGTCGTGAACCTTACAATAGGAAACCTTTCATGCTGTGAACTCCCATGGTAGTGGGATAACCACCTTTTTTATAATGTGAGGCACCTGCAACAATTAATTAACAAGAATACATGAAATAGCAGAAATGACAGAACTCAGAATCACTTTTGTATTGATCACAGGCCACTTCGAGGGGGCAACCTCCTTTGAGCAAGCTCAATACAATAACTTCACCGTGCCTTCATAGGTCTCAACACACACTTATATACTAATTCTAGGCGCCAATACTATGGGTCGAAACCATGGGCCATTACAAACTATGGATCAACAATACTACGGGCGACTTACAAAGCATATGCGCCAACAACAATAACACAAACTATTGATCAACAATTACTACGGGACGACTTACAAAGCATATGCGTCCAACAACATCCTACTAACAAAGTAAAGACATGGGTTCCTAACATCCCCTCCCCCTTAAAAAAAGCTTTGTCCTCAAAGCTTTAGATGTGGAAATTGTTGTTGAATCTGAAGGAGTGGTTCCCATGTAGCATCCTCGGGTTGCATGCCGTGCCACTGAATTAAGACCTTTGTGATAGAGTGAGAGCGAAGTTGACGTGTGCGCCGATTGAGGATGGCCTCTGGCTCCAAAAGGATGGATCCTTCATTATCCAATTCGGGTAAAATTGTTTGGCCGCTGATGTTGGTGCCAAGAACTTTCTTCAGACAAGAGACATGAAAGACTGGATGAATGCGGGAAGAAGGAGGAAGTTCCAATTTATAAGCAACAGACCCAATCTGCTGAAGAATCCAATATGGCCCATAGAACGTTGGAGCGAGCTTATGATGCCCTTTGAGTTTCAAGGAGGATTGTTTGTACGGCTGGAGACGAAGAAAAACCATATCGCCGACTTGAAAAGTGCGCTCCGAACGGTGCTGATCAGCTTGTTGCTTCATGTGATTTCTTGCCATGTGAAGATTGTCCTGCAAAATGTGAAGAATCTGATCGCGGTTGCGAAGGACCGTGTCAACTTCCTGAACTGGTGAACTGGTGGGGGTGTATGGGAAGAGAGCTGGAGGTGCCTGACCATAGACTGCTTCATATGGGGTCATTTTAGAGGCAGTGTGGTAAGAGGTATTGTACCACCATTCAGCGAGAGGGAGCCATTTTTCCCACTGATGTTGTTGTTCCGAGGTGAAGCAACGAAGATAAGTTTCCAAGCACTTATTGACAATTTCAGTCTGACCATCTGTTTGTGGGTGATACCCTGAACTCATCTTCAGTTTGGTGCCAGTGTGGCGAAATAGTTCTATCCAAAAATGACTGGTGAAAGTCACATCACGATCCGAGACAATGGAAGAAGGGATGCCATGAAGACAAAAGATCTGGTCCATAAAAATTTGAGCGATGGAGGAGGCTGTATAGGGATGGCTGAGAGCACAAAAATTACTATATTTGGAGAGACGATCAACCACAACGAGAATCACTGTCTTCCCGCCAGATTTAGGGAGCCCTTCAATGAAATCCATAGAAATATCTGTCCAAATCCGTGTAGGTATGGGCAAGGGTTCAAGCAATCCTGGAAGGAGTGTTGTTTCACCCTTATTGCGTTGGCAGGTATCACATTTGGCCACCATCTGTTGAATTGTCCTTTTCATGCCCTGCCAAAAGAAGTTACGCCGTGCTCGTTCATATGTTTTGAGGAACCCAGAGTGCCCGGCCGATGGAGAAGCATGGAGTTCATAGAAGACATCCTGTTGAAGATCTGTGTTCTGGGGAAGCACCAGATGACCCTTGTATCGCTGAGAGGCACCATCCCAAGAGTAATGTGGGACAGCAGAAGGATTGTTGGTCAAGCGTTGGATGATCTGAGATAAAGAAGAGTCATTGACATAACCCTATTGAACAGATTGCAACCAATTTGGAACCGGCATAGAAATAGCTGAAAGAGAACCTTGGGCATCAAATGTGCGAGAAAGAGCATTTGCCACAATATTGTCTTTACCCTTCTTGTAAGTGATCTCATAGTCATAACCCATGAGTTTGCTAACCCATTTCTGTTGTGCCGGGGAGGAGACACGCTGGTCCAAGAAATATTTCAGACTTTGGTGATTAGTCTTGATGCAGAAATGATTCCCTAATAGGTATGGATGCCACTTCTGCACTGCATGCAAAATAGCCATCATTTCCTTCTCATAGGTAAAGGCAGCTAAATTCTTACCTGAAAGGGCTTTGCTGGTGAACGCAATGGGGTGTTCATCTTGAAGGAGAACAACACCAAGTCCATTGCTGCAAGCATCACTCTCAATAGTGAAGGGCTTGGAAAAATTAGGCATAGCTAGCACCGGTGTAGTACACAAAGCTTGTTTTAGTTTGTCAAATGCACACTGAGCAGCAGGTGTCCATGTAAAAGCATCTTTTTTCAATAGAGTAGTTAATGGAGCTGCAATCTTCCCATAATCCTTGACAAACTTGCGGTAGTAGCCAGTCAACCCCAAAAAACCACGAAGGCTCTTGAGTGTCTGAGGATGTGGCCAATTGTTCATGGCCTCGATTTTGGCAGGATCCACACGAACCCCTTGTGCTGAGATAATGTGCCCGAGATTCTCAACTTCCTTTTGTCCAAAAACACATTTAGACTGCTTGGCATGGAGATGATGGTCAGAGAAAAGTTGCATGACAAGATCCAGATGCTGGAGATGTTCATCCCATGTTTTACTGTAGATGAGGATATCATCAAAGAATACCAGAATGAATTTCCGCAAGTAGGGTCAAAATATTTTATTCATTAAGGCCTGGAATGTGGAAGGAGCATTAGTGAGGCCAAAGGGAATGACCAAAAACTCATAATGGCCATCATGTGTGCGGAAAGATGTTTTAGGAATATCATCCTCATGAACCCGAATTTGATGATACCCAGAACAAAGATCCAACCTGGAGAAAAAGTGAGCCCCATGAAGCTCATCGAGAAGCTCATCAACAATAGGAATTGGAAACTTATCCTTGATGGTGAGGTGATTAAGTGCTCGGAATTCAATGCAGAGGCGCCATGACCCATCTTTTTTGCGGACAATAATAACTGGAGAAGAAAAGGAACTAGTGCTTGGGCGAATAATACCTTGCTTCAATAAGTCCCAAACGAGCATTTCAATCTCCGTTTTTTGGTGAAATGGGTAGCGATAGGTCCTGATGTTGGGAGGAACGCTTCCAGGAAGGAGCTG
This sequence comes from Larix kaempferi, assembly GCA_027924585.1. NCBI lineage: Eukaryota > Viridiplantae > Streptophyta > Pinopsida > Pinales > Pinaceae > Larix > Larix kaempferi. The sequence continues at coordinate 152,559 of BSBM01002230.1, read as the reverse complement.
AATACGATGGTCTTCTGGCCTGGAAGGTGGTAATCCCACTGGTTCAGCAAAGACACCTGTATACCGATCCAGAATTTGTTGTAGATCCAAAGGAGTAGTGGAGACTGCTGCTGGTTGCATCTGGATGGAATGGATCTGAGCGATGACACCATGTGAATTCTTCTTGAGGAGTTTTTCCATGCGATGTGAACTGATGATGCTGAGAGAACCTGGTTGTAATCCAGTCAATGTGTGTTTGTGTCCATTCTCGGAAAACTGCATCCAAAGTTCGGCAAAATCCCATAAGATAGGGCCGAGTGTGCGTAGCCATTGAGTGCCCAAAACCACATCACATCCGCCTAAGGGCAAGGCAAACAGGTCAAAGTGCAAGGTATAATCTCCCATAGAGATACGCACATTTAGACACTTCCCTTTGCAAGGTAAGGTGCCCCCATTGGCAATCATGACTTCAAAGTTGGAGAAAGGATGGATAAAACAATCAGCTTGTTTGGCGATCCGAGGGTCAATGAAATTATGCGTGCTACCATAATCAATGAGGATTGTAAGAGGAAGCTTCTTGAAGTAACCCCTGACCCGCATTGTTTGGGGGGTGGTGATTCCCGCTAAAGCATGGAGAGATATCTCTGGTTGGTCATCCTGAGATGGAGGGTCTCTAGGCAGTTCCTGAATGTCGACCGGTGCATCCAGTGTTTATGGATCTTCGTCACCCATTTCAGAGGCAGGCGGAGACTCCACATCTAGGAGATAGAGCTTTTGCTGAACACATCTATGTCCCCGAGTGAATTTCTCATCACAATTATAGCAAAGCCCCTTTTCTCTGCGTGCTTGCATCTCTGTTTCAGACAAACGCTTGATAGGAGTCGGTCGAGGAGCCTGCGGTATAGGTGGTCGTTGAGAACCCATATTTCGGAAGGGAACAAAAGTGGGCTTGGAGCGTTGTTGGGCTGCAATCTTGTCTTCTGCCAACTTAGCCAACCCGAGTGCTTCCATCATTGTGTTGGGATAGAACATTTTGACCTCAGAGCGGATGGCATCCTTTAGACCACTGATAAAACAACTCCGGTAAAATTCATCAGACAATCCTTCGGTGTGGTTGGCTAGATTCTCAAATTCGGTTTGATACTCTCTCATAGTGCCAGTTTGGCGAAGTTTAGTGAGGGCTCCTGTGAAGTCATCAAAAGCACTAGGACCAAATCGTTGCAAAAGGAGCTGGCAAAAGTCTGGCCAGTTGGGCTCTGGATGAGCCTTGATGTACCAATGGTACCATTGAAGAGCTTCCTGTTCCAAATGAAAGGATGCCAACGGAACTTTGTTGACATCAAAAGTATTATGCAGACTGAAATACTGTTCTGCACGATAGATCCATCCAGTTGGATCGGTATCATTGAAGCGAGGAAAATCAAGCTTCAGACCACGGAAATTGCTGGAAGAAGAGAACCCATTGTCTACTGAAGACTCGGACTGCCGTTTGTTGTTCATAGCTGAATGTTCAAGATGGAGACCAAGAAATTTTTCATCCAGATCCTGGAGTTTGGCTTGGATGGCTGCAAGGGCTTCCTCCATGGTTTTTGCTCCTGCACGGGTGACAACCATAACCAGGGATTTTTTTATTTTTATTTTTTGACTTGGTAGGAAAACAAAAACAGGAACTAGTTCAGTAAAGGAAAATTTGGATTTGGGAAAAAATCAGAAGGGTAATTGGGGTTTGACTCGTTTTTTGGACACTGTTGGATAGACAAGGAAGCAAAAATGAGGATTTCAGAAGCAGGGTGAAAGGATGGGAAAATTTGGCAGAGGGGAACAAAGAAGCAGAATTCAGAAAGGAACTCTGTGGTAAAAATTGAAGGTGATTGGGTGAAATCTGAGGAAGTTATGGCAAACCCTAAAAATAGACAAATGTGGGATTTCGGGCTGTAGGAAGGGGAATTGAAGATAGGGTCCTCAGGGATGAAATATGCAGAATGGAATGACAGGGGTTCCCTGAAATTTTCAAGGAAAACAGAGGTAAAACAAGGGAGATATGGAGAAAAAACTGATTTTTTTTTTTTTTTTAATTTTTTTTTTTACAGACTGGAGCAGCTACGGCTCTGCTTGCAGAATGGGATCTCCGGTTCGAAGGATTCTGGAACAACGCCGAACGGCTGGATCTGGAATGGCTTGCAAAATGGATCTGAAATGGCGCAGCAGTGATCGACAATAGTTCAACTGAAGGTAGATATGGACCCCAGGTATGTGCGGCTTCCTAACAGTTTAGGGTTTTCACTCGGCCACCAATGCTATCTGACGGCTTGCGTATTGGGGCAGTACCCCTCACTCCACGGCTCAGGTAAAACTGATAACCGCTTTGCCACAAACGACAGCTCTTGGTTTATCTCACGGGTGGGAACTAGTCAATCAGGTAGGGGTCGTTGCCCTTTTCGCCGGTAGGTCCTCTCAATGGGCCAGCTACTTCGGGGTTCCTGTGGTACTCCTCACAATGAGTTTTAGGGCTTATGCCCAAGTACTTCCCACAGTTAAGTGGATAAGGATTATTCCCAAATCCGAACCTGCAACAGAAGCGAAAAAAAAATTGGCAGAAATTTCACCCAGCGAGCCCAAGAAAGTGCTTTGATACCATATGTGAGGCACCTGCAACAATTAATTAACAAGAATACGCGAAATAGCAGAAATGACAGAACTCAGAATCACTTTTGTATTGATCACAAGCCACTTCGAGGGGGCAACCTCCTTTGAGCAAGCTCAATAAAATAACTTCACTGTGCCTTCATAGGTCTCAACACACACTTATATACTAATTCTAGGCGCCAATACTATGGGTCGAAACCATGGGCCATTACAAACTATGGATCAACAATACTACGGGCGACTTACAAAGCATATGCGCCAACAACAATAACACAAACTATTGATCAACAATTACTACGGGACGACTTACAAAGCATATGCGTCCAACAACATCCTACTAACAAAGTAAAGACATGGGTTCTTAACATATAACTTATCATTTTCCCTGGTGAATTAGTACCAATAGTAAAATAGGCACCAAACCTTAGAGATAACACCCGCAGATTGATTACACCTACAAACACAAAGGCAAAGTAGGACATTAGCAAAATGCTAACTAAGTCCAGCAACCATTACTCTTACCCATACCTCCCAGCAACCCTACCAAGGTATGTAATTACCTTTCCTGGAGTATTATTATAACCACCATGTGAATAACATACCGTCATCAAAGGAGCTCATCACCTGAAGGCGCATTACACAATCACAATTAAAATCACATGATTCCTAAAAACAGTAAGGAGTGTTATGTTCTACTTTTGAACCAGCATTACAATTGCAACGAAAACATGCCATCATATCATTTCCACATCGCTTCCGCAATTCTAAACTTACCCATAGATTAGACCATGTAAAACAGAAGTATTAGGATTACAAATGTTTCGTGCCAGTATGGATGTTTTAATGACTTTAGATTTAATGTATGAGTCTTCTATTCTAAATTGACGAATATTGTAGGCAGGAAAAATTTTAAATTTTTGCTTATTTTGGGACATTACAAGTGGTATCAGAGCACAGCTACAACACTAAGAGACCTATTGGGCTCATTTCAAGAAAACACATGCATTATTTTGGGAAAAATTAATTTGTGTACGTTAATAACACATGTGCATTATCTTTCAAAACAAGCGCAAATGTGTTTTTATAAACACGTGCACATTTTAATTTTTTTTTAAATGGTGCAAATGAATTTTTCCACCTACATGGAAGATCAGTTGTCCACTTTGGTTTTAGGTTCAAATTGTCAAAACTATAGGTTAGGCCTACAACTAACAAAACAAATCCATTTTTTCATTTCCCTATTTTTCAACATCGAATTTTCATATGCTCTACATGTTTGTTGCCAATAAAATTGCACATACTATAGAGATCTCTATGTAGATTTGAATTATATATATATTTTAGGAAGACATCACTATTTTTTATTTTTTATTCATATGTAAAATTTATTAAAAGAACACATGTCTCTTATTATCTTTAAAACTTTTGATTGGTTCGCCTATTTTGAAAATAAAAAATAACTTGAACAAGTACATACGAAGAAATACACACCCACAAAAAGTTCATTGATTGTGCTAAGACCCTCATAGCGGCGCGTAACGCTTCAGCTTCTCACTCTAGAAATTCACTAAATTTCTTAATTTGAAACAAATATAAAATCAACATTAAAAATTATGGAAAAATAGTGTCACACAAGAGCCACTTGTTATCTACAACTGTAGTTTTTTGTTTGGAAAAAATCCAATGCATACATACAAAATGCATGGCTTAACAAAAGCATATGCATTATGTTTTAGGAAAAAAATAACATACCGATCTTACAATAACATCCGTTTCTTGGAGTTATACTAATTTTCCATAAATAAAAGTTAGATATTATAGAAGGTAATTGGATTGTCTACATTTTATTTTTTTACACTATGTTCTAAATTGTTATGCATGTACCTCTAATATTTATTTTTAGTGATGATATTTATGTTTTTATAGGTTTCCATGTACCTCACACTAGCCCCATTGTTAACAATCATATCCATGCTAGAGAAAAAAATGATTGACAACTTTTAATTGCTTGTCGAAAACATAAGGATTCATTTCCATAAGAACAATATCATCTTAATAGAAAATAAGGATGATGATTATACCAACCAAAGTCATGCAAGTACAACTTGCCTCTTCAAAATATGTAACAACCTCAAAAACTGTAAATTTGGGAATTCAAAAATATATTTATATACATGGAAAACATAACTTATTCCTATAATGTAGGTGATTGAGTAATATTTATAATGCATTTTAAACAAAGAGTATAAATATAGTTCCCATCTATACCATATATTTCATTACAAAATACAATCATCTCCAAGAAACACACAATTTCATTTTGTTTTGGGTATGTTCTAACATTCCTCACAACATGACAATGTAACCCCACTATTACCATAATCATACTTAAATTGAGTATACTTTACATAATATATTCCAATGAGGATGTGTTTATGGATAAATCCGTCAGTGCGAACACCAACCGATCTCCCTAGTCTGAATGGTTTCGATCTAGAACAAAGCAAAAGAAGAATGAAAACCTTTCCATAAATCTATAAAATTACTTGAATGCAAAGAGTCAATTCCATACCTTATTTATGAAGGTCATCCTTGTGGATTGAATCTTTCACACTTTTTCTTGTTGATTAAGAGATTATCTGCAAAAGATTTAACACGACAAAGACAAGAGACTATAAGATAAGATGATACATCTAAGCAATTGACCAAGGAGAACTACAACAAATGAAATTACACATCATTTATGGGAAAGGAAGACATTGATGTATTAATTAGTATAGAGGAAAGAATTACAACCAATGAATCCTTGGTGTTGAAGATCCTTTCCAATGGAACCTTGCCTTAATTTTCCAATCATGGACTCCTGGCTCAATTTCTATAGCATTTGGTTACCCTCATTTTAACCCCCCTATCCCATGAGTAGGAGCTTTATTATAGGCCAAAAGAGATGAGGAGAAGAGGAGAGGATTAGAGAGATGGAGGAGGTAAGATGCTACTAAGTTGGGATATGAGTAAGATCCACCCTATATGGAAGAGATAAGCCTCCACAAGGGTTTCCTTCAAGAGACTTATTGAAACTTCTCTTTTTTCCCTTCATACAGGCATTGACACACCCTAGACACTAGCAACATGCGTCGATGATGCGCTTTGTAGTGGACCAAGGTGCGTCGATCAAGAAAAGACACACTTTGTTAGAAGGAAAGGTGCGTTGATCTCTCTAAATAGGGTTTTAATAGGGAAAAAACCTGACGACTCATCTTCTAAGGATTTTGGTTAAGTACTTTAGGTATTTAGGAAAGGATAGACTGTACATGGTTCATAATCATGATGAGTAAAAAATTTCCGTGTAATAGAATGCCCCCCAAAGTATGAAGCTAGATTAACATGATAGGTAAAATAATTTAATGGATAAAGTATAAAGGATCAAGGAAAGAAACCGTTGGTTGGAAATTTGTCAACAATAACCAAGGATCTTTTGTAGTACAATAATTTCATCATCGCAATGACTCACAACAAAGTTGCCAACCAATACATTGCAGATCCATGTTGATAATGATCGATGATATGGCCACCAAAATACAACATGGATCCATATTTGAATGACCGAACACAATCATGGAAACTAAAATACAAGCGTAGATCCATGATGAGATAATAACACAGCCATGACCAATACAAGAGTGGATCTGTGTGACAGTATATCAATGAGGTCTCCATCATAACATCTGTGTGGGGACCAACTAAAAAATCTCCATTACAACATGGGTGTAATAGTAAGACACCAAAACAACCCAGGGTCTTCTACCCATTCCCAAATTGATATGAATATTACCATGTGATTACAATGTGTTGAAGTCAAACATGGTACAAACCACTTGATTACTGGTCAATGATGTGAAATGTTAACAAGTGCGATGGAAATCACCAATGATGACGATGATGCCCAAGGCATCACTAGTACATCCCAAAGAATACAAATAAATGAGTTGGAGTATAACATTTGTGGAATCATTCGATCAGAGGTCAATGAGGTAAACCTACTGTCGAAAGCGAGGAAACCTGCCATTGAGGCATGTAGGCTCCAAGGTATCGAATAGTTTCTACGTCTAATTCCTGGATGATGAGCTGATGTTGACATAAATAAAATCGTCGGAGGATATCCATGATGCATCCCACATCCTCGACATGAAACTGACATAGGAAGTGATATAAAATGGTATATCAAATGAGTGTAAATTGACACAAAGGTGTAATGGTAAATAGGGATGACCGACACAACATAATTTTTAATGACAAATATCATCAAAGGATATACATTACCATGGTTTCAGGAAGCCCATGGTCATGGGAAGCTGGAGTCTTGCTAGGAGTAGGCCGCCTCACATACACATGACCCTTATAATTGAATGGCCTAGGAGGAGATACAAATCTAGGCAATGGTCCAGATGTCTTAGTTGGTGCTTACAGTCAGCAAGTGTTCATGTAGTTAGACATTCATGATTCAACGAACAGACATGTATTTAAAAAATGACATTTTTAATTGTTTACCTGGAGCCCAGATGTTTCCTCGGACAATACGACCATGGATGCTACCTCCACATTGGCTTGTCCCAGTGAAGGATCTTCCATCTGCAATTTTAATAATTGTAAATATTAGACCGTAGATAGCATTAGTGAAATAACATGTAAAGTATGTAGAAATTAACAAATTAACAAGTATTAAAAAACTGAAACTTTAAAATGTTTACCTTGGTGTAAGATACGACAATGGGTGCTATATAAGAGGGTCCTGCCAACTGGGTAGCATCATGAATCCCTCCACCAAAGACGTGATCATTCGATGGAATGTCATGCCCCCCAATAGAGTCTGGAGCATCTGACTCTCGTGCATCACTACCGGCATAACACATCAACTGCAAGTTCACAAAATTAATATATTAGCTCAAACTATATTTATGTGTACAAAGAGGAAAATAAATGAAGAATTTATTACAGTTAACCATCTACATACCTTACTCAAAAACCCACTGAAGGAAACATCTGAGGCAAGACCATAGCAGGGACGACCACACGATGTGCACTCGTGAGGATCAATATTAGGCTGGGGATGTGCTGATGGTCCTTCACTAGTGGATGGTCCTACACTAGATGATGGTCCTGCATGGTGACAACCTCGTGTATGTACCACACCAGGGACAGATGTCCCTTCCTCACCCATATGCTAAACCATAGTGCCATGGCGAACACCCACCCGTGCCAAACTCAAATATGCATCACGTGTTTGTGGAATAACACGATGTGCAGGTGGGACATCTGGCCCATGAAACTGCCTGCGAGGTGCAAGGATAGGGCGATCTTGGTCTTGAAGCCTCGCATTAGGTCGGTTTTGGAGAATCCCCCCACTGCTCCCCTGAAACTGCAAGATATCAAAGTAGTTTACGTGTTTATGTAACACGAACTCTACATACATCTTTCGAAGGAAATATAGGGGAATTTCCCCGTTGTTATGTGGTGGCATATCAAAAACCATGTACCATCTATCAATCCAGTTATCAACAAATAGTTGAAATGTGCACCACTCAATGGAGATATGAGGCCTGTTTTCATTTGGGATTTCCCCCGACGGAGGGTCCCTAAACAATGCAAATATGAGCTCTTTGGATATTTTCAACTTTTTTATTGCATTGTAGTCTAACCCATCAACATACTCTTTTCTTTTTCTTTCTCTATATGATGTAATATCATATAGTACAATGCTAGATTGTGAAATGGTGTCAACAATTGCATCCAAGGTTGATGCAAGTGAGCGGCGAATCCTGTCACCAAAACTAAACGCTGCACTAATGCCCCTCAGGCGGGAAAACTCAATCAGTATCTCTGCATTTGTGTCCATAACGCAACTGTAATAAAAATATAAATATGAAAATCATTAGAAACATATACATGGTATATAATGACGTCTCTTCAAAATTGAAAATGTATTAATTCAAACTTAAGTAAGCAATTTAATGGCAGTCACTTACATACATTTAAAACTTGAAATTAAACATTTAACAATTAAAAAGTAAGTTTCGTTCAACTTCTTTCTAGAAGTTAAGGCACTTCTTAACCCTCATTGGTGACTTTTCCATGCAAAATTGGGTTTAAACTTCTTAGAATTTAGGAGTGTTATTTTGACATGTTTTGGCCTTTACGTCCCTTGCAGAAAACAATATTTCCGTCAACTTCATAAGCTAACTTTAAATTTATTGATTTCAACATATTATGCCTTGTGGTTGGAGGGGAGGACAAAGTGGCATGGAATGAAATGGATATGTATGAGTTTGTCTTGCCAATATGATTACATATACTAGAGATTGTGACTATAATGACAATAACAACAATCCCAACTTAATAAGATATTCCAAGTGGAATATGACAGTGTTATCTTAGAATTATCACATGTATATTTATTAATGATCCAAGTATTATTATATGTGATTGATATGACAAGATGGTTGATTAGGAGGATGAAGATCAAGTTGAGATAGAATAACTAAATTTAAATGTCACAGTCCTAGGACTATGACTACATTCAGTTAATGAATAAGTAAGAATAGCATATGACTTGTTAGGCTTAGAAAGATGGTTAAGGTAACATGCCCGGGGGCATGTTAGGTGGTAAAAATCAAACTAGTGTCTTAAACACAGTCTTTAAGAGGGATGGAAGTTTAGGATAGATGTAGGGTTAGGAAAACATCCAAGGGAAGAAGGGCCGAGATAGGTAAGAATGCTAGAAGGGTTTTAGGATAGGTTTCTAGGAGTAGTTACTAGGTGAGGGCCGCAGGTCTTTATGAGTGTAGATTAGGATTGTTGGATATGTAAATGAAAGGGGCGAGGGACTATTAGGATATCTGAGGCAAGAAAAGGGGTGATACAGGGCTTCCACCAATCCTCTAAATATCATTGACCCAATCATGGTTGGGAACACTCTCACGACACACTCTAGGTAGTTCATGGGTGTTCACCATTTCCATTGTTCTATAAACATGGAAACCAACCAAAAGTGACATGGTGAAATGGGGAAATTGTGGACTGGAATACAATTGGTTGTAGATGAGCTTAGAGACTCGACATGTCTTTGAGTTGAATCAACTGTCCCTGAGCGTTGAGTAGATTGATTGAGGGTGTGGATAGGGTAGGCCCGAGAGGCACTTTGTTAATGTGTTTTGGCATTTAGTTAAGGGTGCTCAAATAAGAGGGAATGTATGACTACATACACTTGTGATGAAATTTTGATTATGTTCATGGACAAATGATTGTGATGAAATTTTGAGAAACCAAGTTAAAAAAAAATTATGCTTTTTTTCTATCCATGCTTGTGCATGCATTTCATCTTGTTAAGGCCATTTCTGAGGAAACTTATTCAATTAGTATCATGGGGAAATGGCCTTTAAGGGTTGGAAATTTGGGTTTCATGTGGATGGATACATTGTAGAAAGGGAGGACTTCTATTTTATTCGATTTTTTGTTGCATTAGGAATTTTTGAGTTCTTGAAAAGGTATTCATTGTAATTATTCACTCATCTTTATTGAGGGAGATGTGAATTTAATTAAAGATTGGTTTATTTCCAATTTGATAAATATTGCAAAATTAGGTTGTTTTAAACTATAAAAAACGGTAATTTAGGTTTAGAATTGACAAATGAATGGTATGCATGAACGAATTACCTGATAAATGATAATCCACCGGTGAATTTTCCTCCCCTCCGATGAAATCCAACTCCTCCAACACTCTAGGGCACGCTTCCAAGATCGAATTTGCATTTCTGATGCGTGAAATGTGTCGTGGGTCGTCGGTGGTGGTCGACATTATGTATTTAAATTGATTTTAGATTTGCACAATGCGTACACATTTTGTAACTACATAGCACATACGCGTTTTGCAGTTACATAACGCGTACGTGTTATGTTTACCTATCCTACATGTCTAGTGACATGTTAGGCTTGGGTTTTACCTTATCAAGTGCTAGATATCACAAAAGAGTTATATTTTTATGTATCAAGAACGTGTTTTCAAAAACTAGGATTGCATCTAAAAGGACCCTCATCTTCTTGCACACACGCATATGTCTTGTAATATTTGCGCACTCTTATGTGGCTTGTATTGTTATGTTCATCTCTAATGGGATCATGGTTGGATTTTACAAATTGTTCCCTATTGCAATGATATTTCAATAAAACTCCTACTACTTTATGTTGTAGCATATTAGAGTTCAAGAACCTAATATAGAGATTATTTAATTTAATAGAGAATGAATTTTCAATGAAGCCTTGAGTTTGATTTTATCAACATTTGACACTCCATGAGAGTTACAAACTATAACAACATGGTGCACATTTCTAGTTTGGATGCTTCAATAATGTTCAAAGCATCAGTTGTAGTAACTTTAGAAGTAGGTCCATCCTCTGTGGGTCCTATGGATACCACTACTTTACTGACATTTCATGTGGCTTTAGTTGTGGATTCGGTATCCTTATAAATGAATCCCATTGTATTAAGATGCTTGGCATTCTTTGCAACAAATATCTACAGAGAATAGACAACTTCATAATTATATAAATATTTAAATATTTAATTACCTTTAGATGCTATCTTTTGTTACTTGAACATACAATCTTGATTTGGGTCAAAATCACATAAATAACTATATATAAAGATAACAATCAAGTCAATGAAAACTCTAATGAGAATGATAAATGTATGCAAACAAGTAATTATGTGCATTATTTCCAATGACAATGATAAATGTATGAAACCAAGTAATGATGTGCATTATTTCCAATGAGAATGATAAATGTATGCAACCAACTAATAATCTGCCTTATTTCCTATACTAATTGTAAGAGAATTCACAATGTGAAACCCATTGTATTATAGAGTGTATGTAGTAGTGTCACAAATTGGAATTCAAAATGTTGTCACAAATAATATAGCATATAAAAAGGTAAGCCTCTTTCCTTTAATCATGAGAAAGAGGTGCGCTATGAAACAATATTGTGAATGTTTTATTAAAAAGTATAAGATAAGCACAAAAAACTTATGGGCTGCCTTTGGAACATAAAAAATATTAGGAAAATAGACTTTCATTAGTAATTATTCAATTTTTTTTTCTAAATAGAAAATATGTTCACTTTGTATGCATTTTGAAATAATAGTTTTGATTATTAATAAATTACATTTTCTACTTTGCCTTACTACAACATTTCCAAAACACATGTTTGTTAGGAGGTATTTATAATAGCATGTATAATCTAATTCATAATTTGTTTTTTCTATTTTTTATTTTTTTAAAGTAAAATATAAAAAGTAAGCTTATACAACTCTTGTTTACTTAAATAATTTTCAACAAAATTACAATTTTCAAAACCATTTTAAATGAAGGGTATATTTTTAGTATCATCACCATTGTAAAAACAAAATTCACAACTAAATAATATGGAAAGAAATTATATTATTTATAATATGGAAAGCAATTATATTAATGTATGATTGGTCAAGCATTCATATTAAAATATGATTGGTCAAATATATATTTCATGAATGATATGAATATAAAGATTTTGTGGAAGTGTTGTAAAGTAAATACCAAGAATATCATTTGATAATTTCTTGTGATTTTTATTGTAGTATATATGTATTTAAAATAACGAAATGTAAAAGAGAATATATTATTATTATTATTATTATTTAAAATTAAATTAAATTAAATGTGAATGCTCATTCATTTAAAATATATAAATTTGGTCATTATCATATATTAAAGAAAATCATATTGATTTAATATATTGAAATAAACCTATAATTTATTAAAAATATAAATTTACACAAAACAATAATATTTGTGTTAATTTCTATAAATATAATTGTTAAAAATATTTGAATATTTACAGTAAATTATTAAAATATATTTATAAAAATAAATAAATAATTTTATTTATAAATATTATTTTAATTAAAAAAAATTTAATACAATAATTTTTTTTTTACGTTTAAATTTTTTTTTAAATCATTTTAAATCTATGTAATTTCTTTTTGATAAAACGTTATAATAATAATAATCGATTTTTAAGGTCACTACCAAGCGACACATAGGTGTAGACCCCCTTTTTTGTGGGACAAGGGAAAACCCTCTACGCAACGATTTAATTGCTAAAGTCTACATAGGTGTAGATACCCTACCCCCCTCCCGATTTGAACCCGTGACATCCTAGGAAGGCAGACATGTTCTTAACGGTTAGGCCCACTGAAGTTGTACAATAATCTATTTTTTTAAGATCACCACCAAGCCAAACACCAATTTGGTGTATGATACCCCCTTGTTTGTGGGACAAGAGGCCCGACTCTCTGTGCAGTGATTTGAATGCTAAAGTCTACACAGGTGTACATACCCTACCCCCCTCTCTAGATTTGAACATGTGACCTCCTAGGAGGAAACACATGTTCTTAACTATTAGGCCCACCTAGGGTATCATGATGATGAAGCTCATGATATAGAGATATGAAAAAACAAACACATAGATGATATGTTTTGATGTTGAAAAATAAGGAAATGAAAAAATGGGTGTGTTTTATTATTTGCAACTTGAGGCTGAACAAACCCATTTTTTGAAATTAAAAACATGCACATGTTATTAATGCATGCATGCTATTATTCCAAAAGGGAGGGGAACATAGATTAATAATGAGTAGAGGCTTCTATTTTAATAATGTGTGTGTGTGTGTTTATTTTAATAAAAACATGTACACATTTTTCATTTTAATAAAAACTCACACACGCAATATTTTTAATGTGCACATGTTACTAAAATAAAAATGTGCACGTGTTATATTTTCCCTTATCTCGACATCTCCCCATATTTGTCTTTAACATCCTAACCATATCTCTCCTACCCACAATTTATCAATATGTCCCTTCTACTTCTCTCCCTATCTATCTCTCACACCCTACCCATCTCTCTCATTCCCACAATTTCTCAATTTGTCCCTTCTACTTCTATCCCTATCTATCTCTCACACCCTAGCCTTCTCTCTCTCTCCAACCATTTATTAGTATAACCATCCCACAATCTCCCCACACTTCCCTTCCACCCTACCCATTATATATCTCCCATTCCCAATTATTTTCTGCCACATTTCCTCCCTTCTCTCCCCACCCACATCTCTTTCTCTCTAACCCTCACTTTCTATCGGTTTTTCCCTAGCACCCAACCTCTCTAAACCCCCATCTCTCTCTCTCTCTCTCTCTCTCTCTCTCTTTGTAACCCCACAAATCTATCCCTTTGTCCCTAACCACCCTCATCACTAACCCCCTCACTAGGCATCCCTTTCTCTCTAACCCCTTCTCCCACTACTAAAATAAAAATGTGCATGTGTTATATTTTCCCTTATCTCTACATCTCCCCATATTTTTCTTTAACATCCTAACCATATCTTTCCTACCCACAATTTATCAATATGTCCCTTCTACTTCTCTCCCTATCTATCTCTCACACCCTACCCATCTCTCTCATTCCCACAATTTCTCAATATGTCCCTTCTACTTCTCTCCCAATCTATCTTTCACACCGTAGCCTTCTCTCTCTCTCCAACCATTTCCTAGTATAACCATCCCACAATCTCCCCATACTTCCCTCCCACCCTACCCATTATATCTCTCCCTTTCCCAATTATTTTCTCCTACATTTCCTCCCTTCTCTCCCCACCCACATCTCTTTCTCTCTAACCCTCACTTTCTATCGATTTTTCCCTAGCACCCAACCTCTCTAAACCTCTCTCTCTCTCTCTCTCTCTCTTTGTAACCCCACAAATCTATCCCTTTATCCCTAACCCCCCTCATCACTAACCCCCTCACTATGTGTCCCTCTCTCTCTAACCCCTTCTCCCACCACTAACCCCCCTATCTCCCTGTCCTCTCTTACCCATACCCCTAACACCGTCCCCACCACCCCCCCCACCCTCCCCACCACCCCCCCCCACCCTCTCTACCTTTATCTCTCTCTAACCACCTTCCTCCTCCCCAAACCACTAACCATCTCTCTCTCTCTCTCTCTCTCTCTCTCTCTCTCTCTCTCTCTCTCTATCTATCTATCTATCTATATATATATATATACTACCCCCCTTCTCTCTAATTACCCTCCTTCTCCCAAAACCCATAAACCCTTGATCTCTCTCTCTCTCTCTCTCTCTCTCTCTCTCTGGTGACTACTCTCCCAACTACCCCCTAACCCCGACCCCTCTCTCTCGCCACAATCCCGCAACACCCCCCCCCCTCTCTCTCTCCCTATACTCTCCCCTTCTCTCTCTCTCTCTCTCTCTCTCTCTCTCTCTCGACTGCTCTCCCAACTACCCCCTAACCCGTGCCCCTCTTTCTTCCCCCAACCCCCCAACCCTGTAACACCCCCCCCTCTCTCTCTCTCCCTATACTCTCCCATCCTCTCTAATCATCCTCCTCCTCTCCAAAACCCAAAACCCTCAATCTCTCTCTCTCTATCTCTCTATGACTCTCTCTCTATACTTTCCCCCTCCCCCTCCCCCCCCTCCCCCTCCCCCTCCCCAAACCCCTAAACCCCCGATCTCTCTCTCTCTCTCTCTCTCTCTCTCTCTCTCTCCCCTTCTTTGTAGAAGCCCTCCTCCCCAAACCCCTACCCCCTACGGATCTCTCTCTGAGTCTCTCTCTCTCTCCCCGAACCTCTAACCGCCACTCGCTCTCTCCTACTCCCGTAACCCTAACACCCCTCTATCCCCTAATCCCCTCCCCTTACCACTAACCACTAACCACCCCTCACCTCTCACTCTCTCTCTCTTTCAACACTTACTAGTCCCCTCTCTCACTCTCTTGTTACCCCTAACCCCCACTCTATCTCTCTCCCATACCCTTAAACTTTCTCTCTTCTACTCCTACCACTAACCACCCCCTTTGTCTAAATCCTTCTCTCCATCTCTCCTAATACCTACCTATCCCAATATTGACCATCCCATCTCTCTTCTTAACCCCCTTTCTCTTAAAAACATGTTTTATAAAACTTAAAACTTTATCTTGTATTTTTTTTTCTGTTTCACATTAAAAAAATTATACTCTTATGTTCACCAAATCCCCTCGAGAATATTGTGTATCTCATATTTATATATGAGAACAAACGAATAATATACATGTTTAATGGATTTTTAAATGCATATGGTGTATTTCATATATTTTGTTATCATAACTACAAAATAACATACAAATTTAATGCAGGTTTAAATACATAGTTTCGATAGTTTTGCCCTTAACTGAGAGTTAAATGAAATTTGTGCATTTTATTCTTTTTATGCTTCATAGTTTATATAATCCATACAACCAAGACTTACATGAAATTTGTGCAGTTTTTTTTATCCCTCACTAAATCTGAATCTAAATTCTGAGGGTACTCTTGATCATCATCCCACATTGACAAAAATATTTAGAAGGTTATTTAAAATATTTTAAATCTTTTTTAAATATGCTTAGAAGGTTATTTTGGGTACACGAGATCGTCCATGATACACTTGGCGAGAAAACACTCGTCACGTTTGATCCACATAGCCATGTTTGGCGTGAAAGGTACGTAATCAACGATAAAAAAAATTCTGTTTAAAATCAGTGGGAAAGTGAGCCCGTTAATTGTTTCCTCCTCTTCAGTTGGAGCATCTCACAAAGTGGGAATTCGATGAAAAAAATTTGTTTGGAGTTTGAGGTGAAATAATTTCACTCACGCAAACATTTCCACTGAAGCAGATGTTGCGAGTTTCGATCACGAGACCTTCGCAGTGACGGATAACAACTAGATTCACAAGCTTTGGGAAATTAATGAATGAAACCCTTTAAAGGAGAAAATTAGTGAGATGGGGTTTTGAACCAGCAATCAGGGTAAAATTCTAATCTACAGGTTTTTTTTTGGAGAAAGTTTTAATTTCATTGGTAACCAAAATGACAATAAAGCCAGCTGTCTCACAACTTCAATTAACTCGGTATCTGGAAGACACCATCTATTTAAATTTAAATTAATCAACCAGAAATTTCTAAGGGTTCGTTTATTACAACTACTAAAGTGGATTCTGCGAGATTCAATCCTGAGACCGATCATGGATAAATTTAAATTTATCAACCAGAAATTTCAAAAGGTTAGGTTATTACAACTACTAAAGCGAATGTTGCGAAATTCGATCCTGAGATCGATGATGGATAACAACTGGGTTCATAAGCTTTGGAAAATTTGTGAGCTGGTGTTTTGAACACGCAGTTGGTTGTAAAATTATAATCGACAGGTTTAAATTAAACTGGTGCACAGAAATGACAGCATAGTCAATTAACTTGGTATCTAAATATACACCATCTATCAAATTTAAATTAATCACATAGAAATAGTTTAACAAGACCCTAAGATTAATTTTCTTTATTAAAGCCCTATTGAACTGCTACACGCTATTAATTTTCTTAATTAAATCCCTATGGAACTGCTACACGCTAAACATTCCATGTTACCATTCCATGTTGGTTTCGATGAAACTATTTGTACCATTAGCAAATGATGATTGGTTTTTCATAAATGCACATTTATAACCTACTTAAAATTTGCAGTTCCTTTTAAAATATATTAATGGACCTTATATATCCCTTTGAAAATTGTTTAAATTATACTATATTGAAATGATAAAAAAATGAGAAAAAAATATTTATATTTACAATATTTAATGTAGTTCTATCTAATTATCAAATTAATGCAACATTTTTCCATTGTTATCTTATAATGAAATTCACATATAAAAAAATCTTCTCAGAAATAAAATTGAACAAGTTTTATATACTATTAATTTTGAACAGATTCAGATAAAAAAAAAATCAGGAAAAAAAAGTCAGAAATCCTACCTCTAGCTTGATGATACGAAGAAAAGAAGACAAAGAGATGTAGTGGCGTGGCCATGGACAGCAGCATTGGCCTTAGTTAAAAGTATCGAATCCCTTCCTTTGTGTTATTTTCATACAATGCTATGGCAGTTCTATAATGGTAGAGCCAGAAAAAAATGAAAAATGATTAGTGCAAAACGAGATGAAAGTAAAATTTGAATTGAAATAATGAGATCGACTAACAAAAAACGAATCAAATCCTTTTTACTTAAGATATAAGTAAGTAAAAATATAATTGATATAAGTAAGTAAAAATATAATTGATATAAGTAAGTAAAAATGCTTGATAATTTGCCAAGTAATTGTCTCTGCCTTTCACAGGTGCTGCACATAAAGAATTCCCCGAAATCTTCAAGCCCAGTCGGTCTAAACCATAAAAACCCAGTCGGTACAATTCGATTCCATGTCTCCCAACACTTTGTATAGATTTTACCAAATCCTCCCTCATACTCATGGACGCCAAGTTTGATGAAAATCTTTACCAGATCGTCCATGGTTTTTTCGAGAAACAACGAGTGCTCCACACAACTCACAACTGTGAGAGCAACCACAGAGCAACAAACTCATGAAAAAGAGCATAAAATCAAATAGAAGTTGAAATGCAAACGGACATTAGGTTTCGTCTACCACCTTTATATAGGGTTTTTAATACTCCATTTCCATCTAATATTTTTAACGGTCATTTTTTGCCATCATGTTTAACGTTTACTTTTGGAAGTTTAATGCTTTTTAGCTTTTCTAACGGTCATATTTTTCCTTTTAGCTTTTTAATTTGTAAATTTCTATTTTCGTCAGTTAAAAGTGTCTTTCTAGTTTGGATTGCAAGATTAATGGAAACAAAACAAATTGATTAATGAAAAAAGTTTTAAAATGAATTTTGAACTTGGATTCAAAATGGATGATATCATTAACTTTACATTCTCATGGAGTGGTTTGTAAATATTTTTTTATGGTGAAATTTTGAATCATATATTTTTTATTTTATGTGTTAATTAGGACTTGCTATATGTCATATATTTGTTTATGATGACATGCTTGCTTTAAATCATGTTTTTATATTTGTTTATGATGAGCACTCTAGTTTTAAATGATGTATGTATAAAGTTACTTAAATGTTAGTCATCTTTAAATTGGAGATAAAGAGAATGTGCCACCTATACACTTGTTTGAAAATGGAATATTAATAAAGCTATTGAATCACATTAAAATTGTATTATTTCTATGATAAATGTCTAGTGTACAACCATTCAATCTAAAAATACATATATTTTTATTTTCAATAAAAAGTTTTTCAAAATTTTTAACTTATAATATATTATTTAGGAAACCTTACTTTTATTACTTTTGTTTTAATGTCAATTTCTCCCACATTGCATGCTCGTTTCATTTGCTATCAAATGAATAGGTTTTCACATGGTGTAGGTGCCCAAGAGAGATTTCATAATTTACAAACAACCTTATGCTTAGCTCTATTAGTTTTGCATTTACTTGATTTATATGAGTTGACCCAACTTCAATGTGGAGACAAACACTTATCATTTTGCACTTGGCGATGTACATAAAATGGGATTTCACCCTACACCACATCTCTATGCATTGATGTAGTCCTTGAAGTAGTTTCATCACTATCTTTTGGATAGGGAGACTATTTTGCATATTGATCATTATCTTTTGATATTTCTCAATTCTCCAAATTGGATGCATGAACAACACCATATAAAATGAGCCTCCTATATCCAATAGTTTCCCCACCTTAATAGGTTTATGAATAGTTTCATTTAGTTATTCATTAACCTATATATATCAACCAAACACCCTTCCTTGAATATATTATATGTTGATGATAGTTGGTTATATAAACTCAACCAACTTTGTGTTCCGAACACACTTGATCAATTAGTATTAATTTAAGAAGCTAATACATATTATTATGGGGGACACTTTGGCACTATAAAGACTCTCCAACACTTGCACTAACACTTTTTCTAGCCAACTATGCAACATCAAGTAGAATCATTCATTTAAATTTGTCCCATTTGTTCCACCAATAGTCCTACCCACTTTAAAAAAAGGGCTTTATAAGCCTTTATCCATTCCCTCCCATCCTTGGGAATCATTTTCTATGGATATTATGTCTTGTCAACAAAAAATTGCAAACATGATTGCATCTTTGTCTTTCTAAGATGGCCCTTTCTATTCCCTCCACAAAGATTACTTCAACTATCCAAACAACAAGTTTATATTTTAGGCATTTATATAAACTATGCACTATACTAACAATAAACAATGGGACACCTACTTGCAAGTCCTAAAACATATCTACAATCACTTTCTTGACCATATTACTAAACTTTCACCCTTAAGGCATGTTATAGGTACTAACTTCTTGCCCCATATGAACTACCTCTCACTCTCCAACCTCCATCCTCTTCCCACCAGCTAATATAAGCACAAAAAAAAACCCTCTTTTGTAGATAATTTAGCTTAGATTGATGAGAAAGTAACCAACACAACCTAAGCATCCTAGTCATGTTATAAGGATTTTTAAGGTTACCATTGTGTTCCCATGCCCTTCCAATTTGTGGACAATGTGTGTACCATGTTTAGTTCTAGATGAGAAAAAAATATTTTAAAGGCCAATGCCATCATAAGATGAAACCTCTCAAGTGTAGTTCATATACTATTATTGAGTAAGTCAATGATAATGATTATAGGGAATATTTTCCTTTCCATCTTGGTATTTGTAATGCGATCAATGTGAGTAAATTGAAACTCTACAAACCTCCCTTACTGGAAGAAGAAGTTTAGTTGGCTCATCATATAGATATTATTCCATATTTCCAATAGCCACTTATTTAAGACACATTGTTGGATATTTTCACTTGCTAAATGGTGCACCTTTAAAATATTTTTATTTTGTTGGGCACAAATATTAGCTTCCTAATACGACAAAGTGTGTTCCCAATTTTGTTTTCTAGACTTCTTTCCCTCATCTTGTTGAGACAATGGGGGCACTTTTGAAACTAAACATGGAGGATCTAATGTATCATGAAGACAACCATTGTGAGGATCACAATGCCCCATAATATTGCACCTCTATAGCTTCTAAAAGGGTGCACATCCCTAAGTATATTAATTAGTTAATATATTTAAAAAAAGACACAAAGTTGTGCTCTAGACAATTTGATAGTGATTTTTGACTTTGTGAGTGTAGATCTCTATAAGAGGATTTTTTCTAGCATAATGATCTATTAAAAAGGTTTTGGGTTTTCTTTCTTCATTCTCTTCTCTAGTTTGTTCATAATATCATTTTAGCAAGATGTGTTTTACAACATTAGGAGCTCAAAATATATATTTTAATCATCTTGAAGGAAAAGAAGGGGTTGTAGTGTTGGTTTCCTTTCACTTAGTCATTGCAATGGTTGACTTGTAGTTGATCCCTCACAAAGAGTACTATATATTTTGCTTAATCTTGATAAATGACTACTAGAGATGACCACCATTTGCAACTCGAATAATGCAAGGGATAGAATATATGTCAATATCATTGGTTAGTTGAGGATATTCTAGATTCCACTTGGCTCATATGTGGGGTTTTGAATATCTTAGACTGACAAGAATTCAAAGAAGATTCATTTATGCACACCTTGCAATTAGCAAGAAAACAATATGGATTGGATTGAATGCATCACATGGGCTTTATAAACCTAATTGAAACTTTTTTTTGGATTGAGATGATTCCTTGACACTTTGTTTCACTTCAAGAAATTTTATGAAAGGAGCCAAGAGGATCTATTATTAGCTTCATCACACCCTTCTCCATGAGAAAAAAAACATTTACTTTGATTCTAGTGAGGGTTTCTTAAGTCATGTTCATTACATAGTCACTTTGTCATACCATTGATCCATATGGATTTTAAGTTCTTGGTGTTTGAAAATATGCAATTTCTAAGAACTAGATACACCATGAGCATATTCCATCTCCAAATCCTATGTTGCTTTATGGCTCTTTAAAGAAACTATAATGTTTGAAATATAGACAAGAAACTTGGTTATTCTAGCTTCATGGCATCTAGTAATTGATGCTAAAAACTAAGAAAATAACTTGCATCTTGTGTATAAGAGGTTGTCTTACTTGGGTGTGCAGAACTCATAATCACTATGACAACCTTATCTCCTTGCCTCCCTCATCTAGAAGGTTGACTTGTTAGGTGACCAACTAGTGTAAACCATTGATTTTTCTTCATCATGGAGTCATATTAGAGATGATATATTATTTTGGTATGAATGGAAAAGAACGATGATGTTTCTTTCAATTTAGTTATTTGTTTGCAAGTATTTTCATGGTATGGTGAAAGTCTAAATATGTGTCAAACTATCCTTGTAGATCGTTGTGTATTTTCCAAAGATTCATGTTAAAATGAAACATTTGTAACAGCTTCTCAAATACTAGAGTGGGACCTATTGTACTATGACAAAAGAACCACATATCCGATCGTGTATAATATTTGCATTATCGTTGTCATGATATTGTTGAGGCCTCAACCAAGCCCCAAGTTAGTAGACTTGGGAACCCCTATTTTTATTTATAAATTTGGTTTCAAGTTTCATTTTGAACGTAGTTTTTGATTTATTTTAATTCTATATCATATCCTTGAGTTCATTGACGATGATGTCAAGCATAATGAGTAATCACTCACTTAATAATTTCATGCAAACTAATGTTTTTCGTTCATGCTCCAAGCTTGATTCATTGCGTAGAACATATTCCTAACTCCTCATCAAAGGTTATTTTAAAAAGTCTAGCTCCAACATGATTTCATGTTAATTGCATTTTTGTTACATAACTTTTCTTATGCATGGAGATGTTTGGGCTCATGAATGTGCTTTGTTCAATTGAATGTTTATGTCATTTCAATATTTAGCATGTCTTTGTGCCTCATCTGTAGGTGTTCAGATTTATTTTCGTAGGTGATATCAATAGGCTAGTTGAGCACATAGTCATATATTGACAAATGTGAGACATTACATAGATATATGTAGCTCGTTAACAAGTAATAAAAGGACTAGTGACATTTACATAGGGGGAACGCTAGAAGGAAATTGAGAATAATTTTTAAAATCATATTATAGTGGAATTTGGGATACATTTAACACATGATTTATAATATAATTTAACGCAAGCTGCACAATCATATCACATAATTCAGAGTTTTTGTGCCAAAATCTAGACATCATGCATAACAAGAATGGTGCATTAAATGATGGAATCAATGAGATGGATGAATCCATGCACACAAGTTTTATGTTCAACTTCATATAATTATAATGTATGTCTTATGGTCATTCGAAAGCCTTATAGATGAGTTTTGGGGACAAATCTACAATTTTTCTAAGTGTCTCTACATAAGTGCACATGGTTCCTACAAGGACATCTTTGTGGATTGAAATTTGACTCCAAAACAAGATTTGAATGAAATCAAGCCACTTGTTCAAATCCTATATAGTAGGGATTAAATACACGAGAAGAAACTGAGGTTCCCACCAAATGGCTATCCACACAAAATTATTACTTTGGTTAGCAAGGTGCTTTATGCATATTTTGGTGGCCTATCATGTTGAGTTTTTAACCACCAAAAGGGTCCACCCACAATTTTCTTAGCATCATGGACTGAAAACAATTGGCATAATTTGATTATATTTTCTTTTTCTCACAACCCGGGGTAGTTTTGCTTCCCGATTTATTTAAAGAAAATAAAATTAGAATTTAAGACATTGCAATCAATGTTGATGGATAATTAAAATTATGTGGAGAATTAAATGAAGATAGAAATATAGATGAAATCACATAGAGTTATTACAAAGAGGACAAGAATATAATGAAAACCCAAATTCTACTAATGACTGAAATAGAAAAGGCATTTCTATATATAATGGCTAGAATGGTGGTAACTTATTTCTTAAGAGGGCACATGTTTGCTACCATCAAATACATGATATTATTACAAGAGGGAAAAAAATGTCTCTTAAAATAAAGTGTAAAACATGTGAGAGGAAAAACCAATAAGGATTTTAAAACCCTAACCCTAGGAGATGAGGTGATAGAAGGAACAAGGTCTCAAAGATGAACCTAGTTTTATACATAAGCATACTAGGGCCATAAATTTCACATACAAACTCTACTTGAGGTTGTTTCTTAAACAACTATAAAGATTATTTTATTCTCTATGTGTTTGTAGACCACCGAATTCAAGATTATGGGATGTGTGGATTGTCAAACACCCATAGAAAATGCGTGAAAAATGTGCTCAAAATTTACAATCTAGTAGCATATTAAGATGCAGAACCAGTTTAAGTTAATGGATGAAGTTAATGGTCACTAATATCCACATATACCATTGAACATTTTAACTTATTGCATGTCACAATATTAATTTTTTTTTCTCTTTATTAGTTTTAGTTATAATTAGTAATTGCAATCTTTATTTTCATATTCTATAATGGTTTTAGTTACTTAAATTATATTGATGTTTAATCATTATATAGTTATAGATACAATTACAAAGAATTGTATTTAGTGTGTGATTTTAATTGTAACTATATTAATATTTAATCAAATCATTATATTGTTGTATTCTTCATGGTTTTCAAAAAATATAGTCATTTTGAAATTGTAGTGGGAATACTAAAAGAATTTTTTTATAACAAAATAATTTTAAATATATTAAAATAAATATCTAAATTATTATGATTTTCAAAGAGTTAACTTTTTTTAACAAATGCAATTATTATTGGAAGTAATTGCACCTCTTTTTTTTAGATTAGTGGGAATGTTAAAAGAATTTTTTTATAACAAGATAATTTTGAATATATTAAAATATATATTTAAATTGTTATGATTTGAAAGAGTTATCTTTTTCTAAATAATGCAAATTGTTATTGGAAGGAATTGGATATATGTCTTTTATTGGAAGTAATTGGATATATCTCTTTTAAATCAAATGAAGTCATTATATATATATATATATATAGATATATATATATATTTGAAATTATAATCATATTTAATGGAATTTTAGTGTTGAATGACAAAATATTGGATTCATTTAAAAAAAATAGTGTATAAATATTGTTTAATTTAGAAATGACTAAATAATCAATAGATAATGTATATATGAAACTAATTTTATTTGTCTAATTTAGAAATGGATAAAAATTAAAGTTCACTATTAAAATTAAATTTAAAATTTAGCATGATCTTTATGCTAAATAGATGTACAATATATATTTTTAAATAAAATAAATAAATATATAACATAATTTTCAAAACAAAAAAATTATATACATAACAAATTTACTTTTCAATTTAATGATACCTAATGAAAATAATATAAAATTTTGATATATTTATTTCTTCTATTTAGAGATTAGTACAAATTAAGGGTCCATTTAGAAATCAATACAAATTGAGGGTCCATTATAAGTTTAAAATTTCATATAGAAAACATTATGTAGAAGCCATGTGAGACTCGACTCTCACGTGTATCATCCAATTGTGAATTGAATTTTAAAATTATTTTTCGTAGCGTATCATCCCATTGTGATTGAATTTTAAAATTATTTTTCGTAGCGTATCATCCCATTGTGATTGAATTTTAAAATTATTTTTCGTTGCCCGTTTTGTGTGGGCCCAACAAAAACGACACTCATAACCGTTACAGAAGTCACTGTTGAAAAAAAAAGAAAGCGAAAAGTAAAGGAAAAAACTGACCGTTGAAAAGGGGAGTGCTAAAACCCAGATGAAAGGTTGTAGAAGGAACCGAAATGCTTGTTAGCCTTTCTATTTCGTTTCTTTTTTCGCCTATCTTTCATGAGTCTGTTTCTCTTATAGTTGTGCGATATGTGGGAGAACGAGGATTCCAGAAAGTATTGGTTCCCATCATTCTGCTGCGATGTATCTCCAATTGGCGTTCCTGCCAGCTAGCAATTTTGAAATCCTTGATCACATCCCACTCCAACACTGTTAATAGTGTTTTTGTTTAAAACCCTGCCCAGGATCATTGCTCGATTATTACTCGATTATTACTGTTGAAGTATTGGTTTGTTATTTGTCCTCCTTGGAGACCGCTACTATTGCTGCCAATTTGATTTCGTTGCTGCTTTTCTCCCACCATACCTATTGAGCCCTTGAAATCGGGTGGTGAAGTTGTTCATTCACTGTAGAGGGCAATCGAAATTCTCCATCTATTTCTCTGCCTTGAAATTGATTGGCATTCAGCTCTTGCAGAGGATGCGGAGCAACACTTGTGATTTCCTGCAGAAGGACCGGAGTGCAGGTCGCGGTGGAAACTGAGCAGGGATGTTCATGGGTAATGCCAGGTAGCCGGAATGTCGTTTACCGCGGCAATGGTCGTCAGCTGCTCTAAACATAGGCCTTGTAACCTGTGATAAAAGCAAATCCAGTGTCTGCGCGCCATTTTTTCAACCCTACTTCTTTAATAAGCTCCACCAAATGCTTAGTGTCTGTTGGCAAGCTCCATTTTAGTGTTTCTCCCAGCATTCTGGAAGCCCCGTTTGGGAGGAGCGGAACTTGAACGTGGATTCGTTGGTAATTCTCTCTGGACAATGATCGGCCGCATGGCTTCCATTAAGCTACCTGTAATAGATTTTCCATTTGAAAAGATATTTACAAAAATCGAATATAGCTAAGAATTCCATGCGATTCCTTGCCTTGTCAATCCTTTTATAATGCGGTTGAAAGGTCATTCATGCTCCATGCTATTTCTGTTCATTCAATTAGTTCTTGGCCACGGTTACAGGATCCTTGGTACTGTGCACGGCCAATATCTTGATGGTACTTTGCATGGCCATGTTGAAGTGGATGCCGCTGCATATCTCTGTCTTCTTAGGAGTATCCAGCGAGAGGGACGTAGAAACCCGCGGAATGATTCTTTTGCTCTTTTGGGGTTAGGGTTTATTAACTTTCGTTTAGTTAGTTAGATTTGTTTTCTCCGTTAACGTTATATTTTGGGCTTTAGATTTGTTGGAAGTTGTGTAATTAGAGGAGTATACAGGGGAGAGGTAGAAACCTAGCGGAAAGTCTTATCTTATTTCAATTTTTTTACTCTTTGGTATAGAATGATTCTTTTGGATTAGGTTTATTAACTTCGTTTAGATAGTTAGATTAGATTTGTTTTCTCCGCTGAGCACTGAGGTTATATTCTGAGATTTAGATTTGTGGGAAGTAGTATAATTAACTATTTAATTATTGTTAACCATTTCTTATTTTCATATTGTTTTAGCGTTTCTTATTTTCATATTGTTTTAGCATTTTCAAATCCTCACTCTAGCTCGATTTGAGTGTTCTCTCTAGTTATTTATAAGAAAGTATTATTAAAAAAAAATCTATTCTCATTAGGTCTGTAATGGATTTTTAAATATTTTAATATTGTTGCTAGTTCTTAATATTATGTCATCTATTTAATATATTTTTTTTATAAAATTAATAAAACAGGTTTAATTTATAAATATAAAGATGAAAGAAAAATTTTAATTACTAAAAAGAAATTATTATAGTCATATTTATGATTTTTGAATTTTTTTTTTGTTGATAAGTTTTTAATATTATATTATGTATTTTTTTTATAGTAATTATAGTCTACACTTTTTTTTTAAGAAAATGTATAAAAGAAAATTTATTTATAAACTGTAAAAGTTTTGAAGTTTTAAATTATAGAAGAATTTTTTTCGAAAATGTATTTAAAATTATTTTTTATTCATAAAATGTAAAAATTATATAAAAGTTTTATATTATAGAAGGGAGAATTGAAGATAAAGTTAAGCTAATATCTACTTTTTTTGTCTTATGCATAAACTAATGCATTCCTTATGCAACATGAAGGGGGGTCGTTAGTGGTAGGGGGAGGGGGATTAACAAGAGAGAGGGGGGGTGTTATGGGGTCGGGGGAGAGCTAGTGGTGGGTGGAGGAATAGGGGGAGAGAGAGAGTGGAAGAGGGGGGGGTTAGTAAGTGCTAGGGGAGAGGAGGGGAGAGAGAGAAATGAGAGGGGTAGAGGGGTTAGTCCCTAGGAGAGGAGTAGTGGGGGAGAACGAGAGAAATGGGGGGTTTAGTCGTAGGAGACAGAGGGGGGGGGGGGGGCAGGAGAGGGAACAAGGATGGATGGGGGGGTGATAAAGAG
This sequence comes from Larix kaempferi, assembly GCA_027924585.1. Lineage (NCBI taxonomy): Eukaryota > Viridiplantae > Streptophyta > Pinopsida > Pinales > Pinaceae > Larix > Larix kaempferi. The sequence continues at coordinate 124,770 of BSBM01002230.1, read as the reverse complement.
AGAGGTGAGAGGAGGAGGAGGCGAGGGAGAGGAAGAGTGAGGGAGGGGAAAGAGAGAGAGGGGGGGGATGAGGGTGGTAGAGGGAGAGAGGGTGAAAGGGAGGGAGGGGGGACTGAGGAAGAGAGAGGGAGGGGAAAGGGGGGTAGGGAGAGAGAGGGAGAGGGAGAGGGGGAGGGGGAGAGGGAGAGGTAGGGGGGGTGGGAGAGGGAGAGAGAGAGAGAGAGAGAGAGAGAGAGGTGGGGGTTAGTAAGGGTTAGTGTCAGGAGGGGAGAATGTGAAAAAGAGGAGTGTGGGGCTAGTAGTAGAGAGAGAGAGAGAGAGAGAGGGGGGTGGGTGAGGGAGGGAAGGATGTAGAGAAGGGGAAGGTGGAGGAGGGGAATAGAGGGATGGGAGAGGGACAATGAGGGAGGGTTAGAGAGGGGTGGTGAAAGGGAGGGGGATAGAGAGAGAGAGAGAGAGAGGTGAGAGGGGGGTGAGGGAGTAGTGGAGGGGAGGGAGGGTAGGAGAGAGAGAGAGAGAGCTAGAGGTGGGGTGTTAGTATGGATTAGTGTGAGGAGGGGGAGACTGTGATAAAGAGGAGGGTGGGTCAGTAATAGAGAGAGAGATAGAGAGAGAGGGAGAGAGGGAGGGAGGGCGAGAAAGGATGGAGAGAAGGGGAGGGAGAGGGAGGGGGAGAGAAGGGGGGGAGGGAGAGGGAGTGGGAGAGAGGGAGTGGTACAAAGAGGGGATGGTGATAGAGAGAGAGAGGGAGATAGACAGAGGGAGAGAGGAGAAAGGGAGGGAGGGAGAGAGGCATGGGGATGGGAGAGAGAGAGAGAGAGAGGTGGGGGAGACAGGGTGAGAGAAGGGGGAGAGAGGGAATGAGGTGGGTGTTAGTAAATGGTTAGTGTGAGGAGGGGAGCGTGTGAGATAGAGGAGGGTGGGTTAGTAGTATTAGTAGAGCGAGAGAGTGAGAGATGGGGGTTGTGGTTATTGGTAAGGGGAGGGGGATTAGGAGAGATAGTAGGGTTTGGTTAGGGGTAGAGTGAGAGCAAGGTGGTATGGTTAGTGTGAGAGGGAGGAGTAGGGAGGAATATATATATATCTAGAGAGAGAGAGAGAGAGAGAGAGAGAGTTGTGGGTAATTGGTTACAGATAGGGGGAGGGGTGTGAGGGAGAGGGTGATATAGAGAGAAATGGATGAGGGGATTATCATAGACATAGATAGAGGAGGATTAGGGGTATGGGAAATAGAGGAGAGAGATAAGTAGAGTGGTTACGGGTAGTGGGATGGGAGGCAGGTTAGGGAGAGAGAGAGAGAGGATTATTAAGGGTTAGGGGTGATGATGAGAGAGAGAGAAATGGAGTAGGGTGGTTAGTAGTAGAGAGAGAGGGGGGTTAGTAAGGTTTAGGGTGAGGATCATAGAGAGAGAGATAGAGGAGGGTTTTAGGGGGTTGGGGGAGAGAGAGAGAGTTTTTTAGGGGGTTGGTGTGGAGAGAGCAATGTGTGCTAGGGGTAGGTGGAGGAGGGTAGGAGAGGAGAGAGACTACGAGAGGGGTTTAGTAAGGTTTATGAGGAGGAGGGGAGAGAGAGAGAGAGAGAGAGAGAGAGATGGGGGAGTTAGTCTTAGGGGAGGAGGAGGGAGAGAGTGAGAGAGAGGGAGAGAGAGTGAGAGAGAGTTATTGGTAGGGGCAGGAAAATGGGGGAGAGAGAGAGAGAGAGAGGGAGAGAGATTGAGGTGTTGTTTATTTACATAGAGAGATAGAGACAGGGAGAGAGTGAGGTCATGGTTTGTTGTAGGATTAGCAAAGAGAGAGAGGGAGGGGGTAGGATGGGGGACGAGGGAGGGAGAGAGAAAGGGATGGGGGGTGGGTTAGTTGTATGGGGGGAGGGGGATTAAGCATGTAAGAGATAAAAGGGGGTTAAGTGTATGGTTATAGAATCGAGATAGATAGGGTGGAGTAAGGGGTAGGGATATATGAGTGTAAGAGAGGAGGGGTGGTTAGTGGTAGTAGGAGGAGAGAGAGGGAGAGAGAGAGGGGTGGGGTTTAGGGGTAGGTATAAGAGTAGGGAGAGAGGAGAGTGAGACAGGGGGTTAGTAATGGTTAGAGGGAGAATGGGGAGAGAGAGAGATAAGAGAGAGGAGGGGGTTTTGTGTGAGGGGAAGGAGTATGGGGAAAGATGGAGAGAGAAAGATGGAGAGTGGGCTGAGGAGGGAGAAGGAGAGAGAGGAGGGCGAGATAGTTACATGTAAAGGGAGGAGTAGGTGGGGAGGAGGACAAAGAGAGAAAGGTATGGAGGATTGTTGAGTTGTAGCAGGAGGAGTGGGGTGAGGGAGGAGTTGAGGAGGGATGTTGGGGGGGAAGGAGAGAGAGTGGATGTGGAGAGAGAGAGAGAGAGAGAAGAGAGAGAGAGAGAGGTGGGTGTTAGTAATGGTAGTGTTAGGATGGGAGAGTGTGAGAAAGAGGAGAGTGGGTCAGTAGTAGAGGGAGAGGGAGAGAGAGAGAGAGTGGTGGGGTGTTTGTAATTGTTAGTGTCAGGATGGGAGAGTGCGAGAAAGATGAGGGTGGATCAGTAGTAGAGAGAGAGAGAGAGAGAGAGAGAGAGTGGGGAGAGAGGGAGGGAGGGAGGGAGGGAGGGGAGGGGGATGAGGGAGGGAGAGAAAGGGGAGGGATTAGGAGTGGGACAGAGGGAGGGGGAGAGGGAGAAGGAGTGATGGTGAGAGAGGGGGGGGGAGATGGAGGGAGGGTGTATGGGATAAGGGGAGAGGAGAGAGAGAGAGAGAGGAGAGGAGAGAGAGAGAGAGGGGGGGTGTGAGGGGAGGAGTTAAGAGATGGAGGTGGGGGTGAGGAGAGGGAGAGGTGGGTTGTTATTAAGGATTAGTGTTAGGAGGGGAGAGTGCAAGAAAGAGTAGGGTGGGTTAGTAGTACATAGAGAGAGAGAGGGAGGGAGGGACAGAAAGTGAGGGAGGGAAGGACAGAGAGAAGGGGAAGGAGTGGGGGAGGGGGGAGCGAGGGAGAGGGAAGGGGGATAAGTGTTGATGTATATGTAACTTCAGAATGTATTTCACATATATGTATATTGTATTCCTATAGAGATGTTATTATTCCTCTATACGGAAGTGTTTGTATTCCTATAGAGATGTTATTATTCCTCTATATGGAAGTGTCGTCATTTATATTGTAAGTGTCATAACTTATACTTGATGGGTTATTAGACCACCTTGTTGGGGTTGGCCCTGTATAAGTCATGTGGGTTGAAGGGTTATTAGACCACCCTATTGGGGGTCGGCCATGTGGGTCAAAGGGTTATTAGACCACCCTATCGGGTGTCGGCCCAGTGAGCATTATGTTAAGTGGTTAAGTTGAGGCCGACCTAGTTGAGTAAAGGTCAAGTCAAGTTAGTGTATAAATAGAGAGTGTGTCTCTCTCATTTTATACATTCTATTCTCACTCACACTTGGGAGGGTGGCGCACTTATGGAGGAGGAGGCTCTGTTGCTAGGAGAAGACTATCTCTTATATTCTGGTTGTATCATTGCTCTATCTATCTCTGAGGAAGTTATTGGGGTTTTTCACCTTTATGGTTTTCCCCAAGTAAACTCTGTGTCTCTTGTGTGCTTGCATTATTGTGTCCATGATTGATATGCTGTAGATTTGTTGTACATGATGTTCTCTTAGTTAAGATCCTAGATCATATTGAAGTAAATTCTAAAAATTTAACATGGTATCAGAGCTAGCCTGAAAGAAGGCATGATATGGCATGTATGACACTTGTTGCACTTACGATGCCAGGGCTTGATATAGAAAAAACCAGTCATCATAGAACTTTCACTATAAATACATTTTGGAAATGTTTTCGGATCTGAAACTTTTACAAGGCGAAGATAAGATCCCCATGTACCTTTTGTCCAAAGAACAACCTCTAATTCGTTGTACTTTTTGATTTATGATCTGTACAATATAGGGTTTATGCCTCTTCCAGATCTGAGTCAAAATCAGGTCACCTTCGGAAAAAAGGTCATAACTTGGGCTAGGAAGCTCCAAATGAAATTTCCTAAAAGATGACAGGTATTACATAGACTGTACTATCTCAGTAAAAAATTTTAGAGGCCTAAGTTGAACGAGTGACACGTGGCACGTCGTACAAGTTCGCTCTCCTATATTATCCGATAAACAGGTCACGTTGCGACAATTGGCATAACTCTCTCTGTGAGAATCCAATTGAGGTCAGACCTATTGGGATGGAAATATAACAGGTCGGGATATCTCAAGAAAATTTTTCAGAGGCCGAAGTTGAACCAGTGACACGTGGCACGCCTTACAAGTTCACTCTCTTGTATTATCCCATAAACAGGTCACGTTGTGACACTTGGCATAAATCTCTTTGAGAGAATCCAATTGAGGTCAGACCTATCAGGATGGAAAGATAATAGGTCAGGCTATCTCAGGAAAATGTTTCAGACCCTGTGGATCAAAAAGTTTGGAGTTACACCATAAACAATCAGGTACATATTTCTCTGAAGACATAATTATTTTTGAGCACCTTCATTCATGGCTTCTGGAATTTAGGGCTTCGAAGAAAGTTGAAATTTTTGTAATCGAAGACTACGGATGAATTCTACTCATTAAAATATAAATTTAGAGACCAATATTAGAATTTTTGGTTGGGTGGAAGACCGGGCTTGATCAGACCCTAGTTCGGGACTTTGATCGGAAAAGTGGAAAATTAGGGCTTCCGCAAAAATGGGAATTTTTGAAATCTGTGACCACGACTAGAAGCTCCTTAGAAAAATAGAAGCTTAGAGCTTTGGATCAAACCTAGTGAATCCAAAAGTTTCAAAGGCAAAATTGAGGAATGAAACTCTGCATTTTTCAAATTCTGAATACACTAGCTTGATCAGCTCATCAAAGTGCATATTGCTATCCTTTCAAAAGTTTGAAATTCAAAGTTTTAATTTTTGGGGTTTCTCTGACAAACCCTAATCCAACTTTAGGTCCAGTTCTTGCAAATCAAGTGGATTGGGTTAATCCTAGAAGAGGATGGATTGGTCACCTACATAAGTGAAGAAGTTCCTGTTTCAGAGGGAGATGAGGCTAAGGCCTTACATAAGAAGATTAGAAGCAATATCGACAGGTATGACTCATCGAGGTATGTTTTGAGATTTGTTCATGATTTAGTTTATGGTATGTTTTTCTTCATGTTATTACGGTTAGTACAATCTTAATTTTAGATTTGTCGTATCGCCTTAACAAAACTATGAATGCATGATAGAAGATATTCATTGATTAGGGTGTTGACACTTATGATTGTACTAATTCATTATGGTGTTGTATGAGGTTTATGTTGTCTGCTAACATAAAAGGTACACCAAGAAAGACAAATCATGTTCTACTTCAAGAGCATATGATCATGGTGACATGAAGACAAAGATTCATCCATTGTCATGGATCACATAGGATATCTACTTACGAGGTATGTATAACTTGGTTCTACAATGGTTAACTTATGATATATGCAGGTTACTAGCACAAATCACTGAAGAGAACCAGAAGACATTATGCGGGTATGTTAGATATAACTAGCTAGCATGCTAATCCAGGTATGTTTTTCCTATATCAAGCTAGAATCCTACCTTGTGTTAGGATCTTATACTATTGTGTTGTTGATAATGATTATTCATGAAGTCATAAGTTTGAATAGTCATGGTTGTATGCATATTATGTTTCTTACCATAATTGATGATATGACTAACCAGAAGAATCATGAAGGTATAGGTTTGAGTAATCACGGGTTTATGCATTGATGATTTAACTAATCAGAAGAGACCTATGATCAAATAAGAATATGCATGAGTAAAAGAAGACTTCCCTGAAACCTTGAATACTAATGTTTATTATCTGTGAATGATCATGACTATAGATGTGTTTTGATAGTATTAAGATTATACTAATAAATGTGTGATTAAGTATGAGACCTTAAGGATAACACAATGATGATAATAATAAGTATGCATAGTGATTAAGGATGGATATAAGTTCAAGGACAGGTAATCCAGGAAGCAAAGATCGAGAGGGAGCACACTTCAGTAGTTTCTGCAAGGATGCAAATATTTAGAGGGAGTTGACCACTTCTCACAATCCACATCAGAATGGAGTTGCAAACATTCAGAGGGAGTCCACCCAGCAACCAAACAAAGATAAGTATTTGAATTGTCATTTCTTACATAATGTTATTCAATAATGTATATGCTTATGTTCCTAGAATTACGTTGTGTATTATGCATATTAGAATAGTTGCATACATGGGTAAGTGGCCTATGGCACTGTACAACATTCGATTCCTACTCATCTAGAATGAAACCTCTTTGTTGACATGTTAGGAGTTGTGCACACTCTTAACAATGTTCTAGTAGAGATTGGAAGGCATCTAGAAAGTTATGGAATATGGATAAATGTTGTATTGAAGCATTGGCTAAGATAATTGCATGACTGTATGACATATTTCTTTATGTGCAAGAATTTTTTTCTGAAAACTATGAGATGTTTTCTAATCATGCAATTTAACTTGTTGTGTAGGAAAGATTGTATACCATCACCTACAAAAGAAGGACTACAACATTTGTTCAAGCAACAAAGTTATCTATTGAAAATATTGAAGATATTGAAGTTCCCATGATCTGGGAAGAATGCCATGATCGAGGAGTACCAGTTGATCATAAAGATGTTTGGGATGCAGTCCCAAGACCTGAAGGGGAGTCTGTAGTGACTTCCAAGAGGATCTACAAGATCAAGCATGCTGCAGGTGGTCGCATAAAGACTGTTGCTCCTATAGCCAGATACACTTCCATTAAATCAATACTTGCTCTGGCTACAGTGATGAAGAGGAAGATACACTTTCTTGAATGGTGTAGTTGAATAAGAAGTGTACGTGGAGCAGCCATTTGGTTCTGAGACACATGACAGGGAGTCATATATGTGCAAAACTTGGTATGGTAGGATAGACAACTTTCTATCCAGTTTTGGATTTACCGAGAGTAAAACGAATTCCAACCTTTACTACAAGGTTGAGGAAGGCAATATAGTGATACTACTATGTGGATGACCTGTTTGTAACAGGTGAGGATAGATTGTCGACATGCAACAGAAGCTTGCTACCAAATTCGAGTTAAATAACTTGGGAATGATGCACTATTTGTTTTTGGCATGGAGGTGTGGCAGAGTGTAGATGGAATCTTCCTGGGACAAGGGAAGTATACAGTAGAGATCCTGAAGAGGTTCGGGATGATGGACTGCAAGGCTATGGCCACACCTATGGCATCGAACCTGAAGCTTTTGTGTGATGCTTCATCTGATCCGGTTGATGTCATGATGTATCATCAGATGATTGGGTCCTCTATGTACCTAATGAACACAAGACCAGATATTTGCTTTGTGGTGAACACATTGAGCCAGTTCCTGACAGATCCGAGATATGTTCACCTAATTTTTGTAAAGCATATTCTGAGGTACCTGAAGGGTACGGTTGATTATGGGCTCAAGTATGATGCGAATCAAAAGTTTAACCTGTAGGGTTATGTTGATATAGATTGGGCAGGCAGTGTTGCAGATAGGAAGAGCGCATCTAGGTACTGCTTCAGTATGGGATCAAGTGTGATCTCTTGGTTTAGTAGGAAGCAGTCCTGCATAGCACTGAGTACAGCCGAAGGAGAGTATGTTGTGATGGATGAGTAGGTTGCAGATGTATTGACCAAGCCGTTGGCCAGAGTGTAGTTTGAGTACCTCAAAGAGAGGCTTGGTGCACTTCAGATCGAGGTTCCTTCCAAAGGGAAGTGATGAGTCCAGAAGATGCAGATGCACATGAGCTTTTCTGACATGGTTGATGTGTTCTTCCTTGGTCGTGATGTAATTGCTGAGCCATTTTTCACATGGTGGTAGATGTGTTCTCCCATGGTGAAAAAGTAAGGGCTGGAGCCTTCCCTGAATGGTGGTAGATGTGTTCTCCCATGTCGATGGTGTAAGTGTTGGATGATGTGTATCTGTGATGTGCTTCGTGGACGATGAGATGATCTGAAGAGGACGATGCTATGATGATAAGGAGGATCATGGATGATGAGCATCAGGACAATGCTCCAGTTACTACTCTATATATGTATATGCATCATCTTGGATGTTGGATATGATCAGTTGGATCATTTGTATGTATTTTGTATTTGCATCATGTTGGATGGTTGGACCATGTATCTGTATATGTATCAGGTGGATACATTGTATGATCAGGTAGATCATGTATGTTGATGGATACATTGTGTGGATCATGTATCTATGTATGTATCAGGTAGATACATTATATATGATGATATGTATCAGGTAGATACTTTGTATGCATCAGGTGGATGCATTGTATGATCAGAATGATCGTGGATGATGAGCTTCTCCAGATGACATGCATCAGGATGATGCAGTGATGATGATTAGGATGATCATGTGTACATCAAGATGATGTATGGTGAGTATCAAGATGATACTTTGTGGCCGTGGATCAGGTTGTGTAGATGAGCATGTCTGGGAGATCTTATAGGTTGGAGGTGTATACCCGTAACAACTTAGGATGCTCTTTTGAGACATTGCTCTGGGAGGACATGTAACTTGTGCCCTGGGAGATCTTCAGGTGGGAGTTGTGTACTTGTAACATCCTGAGATGCTCTTGTGAGTTTTTTTCCTATGGCATGTAATTTGCTCCTGGGAGATCTGGAGAGGATGAAAAAGGCCTCAGATGCTTCAGGCAGGTTTTTCCATGACCACATGTAATTTGCTCCTAGGATATCTGGACAGGATGAAAAAGGCCTTAGATGCTTTAGCAAGGTTTCGTGGTGGACCACATGTAATGTGCTCCTGGGAGATCCAATAGTTAGAGCTATGTGCTCATAACAACCTAGGATCCTTCAACCAGGTTTTGTGGTGAGATCACATGTAATGTGCTCCTGGGAGATTCAACATGTAGAGCTATGTGCTTGTAACAACCTGGGATGCTTCCACCAGGTTTTGTGATGGGTCACATGTAATGTGCTCCTGGAAGATCCGCCAGGTAGAGCTGTGTGCTCATAATAGCCTGGGATGTTGCAGCCAGGTTTTCTAACGCACGTAATAAGTCCTGAGGATTCCACAGTATGGCGAATGATGACGAATACCTAGAGGTGGTGGGCCTACATTGAGTATGAAAAAGGACTGGATCTATATAACTTCCTGTGACGAGTAGATTCAGAGATTGATTGAGATAGCAGTAGCAGTGATGATGACGATGACTTGATGACGATTATCCAGTGACGATGATCTGGAGAAGAAGACTTGTGCTAGACGACCTATGTCGAGATAGACCTTCCTAGTTAAGAGGGAGTGTTGATGTATATGTAACTTCGGAATGTATTTCACATATATGTATATTGTATTCCTATAGAGACGTTATTATTCCTCTATATGGAAGTGTTTGTATTCCTATAGAGATGTTATTATTCCTTTATATGGAAGTGTCATCATTTAAATTGTAAGTGTCGTAACTTAGACTTGATGGGTTATTAGACCACCTTGTTGGGGTTTTCCCTGTATAAGTCATGTGGGTCGAAGGGTTATTAGACCACCCTATTGGGGGTCAGCCAAGTGGGTCAAAGGGTTATTAGACCACCCTATTGGGTTTCGACCTAGTTAGCATTATGTTTAGTGTTTAAGTTGAGGCTGACCTAGTTGAGTAAAGGTCAAGTCAAGTTAGTGTATAAATAGAGAGTGTGTCTCTCTCATTTTATACATTCTATTCTCACTCACACTTGGGAGAGTGGCACACTTGTGGAGGAGGAGGCTCTGCTGCTAGGAGAAGACTATCTCTTGTATTCTAGTTGTATCATTGCTCTATCTATCTCTGAGGAAGTTATTGGGGTTTTTCACCTTGATGGTTTTCCCCAAGTAAACTCTGTGTCTCTCGTGTGCTTGCATTATTGTGTCCATGACTGATATGCTGTACATGTTCTCTCAGTTAAGATCCTAGATCAGATTGAAGTAAATTCTAAAAATTTAACAAGAAGGAGGGAAGGTGTGAGAGAGAGATATATACAAAGGGAGAGAGAGAGAGAGAGAGAGAGAGGGAGGTTATTAAGGGTTAGTGTGAGGAGGGGGAGAGTGGGATATAGAGGAGGGTGGGTTAGTAGTAGTAGTATAGAGAGAGATACAGAGAGAGAAATGGGTGTTGTGGTTACTAGTAGGGGGGGATTAGGGGTGGGGTGGTTAGGGGTAGATTGAGAGAGAGGGGGTATGGTTAGTGTGAGAGGGAGGAGTGTGGGGAATATATATAGAGACACACACACACACATAGAGTGGCGGGCAGGTGGTTACGGGTAAAGGGAAGAGCGTGAGGGAGAGGGGGACATAGAGAGAAAGGGATGAGGGAGTGGTTAGTGGTTGGGAGAAGGGGGATTAGGAGTGACATGCATAGAGGGGGGTTAGGGGTATGAGGAATAAAGGAGAGAGATAAGTAGGATTGTTACGGGTAGTGGGGTAGGAGGCGGGTTAGGGAGTCAGAGGGGGGAGGTGTTAATGGGTTTGGAGAAAGAGAGGGGTGGGGTTTATTGTTAGAGAGAGAGAGAGAAAGAGTGAGGGTTTGTAAGGCTTTGGGTGAGGATGGGAGAGAGAGAAATAGAGGAAGGGGGTTATTAGTAGAGAGAGAGGGGGGTAGTAAGTTTTAGGGTGAGGAGCATAGAGAGAGAGATAGAGGAGGGTGTTAGGGGGTTGGTGGAGAGAGAAAGGGGGTGTTAGGGTATTAGAGGAGAGAGAGGAGTCTGTGATAGGGGTATGTGTAGGAGTCAGGGAGAGAGAGAGAGGGGAAGAGGGGGTTAGTAAGTTTTAGGGGGTGGAGGGGAGAGAGAGAGATATGGGGGAGTCAAGCTTAGGGCAGGAGGAGGGAGATAGAGAGAGAGAGTGGGGGAGAGAGAGAAAGAGATATATAGATAGAGAGAGAGAGAGTTATTAGCAGGGGGAGGAATAGGGGAGAGAGAAAGAAAGAGATTAAGGTGTTGTCTATTTACATAGAGAGATAGAGAAAGGGAGAGAGCGCGGTCATGGTTAGTGGAAGGATTAGGGGAGAGAGAGGGAGGGGTAGGATTGTAATATCCTGAGTTTTGGACTAATTATTTTGTTGTTATATTGGGCCATGACCCCAACACCTATGTTTTATTTTGAGTATTGGGCATGAGCCCTAGCACCTATGATTTATTATTTTATATATATGTCAACATATCGGGCATGGAACCTGACTGACTTCTTTATTTGAGTATATACTGGGCAAGAAGGCCCCAATATTTTAATGATGTTCTTCAGCTTTGATAAGGGTACAAACCCTATATACTCAGATGATCTTTTGTTACTTACTGTGTAGAGCTATGATTTACATGATTTGACTTATGAGTGTGCTGAGCATGGACTCAGAAACACACATGTAACCTACATACTCAGCATAAGCCCCGATGTACCTAATAGAATGTTTATGTACTTGTAGTAAGCCTTGAGGTACATTGAGTGTTGGGCCTAAGCCCTGGAGCACTCCAATCTTGATAAATGAATACCGGATCCGAGGCAACTTAGATATTCTAGATGTGCCTCACAACCACATTCTAACACTAGTGTTGAGTAGAGGCTCCGGAATTGCACTATCATAACGCCCATGTGAGAGTGTTGAGTTAAAAGGATCTCAAGAGCACTCGGGGTTACTGGATCTCAAAGTGTTGAGTCGGAGGGACTCTGAATAGCACTTTTACTTTCATCACACTTCTTTTATTTGATTAAATGATTCATCTTTTATCTATCATCAAGTACTACGAGAACTACTGTGTTAAACGAGGGAATCCAACATGCAAAGAGAGAGATAGAGGTTCCTATCCAAGCTTACCGAGACCATCCAAAGAATTGGACCTTGTCCTTAAAAGTTAAAAAAGGAAGTATCATGTGAGGATACATAACTAAATAAAAGATAATTACCAGTTGTCTTTTATGAAGGCCTCAAGGCTAATATTATTATTAAGAGCTTTAATAATAATGGTGTCATTATTTAATTATGGAATATAATTAGTATATATGATGTATGCATTATTTAATATTATAAATAATGTATTAATAGTTAAGCGAAATATAATTATTGTTATTATAATTATTTTTCTTATACTTATTAATTGAGAGCATAAATGAAAATCACTTATAGTTAAACAGTTGGAAAAAGTCCTAGTTCAAAACAACTAGATATTTAGTAAATAATATCTTCTAAATATGAAATTTATTAATTTAAAGAAAGAAATTATTCCAATAGTCATAGTTAAAGAATCCCCTACTTAAAGAGGGCAGATGCCAAGTTGGAGGATTAGATATCCTTTAATTATCATTCTTTAATGGTAACTAAAGGAAAAACTTCTACTCCAAGAAACTCAACCAACAGCAACCCTAGGTCCTCTATCTCTTTTGCATGTTGGAATCCAGCTCGGGGGGATCCATACAGAACTAGGAACGGTTGTAGGATATTGGTTGGGAGGAACATGGTAACCCCAAAGCCATCCAGCTAAAGGAAATCGCCCTAACAAGTTATCTAGATACAATAGGCTCTGCATTAACTATTGTTTAGTGTGTAGGTTTCTACAAGAAGGAATCAAGTGCCAAGCAGCTAGGTTTCCATAGGAAGGGACCAAGTACTCAAGCAGCGAGGTATAGAATATTTGATGTTTCAAATTTAAGTTATAATAAAGTTAGGCTTTTAAAATTAGAATAGATACTGCAATATTGTTTTCATTACAAATAGTATCAAATTCGAGGTTCTGCCCAAAACCCAATGGAGGGTCTAGCAGGTCTAGCCAAGCTAGCCTTTGCTAGACAACTTATATTGTCTTCTAGGTTAGGGTTATTATAATTTCTTGTTTATAGGTATATGTTTTCTGTTTGAATCATATTCCCTTATTCGTAGTGCAAGGTTTCATCTATGCCTGTTAGTTCTTTTAAATTATTAACCTGTCTATATTGAAAACAACACCAAATAGAAAAAAAAACCAGACATCAAAGCTTTTAGATGCACTACTCAAATCAATTATGAAACACCTCTATGATGGCAATCTTTAGTCAAACTTTAAATGCATCAAGTATTGCAAAGAGATTCTTATTCCAAAACATAGATTCACACAAAACTCAAACAATATTCTACATTTTAATGTGGGTTCCAATCCCAAGACCCTTCCACGATTGCCTCTTAATTCATGGATCGAACCCCATCCCCAATCAAAATGCTCATCATATCAAACCTAACTATTGAACACACAACGATCAGATAAATGTATCGCTTACACAGAAATAGTTACTTGTCCAAACAAATGTTTCCCATCTTCATTTAATGAAACACCTACAGCCTGTATTTATCCAAACATAAAACGCGAAAGGAAGTGCTCGAATCCCTCTAGGTTCACATGTAAAGACAACTACTGGTCAAACGCATCTCATAACCAAAAATAAATGCAAACTAAGGCTATGACATCATACATTTATAATCGCATATCTTAAAGATTCGAAAATCCTGTTGGTCACGATTTTCCCATCCATTGATCAAGTCTCATAGTCCAAACATTTAGGGGTCATCCTATAAAGAGAAATTAACCACGGGTTGGGGTATCAACCGCTGGAGTAGCTCACTTAGCCCATAAATGATCGTTAGTCAAATAACATAGATACCACAGACATCAAACGGATACAAAGCTTCTATTTAGTAAAACAAGTCGACTAGCTACAGGATAGAAGCACAAATAACTTATACATCTTTATAAACTTCTTTTATGCCATAGGGAAGAAAAATGCAGAACGGAGCAAAGATAAGACGCATACATTTAGCATGGGGAAAAGAGATAAACAATTTTCCGTCAAGAACATAGACTAACAGAGCACTATTAAAAAGAAAATATAGTGGCCATAATTTCTTTACACGGCCATTTAAACTTGAGAAAAACAGAAAATGCAGAGGTCCTTTCCCCATTTCCAAACTTCAAAGACGAGCTCCATGAATACATACAGGGGAGATCATTCTCTCAAAAACCAACATTTACATAACCATGAATACATGGAAGGCATGGAAACCCTTAGTAGATCCACCCATCAAAATATTATTACAATAATGTACCAAACACCAGGTCAAGCCAAAGGCAACCTCTCTGGAGATTCCATGTCTGAGTGAGCCAAAGGCATCACGAATCTCCCCATTACCAACTTATCAAACCCTTCTCCAAAACACCGAGACAGATAGGGTGAAAGGTTGAAAGAACCCAAGACTTACAAGTCCAAAATAAGTGGTACTGTCGTATTTCTTGTCACTCTGATCCACGGAGAGAGCCACCATACCTGTAAGAGAATGAAAGCAAGAAGGAGTTAGGGCCTGTCAGTTCTTAAAACTACAATGAAGCAAATAAGAAATCTCAGCATATAAAACATGGACACGATCTTACCTATAGGATCACCTCTTCATCGCCTTCGTGTCTTCCAAAGCTTACCCTTGCCATGAGCGTAGCTCAGGCCAGGCGCAACCACATAACAAAAAGAGATAAAACCCTCATAGCCAAAAGACCAAGTGAAATCATGATTTTGGAAAACTTTGGTGTAACCCTTTCTCAAAGCCTTAGTCCATGGTCCAGCTGGCCAAAGCCACATGACTACCATGTGTGATTTTAATGCTTCCAACTACAACATTGGGTTTTCAAAATTTTTTATCAAGCTATGTAGTATAGTTGTGTGGGTGCAATACCCTTAGTCTATTAATACAAAAAAAAGGTTCTCAACTCTTTCATGATAGCATAAGGGAGGGGGTTCCACTTTTAGAGTTTGTTTTTACATAGGAAAGTTGTCAACCTTATGGCCACCAAAGGACACCTGCATGGAGGGTGACAATTAAATAAGCGTTAGCATAATCACTAAGTAAGTCCATAGGTTTTCTCCTATTCACACCTTACCTCTCGACGACTCCGCCATAAGTGTTTAAACCAAACCCCAAAGATTCAGGGTATTTCAACTCCCCTCATTAGGTTCATCATACCTGAGAATTGACATTAGACAATTGATGTTTCAAACATACATCTAAATAAAGTAAGCAGAATAGAGACTCGTAGTATTATGGCATGGAAAAACCTTACACCCACATGATCATCCTAAAGGTATTTATGCACAAGAGTTTGAACGATAAAAGTTACCTTGATAGAAGTGTTCTTAACACATTGAAATCGCAAATGCAAGTACCAATACTTTTCACATCACTGTAGGAAAATCTCATAAATGTATAACCTATGTTAGGAAATTTAGCAAGAAGATTTTTTTTTTTATCTTACCATTTTAGGGACATTACAAGTGGTATCAGAGCTTAGTTACAAAACTAAGTGACCTATTGGGATCATTACAAACATCCACTGTAGATCCACAGTAAACATAAACATACCTTCAGAAATTTTATTTTATTTATGTAAAAAAATTAACTAACAGATTTTCTATTCTTGATGCTTATATAAACACTGCAGGTACAGTCAATGTCTGAAAAATGAATGTAGAAGGGGGCAGCAGCATGCATGGAAATATGAACTCCCCACCATGAGAGCAAGAAATTGTGGTGTAACTCAACTAGGATTTAATGAAATCCATGCAAAATATACAAGCCGAATTCCAAAGTTTCAGAGATGAAAACATGTAGAAAAAAAGAGAGCAGTAAGCTATAAATGAAGATTTTCTTCATACTTTAAGAGGGTAAAAACCCCACATATAGCCCACACTCTCAGTCAACACTTTTAAAAAGGGAAACAGTCACCCAAAGAAAATTGTCAGTCCTAAGGGAGAGGAACAGGGTGAAAACATACCTGAATCAATGGAAGAGGACTGTAAGAGCTCTTCCAACAATAAAGGTTCACCACCTCCTTGCAAGCAAATGAGGAAAAGTGACGACAGTCTGCAAGGGGAATTCAAAAAGATAAATTCCCCAACCTATGACGGAGAGATTAACTCCAGGGAAAAGGATGAGGAGTGGCTACTAGGGATGAATAAATACTTCAAAGTTCATAATTACTCTAGTGAAATGAAAGCCTGACTAGCCATATACAACCTGAAAGGTAAAGCTTCCATATGGTGGTGGGACTTGAAACACACCAAAGGAAAAGATCTGAGAGACATAAGCTGGGATACTTTTAGCAGAATATTCCAGGACAAATATATGTCCGAAAGATTCTTTAACAAGAAAATTAAAGAATTTCATGAGTTAAAAATGGGCTCCCTAACTATGGAAGCATTCATAAACTGATTCTTAGACTTGATGCACTCTGTGCCATACATTAAAGACAAGAAGGTCAAAACACAACAATTCTTGGGAGGGATGCCACCAAACTTTAGAGAAAAGATAGAGTTTGACATGCCCAAAACCCTTGATGTGACCTTACATAAAGCAAGACTGTGTTATGAACACAGACAACCAAGGAATGAAAACATCAATAGAAATAGAGATAGGTTCAGAACCTTCTTGGACAATCGCAGACTAGGTTTTAGACCTCCACCTTACCAGACGCATAACAACAGTTTTCCGCCCAATAGAGGCTTCAACTGACCTCAAGCATGACCAAGTGCACCACCACCATCGACTAACAGGCCAACTTTCAACAAAGGGACCAAAGCTGTCCCACCAACCGTTTCTTGCTGGAAATGCCAAGGGCCCGACTACTATAGAGATTGCCCTAGCAAAACAGATGGAGTTTCAAACAACATCCAAGCAGAACCTACCATAGGAGACATGGCAAAGAGACCTAGGATTTATGCCGCTCTTGATAGCCAGTAGGCGGATCACCAAGTCACCATGGTGGAAATAAAGGGTAAGATCTCTAACATTGCCATTTCAGTTTTAATAGATCCTGGCGCTTGCCGAATTTATATCTCCCCTAAGTTAGTGGACACTTGTAAGTTGAACCAAGACCCTCATGAGAAACCGTGGCTGGTACAACTAGCCACCGATACCAAACGAAAGGTCTCTGAGTTAGTTAAGACTTGTGAGATAGAATTAAATGGGTTCCAAACTAGGATAGATTTAAACATTCTACCCCTAGGGTCGTACGATGCACTCATCAGCATGGATTGGTTAGATGAACACCATATCCTACTAGACTACTTAAACAAATCCTTACTCTGCAAGGATGACCAAGGGAATCAAAAGACGATTTAGGGTATCCCTAAGAAAGTGTCAATACGACAGATATCCACCTTACAAGCAAAGAAATGTATCAGAAAAGGTTGCAAACTATTTACCGTCAATATACAAAACATAGAAACTGATAGGGAACAAAAGATTGAAGACTTCCTAGTCCTTGTGGAATTCAAGGATGTATTTCCCGAGGAAATACCCATATTACCACCCAAACGAGACTTAGACTTTTCCATCGAGCTAACAGACGAGTCAGTACCAACTCCTAAAGCCCCGTACCACATGAGCACACCAGAATTGTTGGAGCTCAAGCTTCAGTTACAAGAGTTAATAGAGAAAGGGTGCATTTGACCAATTGTGTCCCCTTGGGGTGCACCAATACTCTTCATCAATAAGAAATATGGAATGATGCGGATGTACATCGATTACTGCCAGCTCAACAAGATGGCCATTAAGAATGACTACCCACTCCATAGGATCAACGACTTGTTTGACCAAGTTGGAGGGGCAAAGATCATCGCAAAGATCAACTTATGATCCGGATACCATCAGGTGAGGATCTGTGATGAGGATATCACTAAAACCGCATTACGAACCCATTACGGCCACTACGAGTTCGTAGTGATGCCTTTTGGGCCGACAAACGCACCGGCCAACTTTATGTGCGTGATGAACAATATCTTTAGTAAATACCTCGATAAATTCGTTCTATTGTTTATTGGCGACATTTTGATCTACTCCAAGAATGAAGTATAACATGAGGAGCAGCTACGAATTGTTTTACGGATACTAAGGGAACACCAACTTTACACCAAGTTTAGTAAGTGCGATTTCTAGAAACCCCAGATTCAATACTTAGGACATATCATTTCCGAGAAGGGAATAGCCATCGACCCCAAAAAGGTCAAAGATATCGAAAAATGGCCCACACCTACTTTGTAATGTCCCTAAAATAGCAAAAAAAAATTAAAAAATCCGTTACTGCAATAAGCGCTATTTAAAGATGAAGAGTTCATAATTTTAACTCTAATACTGAGAAACTACTTTGGTATTTGTTTGCGACATCTAAGAATTTATGTTTTTTCTAAACAAGAGAGTCTTATTGGTTTAAATCTTTGTTTCTGCGGAAGTGATGTGGTGAAAAAGGAACATGGATTTCTAAAGTATGTTTGGAATGCTAGAGTAATAATTGACCTACTCCTTACAACTAAGGTCCAAATGCATGTTATACTTGTAAACTGTTTAAATGAATTCTTATGAATATAATTATGAATGTCTAAATGATCCTTCAGGTGATATTATCATAATAGGTTGAGTCCTATGATGGGACCTTGGTAATAATCGAGGCAAAATAAATACCCCGGCAGGGTTTCCGAGAGGTAAGAGCACTCTCGGGAGAGTTCTAGACTTACCTAGCATTTTAGCTAATATAACATTTTCATGTTTTTTGTTTGCAGGTATTCACCCTGTGAAAATTGTACCCTATAGGATCTATCCATACTAGTCTATAGGTTTTCTACATAGATGTCTAGCACAGACTAGTGGACTAGCCATGCTAGACATGCGACAGTTATCACAAAGTAATTTTCTAGGGTTGGTAAGGTTTCTTAACCTGAAGTTTGATATGCATTTAACCCTGGAAGCTAATGCCCTAAATGCCCTTTGCTCCTTAAGAAAAGTATCGTTGTAGATGGTTTAAGGGAATTAAATACTAAGTAACAATCTAATCAAATTGTATGAATAAAATATAGTGAGTTGAACAATTCATACCTGGTAGCTTGTAGCTTGCCCTCCTTCTATAGTAACCTACACACTCAATCAATTAATTAGTGGAAAACACTGTTGTGTTCAGCTGACCTAATTAGAATGATTCCTTGACAAGATAACTTTGGGGATACCATGTTCCTGCCAACCATGATCCTACAACCGTTCTTGGTTCAGTATGGATCCCCCCGAGCTGGTTCCGACATGCAAATTGAGAGATAGGGGCCCTAGGTTCACTGTTGGTTCAAATCTGAAAATTTATGTGAAAGGCTTCACTTCTTGGAGCAGAAAATTCTCTTTGGTTCTATAAGAGAATTACCATAAAAGATCATTCCTCAAACTTTGAGGTATGTCCTCTTTATGTAGGGAAATATTGAATTAGGACTATTGGAATGATTGGTTTCTTTAAATTAAATAAATTAATTTTTGAAAGATATTTCTTTAATTAATTGCTAGTTCTATTGGAACTAGGACTTTTCAAATTGTTTAACTCAAGTGCTTTTGATTTAAGCCTTTTTATAAAATAAATCAATGCATAAACTATATAAAATAAATGTATTTTATAAATAAATAATAACAACATTATTATTAAAGCTATTAATAATAATATTAGCCTTGAGGCTTTTATGCATGTTAACCCTAGAAGACTACTAGTAGTTAATTCATACTTTAAGTGGTGGTGTTTATCTTTTATTTAATTAGGTATCTTCACATGATACTTCTTTTAATCTTTTAAGGATAAGGTCCACTTCTTAGGACGGTCTCAGTAATCTAGGATAGGCACCTCTAGTCTCTCCCTTTGCATGTCGGATTTCCTCGTTTTAACATGGTAGTTCCCACAGTACTTGATGATAGAAATAATAAGATTTATTTAATCAATTTGAATAGTTGTGATACAAACATAAGTGCTATTCAGAGTCCTTTCAACTCAACACTTGAGATCTAGTAACCCCGAGTGCTCTTCAAAGCCTTCTAACTCAACACTATCACATGGGCATTACGCTAGTGCAATTCCAGAGCCTCTGCTCAACACTATAGCTAGAATGTGGTTGTGAGGCACAACTAGAATATTTAAGTGGCGTCGGATCTGGTATTCATTTTCTTTCAATCTTGGAGTGCTACAGGGCTTATGCCCAACACTCAACGTACATCGGGGCTTATGCCCAACACGTAATAAGAGTCCTCTAGATACATCGGGGCTTAGGCCCAATATATAGGTCATTCGTGTGTTTCTAAGTCCACACTCAACACACTATATAATCTTACATATGAATCATGCTCTGCACAGCATAATGTAACAGAAGAAGTAATCTCAGTATATTATAAATTGTAACCAAATCACATAATAAAACATAACTTTATCCATTCGGGCTTTCCTACCCAGTATATAATAAAAAATCAAACAATCAGGGTACATGCCCAATATATCAACTTATGAGAGAATAAATCAAAACATGCTAGGGCTTATGCCCAATAATAAATCACATATGTTGGGGCTGTGAGCCCAATATAACATAGAAAATAGTCAGTCCAAAATTCAGGATATTACATCCCTCCGTGCTTAGAACAACACCGTCCTTGGTGTTCTAGGGACTAGAGATAAACTCATGAGATAAGGCGGGGTAAGCCTTTTTCATGGTGTCTTCATTTTCCCATGTGGCCTCCTTGGGCCCGAAGTGCTTTCATTGCACTTTCAGCTAGACGATTGTGCTCCTCCTAAGTTGTACCTCCCTCTTGGTGGGGTTGTTCGTGACATACATTCTAAGCACGTCCTCAAGGATTTGGTTTACTCTTTTTGTTTGTCCATCGGTTTTGGGGTGGTATGTGGTACTAAACTATAGTTGTGTCTCCAACGCAGAGAACAGTGCTCTCTAGAAGTTGCTAGTGAACTTCGTGTCTCGATCAGAAATAATTGCTTTGGGTATCCCATGTAGCCAGAAAATCTCCTTTAGGAAGATTTCCATGATGTGGACTGCCTTGTAGGTAGATTTTCCTGGTATGGAATGTGCCGCTTTCAACAATTTATCTACTACTACAAAGATGGAGTCATTTTGTTTCTTACTCTTGGGTAGGCCCGTGATGAAATCCATACTGATGACCTCCCACTTCCATTCTGGGATGGGTAAAGGTTGTAGTAATTCGGGAGGGTGTTGGTGTTCTACCTTAACCAATTGGCATTCTTGGCATTTAGCGATTAACAAAGCAATGTTAGCTTTTAAATTAGGCCAAAAGAAATGTTTCTTTACTGCTGATATCATCTTTTGATATCTCGGGTGTCCTAAATACAGTTTCTGATGGAGCTCAGTGAGTATGTTAGATCTAATGTTTCCACTCTCGGGAACATAAAGTCTCTCCTTCGACCATAACAACCCTGATTCATGTATCTTGTTTCTTTTTGCTGTTGAAAAAGCCTATCTTCTTGGATCTTTTTAAGGATCTCGACATAGAACTGATCATTTTGGCATGTCATTCTAATTATGTCGTGTAAGTTGGAGTCAATTTGACTTTCAGTTAATTCATATAACATATGGGCTCTCCGACTTAAAGCATCGACGATCTTGTTTTATTTTACCTTGTTGTGTTTTAGTTCGAAGTGGTACTCACTAAGGAAGGCTAACCACCTAGCCTATCTAGCATTCAGGTCAGGTTGGTCAAACTGGTATTTTAGACTCATGTGGTCCATCTTTAATAGGAATGTCTTGTCCATGAGGTAATGTCTCCACATCTTTAAGGCATGGATAATGGCGGCTAACTCGAGGTCATGCGTGGGATAGTTCTTCTCATGTTCTTTTAACTTCCTTGACTCGTAGCAGATGACAAAGTCATCCTACATAAGGACTCCACCAATTCCTTCCTTGCTTGCATCGGTGCAAACTACGAAGTCCCCATTGGGGTCAACAATTCATAGTATTGGTGCGCTAATCAAAAGAAGTTTCAACTTCTGAAAACTTTCTTCGCACTTAGCCGTCCAAATGAACTTATTGGTCCACTTTTGTAGAGAGGTCATAGGACAAGTGATCCATGAGAAGTTCTCAATGGAATTTTGATAATACTCGGCTAAACCTAAGAATGATCATATGTTGAAACCACAAGTAGGTGTGGGCCAATCCTCAATAGCTTTAACCTTTTCAGGGTCAACTGCTATTCCCTTCTCCGATATGATGTGTCCTAGGTATTGTATCTAAAGTCTGTAGAAATCACACTTACTAAAATTTGCGTATAGCTAATGTTCTCGTAGTATCCCTAAAACTATTCGGAGGTGTTCCTCATGTTCTTCTTCATTCTTGGAATAGATCAGAATATCGTCCATGAAGACTAGAACAGACTTGTAGAGGTATTTAATGAAGATGTTGTTCATCATGCACATAAAGTTGGCAGGTGCATTTGTCAATCCAAAAGGCATTACTACAAACTCATAGTAGCCGTATCGAGTTCGAAAGGTGGTCTTACTGATGTCTTCATCATGGACTCTGACCTAGTGATATCCTTAGCATAGTTCGACCTTTGAGAAGATCTTTGCTCCTTTTACTTGATCAAACAAGTCATCGATTGTAGGGAGTGGGTAATGGTTCTTGATGGTTAACTTGTTGAGTTGATGGTAATTGATGCACATACACATCGTTTTGTCCTTTTTCTTGACAAAGAGTGTTGGTGCTCCCCAAGGAGACACACTCGATCGAATGTATCCCTTGTCTATTAGTTCTTGTAACTGTATCTTGAGCTCCACCAATTCTGGTGTGCTCATATGGTAAGGAGCCCTAAAGACTGGTACTGATCCAGGTGTTAGCTCTATGGAAAAGTCTATGTTCCGTTTGGGTGGTAACCTTGGTATTTCTTTGGGAAATACGTCCTTAAAATCTACTAGTACTGGAAAATCTTCGATCTTTTGTTCTCTATCAGCTTCTACCATTTGAAGGTGGATTGTAAAGAGTTTGCAACTGTTTCTTAAGCATTTCTTTGCTTTTAGTGCAGATATCTATCATACTGATACTTCCTCAGGTATACCTTGGATCGTCCTTCGATTCCCTTGACTATATGTGCATAAAATTGCCTTGTTTAAGCAATCCAACAAGGCATGCTACTCTTCTAACCAATCCATGCATATTATTACGTCATAAGACCCTAGCAGTAAGATGTTTAAATCTACCATGGTCGAAAAAACCATTTTAAATCTAACTCACTACTCTTAACTTGTTCGGAAACCTTTCGTTTGGTACTGGTGGCTAGTTGTACCAGCCATGGTGCCTTGTGATTTTCTAGATTTAAATTGCAAGTTTCTACTATCTTAGGGGAGATGTAGCTTCAGCAAGCACTAGGGTCTATTAAAAAATTGAAACTGACGTACTTGAGAGCTTACCCTCAATCTCTACCATAGTGGCCTGGTGATGTGCTTCCCAACCATCGAGTGTAGCATAAATTATTGGTGTTCTTGCCACATCCCCTATTATCAGTTCAACTTCTATGTTCGGTAATACTCCATCCATCTTGTTGGGACAATCTAAGAAATAGTGCGGTCCCTAGCATTTCCAACAAATGATAGTGGGTGGAGTAGTTTTGGCCCCTTTATTGAAGGCTGGCTTTTTATTCTATGGTACAAGCACATTTGGCAGTGGAGGAGGCCGATTGAAACCCCTGTTGGGTGGGAAACTGTTGTTTTGTTTCCGATAAGGAAGTGGCCTAAAAACCAGCCTTTGGTTGTCTGAAAAGGTTCTGAACCTGTCTCTGTTTCTATTTATGTTGTCATTTCTTGGCTGTCCGTGTTCATAACAGAGTCGGGCTTTGTGTAAGGTCACGTCTAGAGTTTTGGGCATGTCAAATTCAATCTTTTCTCTAAAGTTTGGTGGTAGACATCCCAGAAATTGCTGTATCTTGACCTTTTCATCCTGTATGTAAGGGACATAATGTAGCAGGTCTAAAAATCTGTTGATGAAAGCTTCCATTGTCATGGAGCCCATTTTCAGTTCATGGAGTTCTTCCTGTAGATTCTACATAGACTTCATTAGATCAGAATTTAACTCCACCACAATTTCTTAGTCTTGTGGGGGAGAGTTAAAATTGTTGTGTATGCTGTTGCCCTGTCCTGCATTCATTTTGTAGATGATGTCTGTACCTGAAATTTATTTAAGTATCTGTTTGCAGAAAGAAAAATTGGTTAGTTCACTTTCACGTAAAACATAATAAAATTTCTAAGTAAAGTTTTCTGTTTTTCTGTGTATCTGCAGTGGATGTTTTGTAATGAGCCCAATAGGTCACTTAGTTTTTGTAACTTGGATTTGATACCACTTGTAATGTCCCTAAAATAGAAAAAAATTAAAAAAAATTCCGTTACTGGAACAAGCACCATTTAAAGATGAAGAGTTCATAATTTTAACTCTAATACTGAGAAACTACTTTGGTATTTGTTTGCGACATTTAAGAGTTTATGTTTTTCTAAACAAGAGAGTCTCACTGGTTTAAATATTTGTTTATGTGGAAGTGATGTGGTGAAAAAGGAACATGGATTTCTAAAGCATGATTGGAATGCTAGTGTAATAATTGACCTACTCCTTACAACTAAGGTCCAGATGCATGTTATACTTGTAAACTATTTAAATGAATTCTTATGAATATAATTATGAATATCTAAATGATCCTTCAGGTGATATGATGATAAGAGGTTGAGTCATATGATGGGACCTTGGTAACAGTCAATGCAAAAGAAATACTTCGGCAGGTTTTCCGATAGGTAAGAGCACTCTCGGGAGAGTTCTGGACTTATTTAGTATTTTTGCTAATATAACATTTTCATGTTTTGTGTTTGCAGGTATTCACCCTGTGACAATTCTACCCTAGAGGATGTATCCATACTCCACCCAATGTTAAGTTTACAAGGTAAAGTATAAGTGTGATGGTCAAGTCCTTAATGGATAGACTATTATACAATTGTTAAGATGCCAAACGGGTTTGCTAATGTAATTTTAAGGTAGGGAGACCTTTGGAACAACGCATGTATACCGAGCTAGTCGTGGCTATTATCACACGATGCAAACTATAGTCTTGCACGAATATTTGAGTCTCCATTAAAGTAGGGTTTGGTGCAACATTAATTACACCTTAACGTATAGTGGATGATAGGATGTCCAGTGAGGGTTCGTAACAATTTGGGGTTTTCCTTGGTCATGTCCTCTGCGTTTTCATTTGTAACCTCACCTCTACCCTGTATTGCATTTTTGGCGGGTGGTTTCGTGCCTTGACCTGAGCTACGCTCATGGTCAATGCACTTTTATGTTTGCTCGGCTAGTGAGGTGAAGAATGCCATACTCTTCTCAGGTATGTAGAACTTTTAGTGTTGCTTTACGAAATACATTCTCTCGCTGTTAAATCTCTCAGAGTTTTAACCTGGATTTTCATGTTGGTTTGACAGGTAGTACCTGCGAAGGTCTCTGCATGGGTTGCTGTGGATGTTTTAGGACTTTAGATGATGTGGGAATTAGTAATGGTAAGTCGAGCTACATACCCATGTGCTTTTCCCTCTTACATCTCTGATGGGGTACTGTGTATTTCGTTTTGTTTATGGGAGGCCTCGTGAGCCTTTTGGCTTACTGGTTCTATTTGAAGCCTGGAAGGGTCACCTCTGGTTGGACCAACGATTGATTTGAGTTTATGGGTTTTGAAATGTAATAATGAGATGTAGCGAAGTGGAACTCCTGTGGAATTTCTATGGGGATTTAGAAGATCATTTTTATTACTTGCCCGATGATTTGTGACTAGTGTACTCTTGTTTTGATCGCCATTGTTGGCACCTTCATTGTAGTTTTTTGTCACCATGAACTTGAGGTTTTACACAGAGAATTCCTTCTTGTATATTTATGGTGTGAAAATAAAAACTACAGTGTTTCAAAACTAGTTCCTATCAGTGTAACTTTTGTTTAAGAGAACAAAATGACTCAGCCGGGGAGTATTATGTTTGTTGTAATGATTTCTCATTTTGATTATAACTCCGTCTGTTTATAATTTTTGATGTGGGCTGTAAATGAAAGTGTCAAGGTTTCACAACGATGCTATACCTATGCTGTAGATAACAATCAAGAACCCTATGGTTTTATCTTTGTCTACGTTTTTGGATTGATAGGCTCTATGTTGGATTTTACTGTAGCGACTTTGTTTAAAAAGAAGGGAGGATAACGCCCAAGTGGGCATCCTGTAAGTATTGCTGTTGGTATTAATTCTTTGGGTAGTCGTTATTCTAGAATTATATGTTTGATGTCGATACCCAAATTCTCATTTTATGAAAGTGTGGGTCTGTAGCTGCAACTACGTGTTCATGCGTTTTGGCAAAAGAAAGGCCATGGGGTTCGACCCCTTGACCTATGTTTTGATATATATATATATATATATATATATAATGAAAATATGTGTGAAGGTTTAATGTTCCCTTTGCAACTACTATTTTCATTTTCTGTGTGGTGTCTGCATGTTTTGGATTTAGTGTTTCGTTTTGGATTTGAAATAATGGTTTAGAACATAAATAAATCTACAATACTTTGGTTAATAATAAAATATGAAAAAGGGATTTGTGGCTGTCTAAGCCCTATGATTTGTTCTACAAGATCTCTGTAATACATGTATTTATCCTATCTAATAAATAACCGAGTTGTAATGGAAATAATGAATGGTTAGTAGTACATTGTATATAAGATGTTGTCAGAATAAAAAGGGTATTGTATGTTCAAACTTATAAGAAATACTAGTCTATAGGTTTTCTACATACAGGTCTAGCACAAGCTAGTGGACTAGCCATGCTAGACATGCGACAGTTATCATGAAGTAATTTTCTAGGGTTTATAAGGTTTCTAAACCTGAAGTTTAATATGCATTTAACCTTGGAAGCTAATGCCCTAAATTCCATTTGCTCCTTAAGAAAAGTATTGTTGTAGATGATTTAAGGGAATTAAATACTAAGTAACAAGCTAATTGAATTGTATGAATAAAATACAGTGAGTTAAACAATTCATACCTGGTAGCTTGTAGCTTCCCCTCCTTCTGTAGTAACCTGCACACTCAATCAATTAATTAGTGGAAAACACTGTTGTGTCTAGATGACCTGATTAGAATGATTCCTTGACTAGATAACTTTGGGGCTATGACGTTCCTCCCAACCATGATCCTACAATTGTTCGTGGTTCAGTATGGATCCCCCGAGCTGGTTCCGACATGCAAATTGAGAGATAGAGGCCCTAGGTTCACTGTTGGTTCAGATCTCAAAATTTATGTGGAAGGCTTCACTTCTTGGAGTAGAAAATTCTCTTTGGTTCTATAAGAGAATTATCATAAAAGATCATTCCTCAAACTTTGGGGTCTGTCCTCTTTATGCAGGGAAATCTTGAATTAGGACTGTTGGAATGATTGGTTTCTTTAAATTAAATAAATTAATTTTTAAAAGATATTTGTTTAATTAATTACTAGTTCTTTTGGAACTAGGACTTTTCAAATTGTTTAACTCAAGTGCTTTTGATTTAAGCCTTTTTATAATTTGTGATAAACTTTATATTTCAATTTATTTATTAATGCATCATTGATTTATTAAATCAATGCATCAAATATATAAAATAAATGTATTTTATAAATAAATAATAACAACATTATTATTAAAGTTATTAATAATAATATTAGCCTTGAGGCTTTTATGCATGTTAACCCTAGAAGACTACTAGTAGTTAATTCATGCTTTAATTGGTGGTATTTATATTTTATTTAATTAGGTATCTTCACATGATACTTCTTTTAATCTTTTAAGGATAAGGTCCACTTCTTTGGATGCTCTTAGTAATCTAGGATAGGCACCTCTAGTATCTCCCTTTGCATGTCGGATTTCCTCATTTTAACATAGTAGTTCCCGCAGTACTTGATGATAGATATAATAAGATTTATTTAATCAATTGGAATAGTTGTGATAATAACATAAGTGCTATTAAGAGTCCTTCCGACTCAACACTTGAGATATAGTAACCCCGAGTGCTCTTCAGAGCCTTCTAACTCAACACTCTCACATGGGCATTACGCTAGTGCAATTCCAGAGCCTTTGCTCAACAGTATAGCTAGAATGTGGTTGTTAGGCACATATAGAATATTTAAGTGGCCTTGGATCTGGTTTTCATTTTCTTTCAAGCTTGGAGTGCTCGAGGGCTTATGCCCAACACTCAATGTACATTGGGGCTTATGCCCAACATATAATAAGAGTCCTCTAGATACATCGAGGCTTAGGCCCAGTATATAGGTCATTCGTGTGTTTCGGGCCTTCTTGCCCAGTATATAATAAAAAATGAAACAATCAGGGTACATGCCCAATATATCAACTCATGAAAGAATAAATCAAAACATGCTAGGGCTTATGCCCAATAATAAATCACATATGATGGGGCTGTGAGCCCAGTATAACATAGAAAATAGTCAGTACAAAATTTGGGATATTACATACTTGCGTATTCAATATAATATCATTCTTAGGATTAGCCGGCTACTACCAAAAGTGCATTGAGAACTTTTCAAATATTGCATGTCGCATAACCGCCTTGCAGAAAAAAGGCAAACAAGTTGTTAGCACTAGAATTGTGCTAGTCCTTAGAGAAGATCTGCCGCAAAGGGAGAAGGAGTATTCAGAGACCCAGTCTTCCAGGGCATTTAGGGGATTGAAGGTAGGCAAATAGGCCAGCAGAAAATGGAGGTATGTGGGGGCAACACAGAGTAAGTCACCCCAAAGATCCATAGCCTTGAGTCTTTGACACAAAAACTAGACATAAATATTGCATAAGCTGAGAGGGTGTTAACCTATAGGCAAATTTCGAAGCAAATCGATAGTATAGAGCAATAGGAATGTAAATCTACGATGAGGAAAGGGTAGCGCAAATCAAACATGCGCAGAGAAAGGGCGTGTTCAAGATCATCGTGGGTGGATTAAATTGTAACATACCCAAATCTTCACTTTGACATTTGCAAGGAATGGGGTAAAAAAATTTCTCGACAACAACAATCAAGGGTGTTAGTCACAACATATATGTACTTGAATATAAGTCATATCTAAAATTTTGTTCCATCACTACTTGTTTACGTGACATTTATACAATACACATGATTAGCCCCTTATGTATAAATATCATTAATAATCCAGTCTATGGCTCATTCCATTCTAACAAATTGTATTATTGTACACCTTAAATACAAAGGTGTAAATCGTGAATAATCCCCATGATCATTACAAAATCAAGCATCCACAAGTATCATTTTACATGTAAACTCAAGTGATAGACATCTAACATTCTTTAGTTACTTACCATTTAGATCACCATTATCCAGTATTATACAACACATAAGGTACACATCACAAAGAGACAAGTATATGTGGTTCACCCATGTCTATGGGCTACGTCCACCAAGAAGTGTAGCATCTTATATTATTTATCAGATAAAGAGAATACATTCTGCTACACCCTGTGTGCATAATTTCTAGTTTCTCAAACTTCTCATAGAGAGTACTTTCAAAACATTCAACCCTCTTATCTCAGAGGCACTATAGGGATTCTCTCCCAGGCTATCACAACCAGATCAGTATAATTTTTACATTGAGATACCCTTCTTCCCCAGGGTTCTATGACATACATACAATATAAACAATACACAAGAGATGTACAATAGGTGTTCCCTACCCGAGATGGCACATATTATATATGACCATTATACCTTCTAGGTTTAGCATACCCCTAAGCCAGCTAATAGGTATGGAACATCACACAAACATTTGCCCCACAAGTATTAGGTTTATAAAAAGGGAAAGAATATTATCAATCAATCGAACATCATGGTTACTATCCTACATCATTATATATATATATGAGAAACATATATAGGCATCATTGCAATGCGGTCTTTGGCCTTATCCATCCTTCGGCTACCACATATTTTATATATAAGAAACACATGCAGAGGTCACTGCTTGTCTTTGCGTATGATTACCTGATAATTGGATAATGACCTAGCATATATTTATGAGGCCCACAATTCCCTTATTCTGTAGGAAACAAAATCAAGGAAAACATAATTGTATGCAACAATAATAAATAGGATTTCCCTTCCTCCAATCAACATATCAAAATAATATGAAAGGGAGCAATCTCCCAAACTCTGGGCAATCCCACAATTACACAGTCAACAAATAAGACATGCAGACTTCAAGCTGCCAAGAAATGTGAAAGAGAATATTGTTTTCCAATCTATGCGTATTCAATCAAAAGATATTCAGCACAACTATAATCCTCGGCAAAGAAATCACAATCTACAGGGATCTTCTATGCGGTAAAATAAATACACACCTAGCATGCACACAAGAATATGACCCAACACAGATATGTCAAAATGCATACATGCAATAAAAGAAATGAATAATATACCGGGATCAATCCCCAACCCAGGATGTTCTCCGAAGCTATGCGCGCAAGGCAATAAGCTAAACAAACAAGAGATTTGAAAACAAAATTCCCGAATGGATATTTCAACAAACACCAGCGCAGTCACAATAATACCCTCAGCATATAATACCTAACATATGATGTACAGGGATCCTTCCCCAACATCCACGCAGCAACCATAATAGCCTCTCTATATATATAATATGAAGCAATAAACCAGCTGGGATTTATCGCCAACATCCATGCAGCAACCATAATAGCCTCTATATATATATATAATATGAAGCAATAAACCAACGGGGATTTATCCCAACCCTGCGCATGCATTTAGTATACCAACCTCTGTGCATTAATGACAAGCACTCAATATATTTATATACGGGGATGTGGCTTTTTCTCGAACCATCCCTTCTAATCATTAAGATAACAACAGCAATATATCATATTTATAAATAAGCAATGAAGAAGCATCCATATATATATTATAATAAGCAATGGGAAATACACAGGGATCCTTCCCCATAGCCTATGAGCACAAGCAAATAAAAACATTCTACATGCAATTAACCCAACATTATTAAATAAATATTTTTATCTTAGAAATGCACAAAGGGATCGGCTCCCACTTGGGCCGTCCCTTTCCCCATAGCCTCTGCGCACAGACAAGAATATTCACGCGTAATTAATCCAGTATCAATATATAATATAATAAACATGGCAATTATACACTAATATGTAAATAAAACAAATGTAAAAAGGAGTATTCAGGATAGCATATCCCCCTCCAAGCTCTCCGTAGTCCTCCAAGACCATCAACATTCATATAATGTACAGGAATAAAAGGGAATGGGTCTTCCCCATCCAACGCAGCCATCCAAGAGTCTCTCCCCCATTCATGAAATGTATAGGAAATAGAAGGCATTAAAAGCTCCCCCCATCAAGAAGTAAGAAGCAAATAAATAATACTCACTAGGAAAAATTAATAAAACATAACTCCCCCAAAGAAGAGCTCCATGCAGCAATAAGAAGAAGTAATTACCACCGTAATAAAACATAACTCCCCCCAAAGAAGAGCTCCACGTAGCAATAAGAAGAAGTAATTACCACCGTAATAAAATATAACTCCCCCCAAAAGAAGAGCTCCACGTAGCAATAAGAAGGAGTAATTACCACCGTAATAAAACATAACTCCCCCCAAAAGAAGAACTCCACGCAGCAATAAGAAGGAGTAATTACCACCATAATAAAACATAACTCCCCCAAAGAAGAGCTCCACGCAGCCATAAGAAGAAGTAATTACCACCGTAATAAAACATAACTCCCCCCAAAAGAAGAGCTCCACGCAGCAATAAGAAAGAGTAATTACCACCGTAATAAAACATAACTCCCCCCAAAAGAAGAACTCCACACAGCAATAAGAAGCAGTAATTACCACCATAATAAAACATAACTCCCCCAAAGAAGAGCTCCATGCAGCAATAAGAAGAAGTAATTACCACAGTAATAAAACATAACTTCCCCGAAAGAAAAGCTCCACGCAGCAATAAGGAGGAGTAATTACCACCATAATATTCTCCAGTAAACCAAGAAGTAACAACACACACATTTATTAAAAGGATATTCAAATAAACGGTTTCTTTAGAAAACCTAATTTTTACTCATCTTCTCTCACTTTTAACTTTTGGTAACAAGCCATAAATAATATAATAATTAGAAGATAGCTCCTTTGCCAATATGTATTTCAATAATGCATTTATGCATTGCAAAATATTTTAATACATATATAGCTCATAAAAATAATTATCAAGCATTATTGCACAAATAATATTTCATGGATATATATATATATATATATATATATATATATATATATATATATATATATATATATAATTTCAATGCATCATTATCAATGATATTTCATAAATATATCTTACATAACCTCTTTTTTACATCTTACATAACCTCTATTTTACAATGGTATTTATAGGTACAATAATAATGTAATTAATGACTACGATGAGTTTTGGTCTTTATAAAAGAGATGTTAATTATAAGGTTAAGACCACTTAAAGATAACCTACTTTTACCCTTTAAATAGTACCTCTCTTATCACGTTAATTGTAGGTGTAATTACAAATAATATAATTAGTAAAATTGATGACCACTATTGGCATTTAATAGTATATCTAGGGTTTTAATTAATCGAGCCAAGATAGTCTTAACCCTTACTTAGATAAATATCATAGCTGATGCTAAATACTAGATGGTGGTTCTAACGAAGAGAACCCAAGACGTTTCACGTCGGGACTAGGATGTCAAGGACATCCGAAGAAGTTTCTTCGCTTTACTTACCACCTTTTAGCAAAGATTAAGCTAGTGCTAAGTTTTAGGTCTTAGGAGGATTTTACTACCCCTCCATGGTTACGAGTAACTTCGGTAAGCCCTCTCTAAGGCTAACCGATACCAAAATCATATGTAACCTTTGGTGAACTTAAATGTTCACCAAAGTGTTTGTGGCACCATGACAACATCTGTCATCAAACCATGGCTTCCAAGACATTTTACTTCCTCCCCCTCGGAGGATTCGTGCCCTCTACGACAGGGCACAAATGATCTCAGTCTCCTAAATCAACTATTCCCAAATACAACTAGGAAATAAATCACTTAGCTTACAAGGTTCACTGGTGGGGCCTTAGCCTTGAGCTCCTCACCAGCAACAAGTACAATAACATTTATATTCACAAAAAATTAGTAGGGGTGTAAAAGAGGGATATTACATAAACGTTGCGCTCTTTGCAAGGGCTC
The DNA here is from genome assembly GCA_027924585.1 of Larix kaempferi. Lineage (NCBI taxonomy): Eukaryota > Viridiplantae > Streptophyta > Pinopsida > Pinales > Pinaceae > Larix > Larix kaempferi. The sequence goes on along the minus strand of BSBM01002230.1, from coordinate 91,552 downwards.
ACATCTATCAGGGATAGATCAAGGGTCCAGGATAATGGTGGTGATTTTTATCACTCGCGGGTTAACCAAGCCCAAAATCACCGCGGTCGATAGGGACGTTCCATCCAACAGTTAGACTTGGAACTATGTGCTACAAAATGGGAAGCCATAGAAGTAGAAAAGTCGTGGTCCTGATCTGATCACTAGTTCCCACATGAGAAAGGGATGTCTCTTCCATAGATTAATGATGGCCACATGGGCTAAGCCACCTCAGCACCGTTAGGGGTCATTTCTATGTGATCCAAAATGCATGGTCGTACATGCATTACATCAGTCCTATCCTCAGTCATCATGATAAATCATTTGGAAGGTCTAAGTGCGAGAATCATGATAGCATAATTCGCATGGAGACGTCGTCACTATTGGTCATTATAAGCCGTCACTATTGGTCATTATAAGCTTGACTCTCCGGGCCTGTAGCTTATGTCAAATTCCAAAGGGTGGTGAGTTCATCTGTTTGGTTATTTTTGTAGGCAGTATCACAGACATGGAGAGAGAGCAAGGGACCAAGATAATATTTACACTAGAACATGTGCTGAACAAGAGTGGGAAGTGTTGTTTGAATGGATTGATGTTGACCCAACAATTTTTTTAAATTTGAGATATGGAAGACGTTGTGAATTCGACTCAAATCGGGTAGCTTCAATTCGTGTGCTATCGGGCTAATATTTTTGACAATTTGATAGGGTCCATAGAACTTGGGTGCCAATTTGTTTTTTCCTTGTTGCTTTAGCGAAAATTGTTTGTATGGTTGAAGCCTTACAAATACCCAATCTGCTAACTCAAACTCTCTTTCTATTCTATGGTGATCTGCTTGTTGCTTCATATGATTTTGTGCCATAGATAAATTATCCTTCGGTACTTGCATTACTCATTGATTTTCTTCAAGTTGACTTTTTACTGTGGGTACTTCTGCTTTACCTTGGACGACTTCCTTCCATCTAGGTATCTCATAACTATACAATGCTTGAAAAGGTGTCATCTTAGCTGACATGTGATAGGTAGTGTTATACCACCATTCGGCAAGGTCTAACCATTGTAACCATTTGTTCTGTTTGTTAGTGACGAAAATATGAAGATATGCTTCCAGACATTTGTTGACAACTTCTGTTTGCCCATCTGTCTGTGGATGATAAGCTGAACTCATGTTAAGAGTGATCCCAATTTGTTTCCAAAATTTCTTCCAAAAATTGCTTGTGAATTTGGCATCTCTGTCGCTAACGATAATTCTTGGGAATCCGTGTAATTTGTAAATATTTTTACAAATACTTCAGCAATCTGTTTAGCGGAGTTAGTTTTTTTGATACCCATAAAATGTGCATATTTCATTAATCATTCCACCACCACAAATATTTTGTCCTTACTATCAGATAGGAGTAACCCTTCAATAAAATCCATAGAGATTTCCTCCCACTTTTGCTTCAGAATGTTTAGTGGGTGGAGAAGCCCTGGAGTCATGATGTTTTCTCTTTTATTCCTTTGACATGTGTCACATTCGGCTACATATTTTTGAATGTCTTTATGCATTCCTTTCCAATAGAACGATTGTATGGCATTGTAATATGTCTTGAAAAATCCTACATGTCCTGCAGCCGGTGAATCGTGAGCTTCTATCATCACCTTATTTTTAAACCTTAATGTTGGGTTTAAATAGATCCTTCCTTTGTACCGCAAGATGTTGTTTCGCCACTCGAATTTTGGACCTCTATTCGTATCTTTGATTAAGGCACAAGTGTTTGGGTCTTTAGCATATTATTTTCGTATTTAGTCCGAGCACTCTAGAATAATGATTGAAATTGCATATGTCTGGGCTTCATCCTTCCTAGATAGAGCATCAGCGACTATATTGTCTTTCCCTTTTTTATGTAATATCTCTAGATCAAAAGTAGTGATTTTTTCTATCCACTTCTGTTGTTCTGTTGAAAATGTCTTTTGTTGAAGGAGATATTGAAGACTGTTATGGTCTGTTCTTATCAATATTTTGCTCCCTAGAAGGTACTGTCGCCATTTTGTTAAGGCATGTATAATGGCCAGCATCTCTTTATTGTAAGTGGACCTCAAACTTTCTCTCTTATTGAGCTTTCTACTTTCGAATGCTATTGGGTGACCTTCTTGCATCAAAACTGCTCCTAGTCTGAAACCTGAGGCGTCGCATTCGACTATGAAGGGTTTTGTGAAGTCAGGCATGGCTAATACAGGTGTTGATGACATCATGCATTTTTAATGTTTCAAAACATTTTTCTGCTTCACTATTCCATTGGAAGGAATTCTTCTTCAATAAATTTATGAGAGGGGCAGTTTTATGGGCATATTTTTTTACAAATTTTCGATAGTATCTTATTAGGCCTAGGAATCCCCTTAGTTTTGATATGTTATTGGGTTTGGGCCATTCCACGATTGCCTTGATTTTGCTTGGATCAACTTTAACTCCTTCCTTTGATATCTTATGGCCCAGGTAGTCAACTTCCTCTTTTCCAAAGGTGCACTTAGACCTCTTTGCATAGAATTGGTTTTCTTCCAAAATGGTAAGTACTTGACTTAAGTGTTCCAGATGCTCCTCCCATGTTCTGCTATATATGAGGATGTCATCAAAAAATACTAGTACGAATTTTCTTAAAAATGGTTGGAAAAATTCGTTCATTGCGGCTTGAAATGTAGATGGAGCGTTAGTCAAACCGAAGTGCATTACTTTGAACTCATAATGGCCTTCATGAGTGCAAAAAATAGTTTTTGCTATGTCTTCCACTCTAACTTTGATTTGATAATAGCCAGATCGGAGATCCAATTTTGAGAAATACTTGGCCCCATGAAGTTCATCTAGCATCTCATCAATGAACGGAATCGGAAATTTATTTTTGATAGTTATTTTGTTCAGTCCTCTATAATCTATGCATAATATGAACGAACCATCCTTCTTTCGTACTAAAACTACTGGGGCTACATACAGGCTTTTGCTTTTTGAATTGACACCGCATTTTAGAAGATCTTGAGTTAGCCTTTCGATCTTTGTTTTATGGTGATGTGGATATCTGTATGGTTCACTATTAACAGGTTTTGACCCTAGTTCAATCTCAATTATGTGTTCAATCTTCCCGTTTGGTGGGAGCTCCATTGGAAGCTCTTGGAACACCTTGTGATGTTTTTGAATTAGATCTTGTATCTCTGGTTGTTTGTCCATATCTCCTTCATATGTTAGAAGCTCCATTTCTTGACATTGAATTATGTACACTGGTGCACCTTTCTGAAGTAGCTTTTCCATCTGATGTGACGTAACTAACTGTGTCAGAGGTGGTTGGAACCCGTATAACTTGTATGTCTTCCCGAGCGACTAGAATTCAATAAAATGCTCTTGGTGATTTGCGGAGTATGTACCCAAGGTTTGTAACCATTGTATTCCTAATACTACATCAACTCCTCCCAACGGTACCGCAAAGAAATCTGATTCTTAGTTGTACTCTTGCAATTGTAACTGGACCTTCTGACATTTTCCCACGTTGTCAATCTTCTTTCCATCTGCTACCATAACCTTCATGTTAGGTACTAGAAAAATAAATAGGTTAAATACTTTAGCAAGGTTGACATTAATGAAGTTATGGGTGCTTCCACTGTCGATGAGAACTGTGACATTATTCTTTTTGATATGTCCTTTAATCTTCAATGTTTGTGGTTGGGAGATTCTGGTAATAGCGGCTAATGAGATTTTTGGGGTGTCATCCTCAATTTCTGTTTGGTAGTCTGGTTGACTATTTGTATCATTCTCAATTGGCTCCTCGACTTCCAACTCTGCTTCTTCTGCTTCATAGGCATACAATTTCTTTTGTAAGCATCTGGGCTTAGGATCCCATTTGTCTCCACAGAACTTACATTTCCCTTCCCTTTTTCTTTGGGCCTCTAAATTGGGCTTCATTCCTTCCTTGACTTGTGGTGGTTTATATCTTGGATTTCCTGTGTATGTTGATTGGAAAGGCTTCATTTTGTAGTCGTCCTTATCGAAATTTGTATGAACAGGTTTCTTGAATTTGCTTTCAATGATCTTGGCTTTACGTCAAACTTCCTCCATGGTTGAGATGTTATGTAACTCTAGTTCATCACGGATGTGCTGTTTAAGACCATGTATGTAGGTCTGTAAGTGTTGGTCATTGGTTAACTCCGGAACTCGAGTCGACAGCGCTTCCCACTCACAGGTGTACTCATCGACACTGCTTTTCTATTGTGACCTTGTGATTTTCGCAAAGAAGTCTTTTTATTCAATGCCTTGGAATCTTTTACTGAGGTCGTTCTTGAAACTAACCCAGTTGTGAGAACAGATTCTTGCAGTTTTCTTCCTCCATAAGCACCAGTTGTAAGCGTTGTCTTCTAGATGCATGGCGGCATATTTAACTTTCTCCTGTTCATAATGGATATTGTGGATGTCTAAGTATTCCTCGACTTTTTTAATCCACTCTATGCATTGTCGTTCATCCCCATCGTATTTGGGTAGCTCGACTTTCACCCAAATTTGGCGTCCTTGTGTGTATCAAAATGATGACAATATGTTGAAAAGATTTGGCTGCTACGGTGTCTTGGGAGAGTTGGGGTGCGGATCTTTTGGTAATGGTAATCTTTCCAAGATGGCTTTTAAAACTGCCTCATTTTTCTTTTGGTTGTCTTGTAGAGTGAAAACGGAATTCTCTATTCGTGATGTGATTTGTGTCCAAGTCGCCGCCAAATTGTCACTGGTTTGATCGACTTTTGCCTAGAATTCCTCATAGTTCTCCTTAATCTTCTCATTGATTGAATCGAATCGGGCGTTTAATTCACTTATTGATCTGGTGATTGTTGGAATCTTCTCGGTGCTAAATGTGGATCTATTTTTATTTGCTGTATGAATCCAACTTGCCACGATTTTTATTTTTATTTTTGAACTAATTATAATTATTATTATTATTATTGTAATATAGTTTTTTTTTAAACTTTAGTAAATAAATAAAAACAATAATATTAATATTATTATTATTATTATTATTATTATTTGTTATTAAAATTTCTGTGCAGGGCTTCATGTGGAGCGGGCACGATGGTGGCGGCAGGGGGGAAAGGTGGTGGCAGAACGAGAGAATGTGGAGGAGGAGGAGTTTGGGCGACGACGGCAAGGGTGATGGTAGGTTGGGAGGTGGGTGCGGAATGGTGGATGGAGGGAGGTTGGGAGGTGGTGAAGGATGGTGGAGGGCGGAAGGGAGGCGTGGGTGGATGGCTGGTGCGAGGCACAGATGGGAGAGAGCGATGGGTGTGTGAGTGTAGGGAGTGGGGAAAGGAGAAAGGGATAGAGGAGGGAGGGAAAGGATGGGGAGGATGCATGTAGAAAGAAAATGCATGTAGGAGGGAGGGAGCTGGCAGGCGGAAGTGGGAGTGGAGAGGTGCAACAGGTGGAAGGAGTGGGGAGTTGCCGCGTAGGTGAGGGTGTGAGGGTGCAGCAGAGGGTAGAGGACGAAGCAGGAAGAGAGTGGGGGAGGGCAGAATGTGGTGAGTGTAGCGGAGGATGGCGTGGGAGCGTGGTGGAGGACAATGATGGAGTGGGAATGGAGTGCGGTGTATGCAGCGGAGGTGGTGGTGGTGGTGCAGGGCCAGTGGCTCTGATACCAATGGAGAGATAAAAGTGGTGGAAGCATAATGTAATGTAGAAATATATTTGATAAGAATGTAGAAGATGATTACAACAATCGTGCCCCTGGTAATTTATACCCTAAATGGGGAAGAGAGGTGACTTTTCAAGTCACCTCTTAGTTTAATTACATTAATTTACTAAAATAAACGTAGATTAGTATTTTAAAATTAGCATTTGTAACAAGGAGTATACTCTCCCACCTCTTATGTTTTCCGACTAAGTGGAGGACAATTCTGCCAGACAGTCGGAAGAGCTCGAGGCATAACAGGGGTGTTGGAATTTGCTGCAACAGAAAGGAGAAAAAGCCCACGAGGAAGAGGAGCAAAAAATCCCCTTTGATGAAGATATAATCTAGGACTGGATCCTCCCTACCGAAGAAGTTCCCCCTATTTCCCCACCCAAGGAAACCCAAACAAACGTTCCCTCTAACGAGGGTGATTTCCTCAATTGGTATGATCAAGTGAGAGCCTAGAAATAGGGTGGCGACACTCTTATGTCTTTTGCATCCCACTATCTGGCAAGTCAGTTTTCTTAGCTATAGAAGTATACTCCTGGTTTGCAAGTTTCAAAGATACTCAGATGGCATGCAAACCCTTTTTTGGAAAGACAGCATGGAAAATGGCAGATTAAAAGCTCGAAGACGTCAGCTAAGGGAACAACAAGTGATGGAGGCCGCAAAACTAGAGCTGTCAATTTTATTTTTTGTTTTCATTGAAGTAGTTAGTCTTATAGTAAAATAGGCCAGTGAATGTAATAAAGCGGTTAGGCCTATACCACTTGTGTCTGTTTTTAAGTTGTAACGGCGAAATGCCTTAGTTAGCTGTCAAGTAATTACAACTGTTTTCTATTCAGAACAGAGCCGATCCTAGAGCTCCAGGGGCCTCTATAAATTCATTGTAATTAAAGACAGAAGGGTTGAAAAATCTTCCTCGTGGTCTTTTTAAAGAAACTAGTAAATTCCAATAGTCCTATTGTTCAAGATTTTCCTACTTAAGGAGGGAAGACCCAAGTTCGGGGAGCTTCTTCTTCATCTCTTTCTTTTGGTATTATTATGCCAAGAAGAACTCTCTATTCCATAAGTGAACTTTGCTCATATATTTTCTAGATCTGAACCAACTACACCTATAGGGCCTCTACTTCTCAGTTTGCATGTCAGAACCATCTCGGGGGGGATTCTTACTGAACCAGGAACCGTTGTAGAATCATTTGAATGAATGTACCTGATGATAAAACGCTATAAACCAATTGCGTTGTGGGAGAAAAGTATGAGTATGAATAACAAGAAATGACAAGGTAAAGGGTTAAGGTACCCTCAACGAGACCTTGAACTAAGAAAGAGTTTGAATGCATGGGGCCGCAAGGGAGAATGAAACTGCAATGAGTAAGGCCTACCTCGCCTAGTTTCAGGTTTATTTCTAGAACATCGGGATGGTGTTGTTCTAAGTGGGGAGGGATGTAATATCGTAAATTTTGACTGATTATGTTTATGTTATATATTGGGCATAAGCCCCGATGCATATAAATTATTTATGATATACTTATATTTGGGAAGCAACCCTGACTGATGCAGATTACTTATTATGATATTGGGTAGAAACCCTATTATACTGAGAGGATCTTTGTTATATATACTGTGAAGAGTTCCGGTATGCATGACGAACTTTTGATGATGTGTTGAGTAGGCCCTGGAGCACATGGATGACCTATGTGCTAGGTGTAAGCTCTGATCTACATGGATGCCCTATGTGATGGGCGTAAGCCCTGATGAACAAGGATGCCCTATGTGTTGGGCGTAAGCCCCGATGTACAAGGATTCCCTATGTGCTGGGTGTAAGCCTCGAGGTACATAGATGATGTTTATTTTGTGCTGGGCATAAGCCCCGAAGTACAAGGATGCCCTATGTGTTGGGAATAAGCCTCGAGGTACATAAACGATGTTTATTATGTCTTGGGCATAAGCCCGGAGGTACATAGAGTGTTGGGCATAAGCCCTGGAGCACTCCAAGCTTGATAAACGAATGCCAGATCTGAGGCCAGTTAAATGTCCTAGATGTGCCTCACAACCACATTCTAGCTGTAGTGTTGAGCAGAGGCTTTGGAATTTCACTAGCGTAACGCCCACGTGAGAGTGTTGAGTTAAAAGGCTCTAAAGAGAACTCGGGGTTACTAGATCTCAAGTGTTGAGTTGGGAGGACTCTGAATAGCACTTAGGTGTTTTATCACAACTATTCGACTTGATTATGTAAATCTTATTATCATCAAATACTGTGGGAACTAGCATTTTAAAACGAGGGAATCTGACGTGCAAAGGGAGAGACTAGAGGTTCCTTTACCAGATTACCAAAACAATCCAAAGAAGTGGACCCTTTCCTTAAAAAGGATTAAAAGAAGCATCATGTGAATAAAATGTTTAAAAGCCACAAAGCTAAATATTATTATTAGGAGCTTCAATAAGAATATTGTTATTAATTATATATTCTTTTATAAATGTTTACTCTTATATATATATATATGCATAAGTGGGCTGCCACTTACTAAATATTATGTCTTAATATTTAGATGGTATTGTAACTATTATATTATTATTATTATAAAAAGATTAAAGATAAAAAACAATTTAGTCAAAACAAAGTGAGAAGTCCTAGTCCCAAAATAACTAGCAGTTAAGTAAACAAATACTATTTTATAATCTAAATTATTTTAAAGAAACCAGTAAATTCCAACAGTCCTATTGTTCAATATTTTCCTACTTAAGGAGGGAAGACGCAAGTTTTGGGAGCTTCTTCTTCATCTCTTTCTTTTGGTATTATTATGCCAAGAAGAACTCTCTATTCCAGAAGCGAACTTTGCTCATAGATTTTCCAGATCTGAACCAGCTACACCTATAGGGCATCTACTTATTAGTTTGCATGTCAGAACCAGCTCGGTGGGAATTCTTACTGAACCAGGAACGGTTGTAGAATCATGGTTGGGAGGAATGTGGTAGTCCCAAATTCATCCAATCCAAGATCAATTATCAGGTCAGCTAAGAGTGAGTAATTTCCCTAACTAGTTGGTGGAGTGTGAAGGTCATTATCAGCAGGACAAGCTACAGAAATCATCAGGCCATTATCAACAGGTATGAAATGTTTATAAAAACCCTCCTATGATTTATATCTCTTATTTTATAAATGAAATGTTAAAATAGTAGTAGCTTAAATACCAGTTTTCAATATTTTCCAGAATCAAATTTCATTTTCTAGTAGGACTAGCCAGCTAGTCTTTGATAGTCAATTGAATTGCTTAAACTTCTAAGTTATGCGAATAATTGATTTATTTCAGTAATATCCGTTGAGTTTATTTTTCCTCTCATCTCAACTCTCGTTTTAAATTTCCACAAAACGTTTTAACTATTGAAACTCAATTATTAAACAGAGATCTGTAAACCTAACCCTTTCGAAAAGCTAGTAGTACAATTGTATAGCAACAGAAAACGCATCATCATTCTTTGTAGATATTGCTCCTACCTATTCCAAATCTAAAACAAGTCTGATAGATATATTCTTTTTACATGTATCCATTTTTGTTTTATTATCAAATTAATTCTTATCGTTACTATACAACAAAATCTACATAGACCACAACAAGACAACAGATAGGGCAAAAACCATTGAATTATGTTATACATTTTTCTCTTCCAATGCAAGATACGCATCATACTTAGCCATCACTACCCATTATCATCTAGTATTTCAAAAGACACAGAGCTTATTACAAATACACAAACTGGTACTCTATCAATTCAAGACTTATTACTAAACAATCATACATTATAAAGCGACAGCGTTTAAGGATTTCCCGAAAGTTACAAACGCAGATGCCCAGTGAAATAAGAGATCAAAGGTCACATCCCATGGCTCTCACGCCCAAAAAAAAACTGGTAGGAAATTCCTACAGGGCCTATGGTCCTCAACAACTAAAAGAAAATGCAGAGGACAGCCTCGAAACCCTCCCCATACAAGCATTTATCCTATTCACATGACTAGTAAGTAAAACAAGATTTTCTTATTTAAAATCTAACTGCAATACCAAAACAGAGGCATAGAAACTTCATTTGATATTCTATAATCTTCTACCGGCAGCACTTTGTTACATAGAAGCACCATAGCAATAACCAACACAGTAGCAAGTGCAAATAAAACCGGTACACGAATCATAGCGACATTACCAAGCTGAAGGAGCCAAAGGCCTTTCATTATTGAACATGATTGTCGTACAACAGTTTACAAAAAGAAAATACCCAGGAAACCCATAATATTAGAACCCTTAAGTTTCAGCTTGAATGCTTGAATACACACAGGAAAACAAAATAGAAATGTACCGTTTGAAATCATTGCAACTATATAGGAGTCATATCCAACGATATAACATTTCATTTGTTTATAAGATTTCGCAGAGCCGAGTAACAGGTAAGACCCACTTGCTACATAGTTCTTTTATATCATAGTACCAATACTCATTCAGCTATTAAGTTACATTGAAACCCATTCTTCCTAGTATAGCTAGTAGGCAACTATTTAGACCTCCCCAAAGTGAATCAGTAAGCCAATAGCTTACAGGACTCTCACTCTAAACACTAGGCCAATAGCTTACAGGAGTGTTATGTTCTACTTTTGAACTAGCATTACAATTGCAATGAAAACATGCCATCGTATCATTTCCACATCGCTTCCGCAATTCTAAACTTACCCATAGATTAGACCATGTAAAACAAAAGTTTTAGGATTACAAATGTTTCGTGCTAGTATGGATGTTTTAATGACTCTAGATTTAATGTATGAGTCTTTTACTGTAAATTGATGAATATTGCAGGGAGGAAAAATTTTAAATTTTTGCTATTTTGGGACATTACAGTGAGGATCATAGAGAGAGAGATAGAGGAGGCTTTTAGGGGGTTGGGGGAGAGAGAGAGGGGTTGTTAGGGGGTTGGTGTAGAGAGAGGGGTGTGTGCTAGGGGTAGGTGGAGGAGTAGGAGAGAGAGAGAGTGGGAGAGGGGTTTAGTAAGGTTTATAAGGAGGAGGGGAGAGAGAGAGAGAGAGAGAGAGTGGGGGAGTCAGTCTTAGTGGAGGAGGAGGGAGAGAGTGAGAGAGAGTTATTGGTAGGGGAAGGAATATGGGAGAGAGAGAGAGAGAGAGATTGAGGTGTTGTCTATTTACATAGAAAGATAGAGAGAGGGAGAGAGTGAGGTCATGGTTTGTTGTAGGATTAGTAGAGAGAGAGAGGGAGGAGTCGGATTGGGGATGAGGGAGGGAGAGAGAAAGGGATAAGGGGTGGTTAGTTGTATGGGGGAGGGGGATTAAGCAAGTAAGAGATAGAAGGGGGGTTATGTGTATGGTTATAGAACTGAGATAGAGAGGGCGGAGTTAGGGGTAGGGAGATATGAGTGAGAGAGAGGGGGGGTGGTTAGTGGTAGTAGGAGGAGAGAGAGGGAGAGAGAGAGGGGTGGGTTTTAGGGGTAGGTATAAGAGTAACGGAGAGAGAGAGTGAGACAGAGGGTTAGTAATGGTTAGAGGGAGAATGGGAGAGAGAGAGATAAGAGAGAGGAGGGGGTTTTGTGTGAGGGGAAGGAGTAGGGGGAAAGATAGAGAGAGAAAGATGAGAGTGGGCTGGGGAGGGGAGAAGGAGAGAGAGGGGGGAGAGGTAGTTACATGTAAAGGGAGGAGTAAGTTGGAGGAGGACAAAGAGAGAAACGTATGGGGGATATGTGAGTTGTAGCAGGAGGAGTGGGGTGAGGGAGGAATTGAGGGAGGGATGTTGGGGGGAAGGAGAGAGAGTGGATGTGGAGAGAGAGAGAGAGGTGGGTGTTAGTAATGGTTAGTGTCAGGATGGGAGAGTGTGAGAAAGAGGAGGGTGGGTAAGTAGTAGAGGGAGAGAGAGAGAGAGAGAGAGAGAGAGAGAGAAGGAGAGGGGGGGGTGAGGGAGGAGTTGAGAGATGGAGGTGGGGAGGGAGAGAGGAAGAGAGGGAGAGGTGGGTGTTATTAAGGATTAGTGTCAGGAGGGGAGAGTGCAAGAAAGAGTAGGGTGGGTTAGTAGTACATAGAGAGAGAGAGGGAGGGAGGGAGAGAAATTGAGGGAGGGAAGGAGGGAAGGATGGAGAGAAGGGGAAGGAGTGGGAGGGGGAGAGAGGGAGAGGAAGGGGGAGAAGGAGGGAAGGTGTGTGTGAGAAAGAGAGAGAGAGAGAGAGAGAGAGAGAGAGAGAGAGAGAGGTTGACAGAGAGAGAGAGAGAGAGAGGTTAGTAAGAGTTAGTGTGAGGAGGGGAGAGTGAGATATAGAGGAGGGTGGGTTAGTAGTAGTAGTATAGAGAGAGAGACGGAGAGAGAGATGGGGGTTGTGGTTAATGGTAGGGTGGGGATTAGGAGAGTTAGAGTGGGGTGGTTGGGGGTAGAGTGAGAAAGAGGGGGTATGGTTAGTGTGAGAGGGAGGAGTATGGGGAATATATATATATATATATATATATATATAGAGAGAGAGAGAGAGAGACAGAGACAGAGAGAGTGGTGGGTAGGTGGTTATGGGTAGAGGGAGGAGCGTGAGGGAGAAGGGGACATAGAGAGAAAGGGATGAGGGAGTGGTTAGTGGTTGGGAGAAGGGGGATTAGGAGTGACATACACAGAGGGGGGTAAGGGGTATGAGGAATAAAGGAGAGAGATAAGTAGGATGGTTACGGGTAGTGGGGTAGGAGGCGGGTTAGGGAGTCAGAGGGGGCAGGTGTTAATGGATTTGGAGAAAGAGAGAGGTGGGGTTTATTGTTAGATAGATAGAGAGAGAGAGAGAGAGAGGGTTTGTAAGGGCTCAGGTGAGTATGGGAGAGAGAGAAATAGAGGAGGGGGTAGTAAGGTTTAGGGTGAGGAGCATAGAGAGAGAGATAGAGGAGGATGTTAGGGGGTTGGTGTAGAGAGATAGGGGGTGTTAAGGTATTAGAGGAGAGAGAGGGGTGTGTGATAGGGGTATGTGTAGGAATCAGGAAGAGAGAGAGAGTGAGAGAGGGGGTTAGTAAGTTCTAGGGTGTGGAGGGGGGAGAGAGAGAGATGGGGGAGTCAGGCTTAGGGGAGGAGGAGGGAGATAGAGAGAGACACTGAGGGAGAGAGAAAGAGAGAGAGAGAGTGAGGGAGAGAGATAAAGAGATAGAGAGAGAGAGAGAGAGAGTTATTAGTAAGGGGAGGAATAGGGGGGAGAGAGAGAAAGAGATTGAGGTGTTGTCTATTTACATAGAGAGACAGAGAGAGGGAGAGAGCATGGTCATGGTTAGTGGTAGGATTAGGAGAGAGAGAGGGAGGGGTAGGATTGTAATATCCTAAATTTTGGACTAACTATTTTGTTGTTATATTGGGCCACGGCACTAACACCTATGTTTTATTTTGAGTATTGGGCATGAGCCCTAGCACCTATGATTTATTCTTTTATATATATATCGACATATCAGGCATGGAACCTGACTGACTTCTTTATTTGAGTATATATTGGGCAATAAGGCCCCAATATTTTAATGATGTTCTTCAGCTTTGATAAGGGTACAAACCCTAATATACTGAGATGATATTTTGTTACTTACTGTGTAGAGCTATGATTTTACATGATTTCAGTTATGAGTGTGTTGAGCATGGACTCAGAAACACACATGTAACCTACATACTCGGAATAAGACCCGATGTACCTAAAAGAATGTTTATGTACTGGGAGTAAGCCCCGAGCTACATTGAGTGTTGGGCCTAAGCCCTAGAGCACTCCAAGCTTGATAAACGAATACCGGATCCGAGGCAACTTAAATATTCTAGATGTGCCTCACAACCACATTCTAGCACTAGTGTTGAGTAGAGGCTCTGGAATTGCACTAGCATAACACCCATGTGAGTGTGTTGAGTTAAAAGGCTCTGAAGAGCACTCGGGGTTACTCGATCTCAAAGTGTTGAGTCAGAGGGACTCTGAATAGCAATTTTACTTTCATCACACTTATTTTATTTGATTAAATGATTCATCTTTTATCTATCATCAAGTACTGTGGGAACTACCGTGTTGAACGAGGGAATCCGACATGCAAAGAGAGAGATAGAGGTTCCTATCCAAGCTTACCAAGACCATCCAAAGAATTGGACCTTGTCCTTAAAAGTTAAAAATAGAAGTATCATGTGAGGATACATAACTAAATAAAAGATAATTACCAGTAGTCTTTTATGAAGGCCTCAAAACTAATATTATTATTAAGAGCTTTAATAATAATGGTGTCATTATTTAATTATGGAATATAATTAGTATATATGATGTATGCATTATTTAATATTATAAATAATGTATTAATAGTTAAGTGAATTATAATTATTGTTATTATAATTGTTGTTATTATAATTATTGTTCTTATAATTTTTGTTATTATAATTATTTTTCTTATACTTATTAATTGAGAGCATAAATCAAATCACTTATAGTTAAACAGCTGGAAAAAGTCCTAGTTCAAAAGGACTAGTTATTTAGTAAATAATATCTTCTAAATATTAAATTTGTTAATTTAAAGAAACAAATTATTCCAATACTCATAATTAAAGAATCCCCTACTTAAAGAGGGTAGATGCCAAGTTGGAGGATTAGCTATCTTTTAATTATCATTCTCTGATGGTAACTAAAGGAAAAACTTCTACTCCAAGAAACTAGACGAGTAGTAACGCTAGGTCCTCTATCTCTTTTGCATCTTGGAATCCAGCTCGGGGGGATCCATACAGAACCAGGAACTGTTGTAGGATCATGGTTGGGAGGAACATGGTAACCCCAAATCCATCTAGCTAAACACAATCACCCTAACAGGTTAGCTAGATATAATAGGCTCTGAATTAACTATTGTTGAGTGTGCAAGTTTAAATATTGAACACACAGTGATCAGATAAACGTATCGTTTACACATAAATAGTTACTTGTCCAAACAAACGTTTCCCATCTTCATTTAACGAAACACTGACGGCCTGTATTTCTCCAAACATAAAATGCCAAAGGCAGGGATCGAATCCCTCTAGGTTCACATGTAAAGACAACTACTCATCAAACGCATCTCATAACCAAAAATAAACGCAAATGAATGCTATGAAATCATACATTTATAATCGCATATCTTAAAGATTTGAAAATCCTGTTGGTCACGATTTTCCCATCCATTGATCAAGTCTCATAGTCCAAACATTTAGGGGTCATCGTGTGTAGAGAAATTAACCACGGGTTGGGGTATCAACCGCTGGAGTAGCTCACTTAGCCCAGAAATGATCGTTAGTCAAATAACAGAGATACCACATACATCAAACAGATACAGAGCTTCTATTTAGTAAAACAAGTCTACTAGCTACAGGATAGAAGCACAAATAACTTATACATCTTTATAAACTTCTTTTATGCCATAGGGAAGAAAAACGCAGAACAGAGCAAAGATAATACGCATACATTTATCATGGGGAAAGGACATAAATGATTTTCCATCAAGAACATAGACTAACAGAGCGTTATTAAAAAGAAAATACAGTGGCCATAGTTTCTTTACACGGCCATTTAAACTTGATAAAAAAAGAAAACGCAGAGGTCCTTTCCCCATTTCCAAACTTCAAAGGTGAGCTCCACGAATACATACAGGGGAGAATATTCTTTCAAAAACCAACATTTACATAAGCACGAATACATGGAAGGCATGGAAACCCTTAGTAGATCCACCCATCAAAATATTATTACAACAATGTACTAGACACCGGGTCAAGCCAAAGGCAACATCTCTGGAGATTCCAAGTCTGAGTGAGCCAAAGGCATCACGAATCTCCCCATTACCAAATTATCAAACCCTTATCCAAAACACCGAGACAGATAGGGTGAAAGGTTGAAAGAACCCAGTACTTACATGTCCAAAATAAGTGGTATAGTCGTATCTCTTGTCACTCTGATCCACGCAGGGAGCCACCATACCTGTAAGAGAACGAAAGAAAGAAGGAGTTAGGACCTGGAAGTTCTTAAAAATACAATGAAGCAAATAAGAAATCTCAACATTTAAAACATGGACACGATCTTACCTATAGGATCATCTCTTCATCGCCTTCATGTCTTCCAAAGCTTACCCTGGCCATGAGCGTAGCTCAGGCGAGGCGCAACCACATCACAAAAAGAGATAAAACCCTCACAGCCAAAAGACCAAGTGAAATCGTGATTTTGGCAAACTTTGGTGTAACCCTTGCTCAAAGCCTTGGTCCATAGTCCAGCTGGTCAAAGCCACGTGACTACCTTGTGTGATTTTAATGCTTCGAACTACCACACTGGGTCTAAAATACAAATTATCAAACTATGTAGTATAGTCGTGTGGGTGCAATACCCTTAGTCTATTAATACAAAAATAAGGTTCTCAATTCTTTCATGATAGCATAAGGGAGGGGGTTCCACTTTTAGAGTTTGTTTTTACATAGGAAAGTTGCCAACATTATGGCCACCAAAGGACACCTGCATGGAGGGTGAAAATTAAATAAGCGTTAGCATAATCGCTAGGTACATCCATAGGTTTTCCCCTATTCACACCTTACCTCTCGATGATTCCGCCAGAAGTGTTTACACCAAACCCCAAAGATTCAAGGTATTTCAACTCCCCTCATTAGGTTCATCATACCTGAGAATCGATAATAGACATTTGACGTTTCAAACATACATCTAAATCAAGTAAGCAGAATAGAGACTGGTTGTATTATGGCATGGAGAAACCTTACACCCACATGATCATCCTAAAAATATTTCTGCACAACAGTTTGAACGATAAAAGTTACCTTGATAGAAGTGTTCTTAACACATTGAAATGGCAAATGCAAGTACCAATACTTTTCACATCATTGTAAGAAAATCTCATACATGTATAACCTATGTTAGGAAATTTAGCAAGAAGAATTTTTATTTTTTTTTATCTTACCATTTTAGGGACATTACAAGTGGTATCAGAGTTGAGTTACAAAACTAAGTGACCTATTGGGCTCATTACAAACATCTACTGCAGATACACAGTAAACCTAAACATACCTTCAGAAATTTTATTTTATTTATGTAAAAAAATGAACTAACAGATTTTTTGTTCTTGACGCTTATATAAACACTACAGGTACAGTCAGTGTCTGAAAATTGAATGCAGAAGGGGGCAGCAGCATACATGGAAATATGAATTCCCCACCATGAGAGAAAGAAATTGTGGTGGAACTCAACTCAGATTTAATGAAATCCATGCAAAATCTTCAGGTCGAATTCCAAAGTTTTCAATATGAAAACATGCAGGAAAGAAGAGAGCAACAATCTATAAGTGAAGCTTTACTTTAGACTTTAAGAGGGGCAAAACACCACATATAGCCCACACTCTCAGTCAACACTTTTAAAAAGGGAAACAGTCACCCAAAGAAAACTGTCAGTCCGAAGGGAGAGGAACAGGGTGAAAACATACCTAAATCAATGGAAGAGGACTGTAAGAGCTCTTCCAACAATAAAGGTTCACCACCTCCTTGCAAGAAAAGGAGGAAAAGCGACGACAGTCTGCAAGGGGAATTCAGAAAGATAAATGCCCCAACCTATGACAGAGAGATTAACTCCGGGGAAAAGGATGAGGAGTGGCTACTAGGGATGAATAAATACTTGAAAGTTCATAATTACTCTAGTGAAATGAAATCCTGACTAGCCATATAGAACCTGAATGGTAAAGCTGCCAAATGGTGGTGGGACTTGAAACACACCAAAGGACAAGAACTGAGAGACATAACCTGGGATACTTTTAGCAGAATATTCTAGGACAAATATATGTCCGAAAGATTCTTTGACAAGAAAATTAAAGAATTTCATGAGTTAAAAATGGGCTCCCTAACTATGGAAGCATTCATAAACTGATTCTTAGACTTGTTGCACTATGTGCCATACATTAAAGACAAGAAGGTCAAAATACAACAATTATTGGGAGGGCTGCTACCAAACTTTAGAGAAAAGATAGAGTTTGACATGCCCAAAACCCTTGATGTGACCTTACATAAAGCAAGACTTTGTTATTAACACGGAAATCCAAGGAATGACAAGATCAACAAAAATAGAGATAGGTTCAGAACCTTCTCGGACAACCGCAGACTAGGTTTTAGACCTCCACCTTACCGGAAGCATAACAACAGTTTTCCTCCCAATAGAGGCTTCAACCAACCTCAAGCACGACCAAGTGCACCACCACCATCGACTGACAGGCCAACTTTCAACAAAGGGACCAAAGCTGTCCCACCAACCATTTCTTGTTGGAAATGCCAAGGGCCGGACTACTATAGAGATTGCCATAGCAAAATGGATGGAGTTTTACACAACGTCGAAGCAAAACCTACCATAGGAGACATGGCAAAGAGACCTAGGATTTATGCCACTCTTGATGGCCGGCAGGAGGATCACCAAGCCACCATGGTGGAAATAGAGGGTAAGATCTCTAACACTACTGTTTCAGTTTTAATAGATCCCGGTGCTTGCCGAAGTTATATCTCCCCTAAGTTAGTGGACACTTGTAAGTTGAACCAAGAACTTCACGAGAAACCGTGGCTGGTACAAATATCCACCAGTACCAAATGAAAGGTCTCCGAGTTATTTAAGACTTGTGAGATAGACTTAAACGGGTTCCAAACTAGGATAGATTTAAACATTCTACCCCTAGGGTCGTACGATGCACTCATCAGCATGGATTGGTTAGAGGAACACTATATCCTACTAGACTGCTTACACAAATCCTTACTCTACAGGGATGACCAAGGGAATCAGAAGACGATTCAAGGTATCCCTAAGAAAGTGTCGGTACTATAGATATCCACCTTACAAGCAAAGAAATTTATCAGAAAAGGTTGCAAACTATTTACCGTCAATATACGAAACATAGAAACTGATAGGGAACAAAAGATTGAAGACTTCCTAGTCCTCGTGGAATTCAATGATGTATTTCCCGATGAAATACCGGTATTACCACCCAAACGAGACTTAGACTTTTCCATCGAGCTAACACCCGAGTCAGTACCACTTCTAAAGCCTCGTACCGCATGAACACACAAAAATTGTTGGAGCTCAAGCTTCAGTTACAAGAGTTAATAGACAAAGGGTACATTTGACCAAGTGTGTCCCCTTGGGGTGCAATGATACTCTTCGTCAAGAAGAACGATGGAATGATGTGGATGTGCATCAATTACCACCAACTCAACAAGATGACCATTAAGAACCACTATCCACTCCATAGGATCAACGACTTGTTTGGCCAAGTCAGAGGGGCAAAGATCTTCTCAAAGATCGACTTATGATCTGGATACCATCAGGTGAGGATCCATGATGAGGATATCAATTGTTAGAACATTTTTCCACCTATGTACATTAATCATTTATTAATGATGATTAATTAGCCCAAGTGATTAATGATTACATCCCTAAGTTGATTAGCTACTAAATGGTCAATTATCATGAACTAGATGGCAAATGTGAACAAGTGCTGAGTCAAACCAGCTAAGTGGAGCGCTCCCCAGGGCAATTAATCCACTCAGCATGCCTAGAGCGCCCTCCTCAGGTCATTTAATGCACTCAGCATGCTTCTCTTCTACCTAGGGCGCATTTGCTCACTTTGTGGACAATCTTGCCTTGTTTTGTCATATTTTTGACCATTTTTAGACTCCAAACCTCTAACCAACCAGTTTCTTCACATGTGTGAGGTCACATGGGCCTGTCCAGTCATTCCCAGCATTCACACTGCAGATTTGAACCAGTTTGGGATGGTTTGGGATATTTTGGTCAACCTAGGGCGGTTTGAGCTTTTTTTCTAAGCTAGATCAGTGTGAACACTCCAGATGGATTCGAATTCTTCCAGATTTGTATATATGGGTGTTCTTAACCTTTGTTAAGGTTGGACAGTTAATAATATTGACATTATTCACCATTTCATGTGTATTGTTCTTCATTCATTTAAATTTTTTATGCCATTCTTGCAAATGTTGTGCAATCTTTCACCAGTGAGGAATCCACAGTAGCTAGATTCAGCTGTGCTTGAGATTTTACATGGTATCAGAGCTCTTGGAGCTAGAATTCGAACCAGCAGACTGTTGTAGTGGATTGCCAGAAACAGTGGA
The DNA here is from genome assembly GCA_027924585.1 of Larix kaempferi. Classification (NCBI taxonomy): domain Eukaryota; kingdom Viridiplantae; phylum Streptophyta; class Pinopsida; order Pinales; family Pinaceae; genus Larix; species Larix kaempferi. The sequence goes on along the minus strand of BSBM01002230.1, from coordinate 71,721 downwards.
GAAACCACATAATTCCTGAGGCCATTGCCTTGAGCTTACTAGAGAAATCTAGTGGCTCCTCTCAGGTGTGATGCTCTCCCGAATGCACCCACTATCCATACAGGGTTCGAATCTGTGAGTGTAGATCCCTCCAGAGTGATTTGAGAGTTGTTTGCAGGTATTGGAGTTTAGCATTGTCAGCAAGTGCGAATTGCAGCAGAGGAGAATGGAGCCATCTCACCCAAACGTGCTCACACCCTTCAACTATTTCGATTGGAAGGCAGAAATGGTGATTTTGCTGAGATCCAAGGGTCTCTACAGAATCACGATGGGCACTGAGGTTGAGCCAAACTTAGCTGTGGAGAAATCCAAGTTTTTTAACAGAATGGATGAGGCATTTGGCCTCCTTTGTCTCAGCATTTCGAGAGACCTCCTGTTTCATGTAGAAAGTCTAGCAACTCCAAATGAAGTGTGGCTCAAGCTTGAGACACTGTTTGGAAAGACTGATGAGATGAGAGGCCACCAGCTCGAAAATGAGCTTGTCTCACTGAGCCCAGGGAATTTCGATTCCATCCAGGACTTCTTCACCAAGTTCAAGAACTTGGTCTTGCAGATCAGACAATGTGGCATAGAGAAGAAAGAAGAACAGTTGGTGTTGTCCATTCTCTCCAAATTGGGTTCTGAATACTCAGTTTTTGTGTCTTCCTTCAACTCCACAAGGCTCACAGTCAGAGGTTGGAAGATGCCATCCTTGGCTGACTTCATGGAGATGCTAACTCAAGAGCAAGACAAGCTGGTCTTGATGGGCTCCATCAAACAAAAAGATCAAGTTCTTGCAGCTGGAGATTCGAAATGTGGAAGAAGCAAGCAAAAACCCAGGGTTTCGAAACCTCAAGAGAAGAAGAGAAAGGATGAGAGGCCCAAATCCTCTGAGGGGGTTTCGAATCCTGTCAAGAACAAGGGAAAGAAGGTTGAGAAGACAAAATGTAGCTACTGTCAAAGAGGTTTTCATCCAGAGAGCTCATGCATGAAGAAAACCATAGACACCATGCCACATCTCCTACAGAAAAATAATATTCCTCTTCCTGAAAGTTTCAAGAAGAAGGAGTGCGTTTCTGAAGACAAGGAGAGCTGCCATGCTTTGGTGTCTAGCTCATCTCATTCACCTTTGTTTATCATTGATTCAGGTGCCTCAAGGCACATGGCTTCCTCAAGAGACTCATTTTCTGAACTTGCTCCCTACAGTGGCCTCTCAATTCGAATGGGAGATGACTCAGAAATCCCTGCTCATGGCATTGGGAAAATCTCTATGGAGAATGGCTTCTTCTCCAATGTGCTGTATGTACCAAATCTTGCAGAAAACTTGCTCTCTGTGTATCAAATGACACATACTGGAGCAGCAAAGAAGGTGGTCTTCACTCAGGATGAAGTGGAGATATCAGAAGTTTCCACCGGGAAAATTGTTGCAAAGGGTGTTGCAGACCATGACATGAAGATGTACATGTTCTCCCACTTCCTCGAATTTTCTTCACCAAGTGTGCTGCTGTCACATGGGAATGAGACCAGCAAGCTATGGCATCAAAGGTATGGGCACCTAAACTACAGATATATTCAAGTTTTAAGCAAAGAAAATATGGTAGAAGGGCTGCCCCAAATCAGATTTTCGAGTGGAACATGCAAGGGTTGCATGATTGGGAAACATCCTGAAAGGAAGTATGACAAAGGGAAGGCTAGGAGGGCTGATCAACCTCTTGGGATAGTACATTCTGATCTCATAGGGCCACTCCCCACACCCTCCTATGGCTGCAGCAAATATGTGCTCACCTTCATCGATGACTACTCAAGGTACTGCTGGTTATTTTTCCTTAAGCAAAAATCTGAAGTCTTTGATTGTTTCAAGATTTTTAAGAGCATGGTTGAGAACTTCAGTGGGAAGGCCATGAAGATTTTGAGGACTGATAATGGTAGAGAGTATGTCAACAACAATTTGCAGCAGCTCTGTCAAGAGCATGGCATTCAAATGCAACACTCAGTGCCCTACACACCTCAGCAAAATGGTGTAGCAGAGCGCAAAAATAGAGCACTGAAAGAGATGGCAACTTGCATGTTGCAAGCAAGGGATTTGTCTCCTAAATTATGGGTTGAAGCTATGAATTGTGCAGCATATGTTCAGAACAGGGCACCACACAAAGCATTGCAAGGAATCACTCCATTTGAAGCTTGGATGGGCCACAAGCCAAATGTCTCACATTTCAGAATTTTTGGCTCAAGGGCTTGGGCCAGAATTCCACCGGAGAAGAGAAAGGCATTGCAGCCCCAAAGCAAGGAGTCAATCATGGTTGGGTATGCAGAGGATTCCAAGGGCTACAAGCTCTTTGATCCATCCACTCACAAAACTTTCATTGAAAGAAGTGTCAAATTCGAAGAGGAAGAATTTTTGCAAGCTAGTGAACAAGGTGATGGGGAATGCTCATTCCCTCGTCTTGATGATGAAGTAAGTAGTGATTCATTCTCTGATATTTCTGATTCTGATATTGCTGAAGATGATGTTGGTATGGATTCTGAACATATCCCTCCCTCAAGGCCCAAGTGGGTAGAGAAAACAATTCAAAGTGCCGGAGAGCTAGTGGGAGATCCCCAAGATGCTAGGAAAACTAGATCTCAATTTCACAATTCCTTTGCATATAATAATTCTGATCTGAGTGAGGCATGTTATTTGATGGTTGGATCTGATCCAATGTCATATTCAGAAGCATGTACAGACCCAAGGTGGCAATCAGCCATGCAAGAGGAGATGAACTCACTCCATGAGAACAAAACTTGGGATTTGGTCCCTCTTCCTCCCAAGAGGAAACTAGTGCAATGCAAGTGGATTTATAGAACTAAAATTGGATCTGATTGCTCTGATCTGAAGTATAAGGCCAGGTTGGTGGCTAAGGGTTACTCTCAGGTCCAAGGAGTGGACTATACAGAGACATTTGCACCGGTGGCAAAGATGGACTCCATAAGACTAGTTTTGGCAATTGGGGCTTCCAAGCGCTGGGAGATTCATCACATGGATGTAAAAAGTGCCTTTCTTCATGGGGATCTGAATGAGGAGATTTATATGCAGCAGCCTGAAGGTTTTATCTCTGATCATACACTTGTTTGCAGGTTGAACAAATCACTCTACGGGCTCAAGCAAGCTCCTAGAGCATGGTATGCAAAAATGGACAATTTTCTGCTATCTTTGGGGTTTGAGAGGTGTAAGTCTGATCCAAATGTGTATATGCAGCATGTTAGTGATCTGATATTGATTATTGTACTGTATGTTGATGATCTTTTGATCACTGGTAGCTGCACCAAAGAACTTGACTCAGTTAAGAGAGCATTGCACAGTGCATTCTCCATGACCGATCTAGGATTGCTAAAACAATTTCTGGGTTTGGAGATTGATCAATCTGTGAATGGAATTTCTGTATGTCAGTCAAGGTATGCTTCAGATTTGCTGCAGAAATTTAAGATGGCTGAATGTAAGTCTGCAAAATTTCCATTTCTTTCAGGAGTTAAGCTTACAGAATGGGGTTCTTCACCACTAGTTGACAGTTCGTTGTATAGACAACTAGTTGGGAGTTTGTTGTATCTTACACACTCTCGACCAGATTTGTATTATGCTGTTGGGGCTGTTGCAAGACATATGAAAGAGCCTCATGAGATCCATTGGAAGGCAGCCAAGAGGATCCTTCATTATGTTTAGGGTACTAAGTCCTTTGGTATCCATTATGCTGCTGGTTCATCCCTTGAACTAGTAGGATTTACAGATTCTGATTGGGCCGGTGATTGTATTGATCGGAAGTCAACTTCCGGTTATGTCTTTATGCTTGCACATGGACCTATATGCTGATCAAGCAAGAAACAAAGCACTATTTCCTTATCTTCAGCTGAGGCCGAGTACAGGGGAGCAGTCAATGCAGCCACACAATGTGTTTGGTTGCAAGGTATTCTTGCAGAGTTCGGGATTGTCTTTGATTCACCCACTATTCTTTGGTGTGATAATCAAAGTACAATCAAGATTTCTACCGATCCAGTACAGAGGCAGAGGACTAAGCACATAGAGATACACATGCATTACATTCGGGGTTTGGTGCATGACCGGATCATAGCATTGCAGTATTGCCCATCCAGTGAGCAAACTGCTGATATCTTCACCAAGTGTTTTACCGAGAAGACCTTCACTCACCTTAGATCTTTGCTTGGGGTGAGTGATGCATGGTGATGATTGGTGTATTTTGATATATGCCACATGTCCATTTTAGAGGGGAGGTTTTATTTCCCATGTGGTTTTCCTCCTTACCTTGGTTACATGGACAAATAAATTTTATGATGTAAAAGGTGACTTGATCCTAGTTGCCAAGGCCTTAATTTTTGATATTTCACTAAGTCTAGCTTAAGGGGGGGTGTTAGAACATTTTTCCACCTATGTACATTAATCATTTATTAATGATGATTAATTAGCCCAAGTGATTAATGATTACATCCCTAAGTTGATTAGCTACTAAATGGTCAATTATCATGAACTAGATGGCAAATGTGAACAAGTGCTGAGTCAAACCAGCTAAGTGGAGCGCTCCCCAGGGAAATTAATGCACTCAGCATGCCTAGAGCGCCCTCCTCAGGTCATTTAATGCACTCAGCATGCTTCTCTTCTACCTAGGGCGCATTTGCTCACTTTGTGGACAATCTTGCCTTGTTTTGTCATATTTTTGACCATTTTTAGACTCCAAACCTCTAACCAACCAGTTTCTTCACATGTGTGAGGTCACATGGGCCTGTCCAGTCATTCCCAGCATTCACACTGCAGATTTGAACCAGTTTGGGATGGTTTGGGATATTTTGGTCAACCTAAGGGGGTTTGAGATTTTTTTCTAAGCTAGATCAGTGTGAACACTCCAGATGGATTCGAATTCTTCCAGATTTGTATATATGGGTGTTCTTAACCTTTGTTAAGGTTGGACAGTTAATAATATTGACATTATTCACCATTTCATGTGTATTGTTCTTCATTCATTTAAATTTTTTATGCCATTCTTGCAAATGTTGTGCAATCTTTCACCAGTGAGGAATCCACAGTAGCTAGATTCAGCTGTGCTTGAGATTTTACATCAATAAAACCACATTCCGAACCCATTATGGCCACTACAAGTTCATAGTGATGCCCTCTGGGTCAACGAACGCACCGACCAACTTTATGTTCATGATGAACAGTATCTTTAGTAAATACCTCGATAAATTTGTTCTAGTATTTATTGACGACATTTTGATCTACTCTAAGAACAAAGTATAACATGAGGAGCAACTACGAATTGTTTTACGGATAATAAGGGAACACCAGCTTTATGCCAAGTTTAGTAAGTGCGATTTCTACAAACCCTAGATTCAATACTTAGGACATATAATTTCCGAGAAGGGAATAGCTGTCAACCTCGAAAAGGTCAAAGATATCGAAAAATGGCCCATACCTACTTTGTAATGTCCCTAAAATAGCAAAAATTTTAAAAAAATTCCATTACTGCAACAAGCGCCATTTAAAGATGAAGAGTTCATAATTTTAACTCTAATACTGAGAAACTACTTTGGTATTTGTTTGCGACATCTAAGAGTTTATGTTTTTCTAAACAACAGAGTCTTACTGGTTTAAATATTTGTTTCTGCGGAAGTGATGTGCTGAAAAAGGAACATGGATTTCTAAAGTATGTTTGGAATGCTAGAGTAATAATTGACCTACTCCTTACAACTAAGATCCAGATGCATGTTATACTTGTAAACTGTTTAAATGAATTCTTATGAATATAATTATGAATGTCTAAATGATCCTTCAGGTGATATGATCATAAGAGGTTGAGTCTTATGATGGAACCTTGGTAACAATCGAGGTGAAATAAATACCCCGGCAAGGTTTCCGAGAGGTAAGAGCACTCTCGGGAGAGTTCTGGACTTACCTAGCATTTTAGCTAATATAACATTTTCATGTTTTGTGTTTGCAGGTATTTACCCTGTGACAATTGTACCCTAGATGATCTATCCATACTCCACCCAATGTTAAGTTTACAAGGTAAAGGCTAAGTGTGATGGTCAAGTCCTTAATGGATAGACTATTATACAATTGTTAAGGTGCCAAAAGGGTTTGCTAATGTAATTTTAAGGTAGGGAGACCTTTGGAACAATGCATGTATACTGAGCCAGTCATGGCTATTATCACAGGAAAACTATAGTCTTGCACGAATATTTGAGTCTCCATTAAAGCAGGGTTTGGTGCAACATTAACTACACCTTGACGTATAGTGGATGACAAGCTGTCCAGTGAGGGTTCGTAACGATTTGGGGTTTTCCTTGGTCATGTCCTTTGAGTTTTCATTTGTAACCTTAGCTCTGCCCTGTATTGCATTTTTGGGGGGTGGTTTCGTGCCTTGACATGAGCTACGCTCATGGTCAATGGTCTTTGATGTTTTCTTGGGTGGTGAGATGAAGAATTCCATACTCTTCTCAGGTATGTAGAACTATAAGTGTTCCTTTACGAAATACATTCTCTCACTATTAAATCTCTCAGGGTTTTAACCTGGATTTTCATGTTGGTTTGACAGGTAGTACCTATGAAGGTCTCTGTGTGGGTTGCTGTGGATGTTTCAGGACTTTAGATGATGTGGGTATTAGTAATAGCAAGTCCAGCTACATACCCATGTGCTCTTCCCTCTTACATCTATGGTGGGGTACTGTGTATTTTGTTTTGTTTATGGGAGGCTTCATGAGCCTTTTGGCTTACTCGTTCTATTTGAAGCCTGGAAGGGTTGCCTTTGGATAGACCAATGATTGCTTTGAGTTTATGGGTTTCGAAATGTACTAATGAGATGTAGCGAAGTGGAACTCCTATGGAATTTCTATGGAGATTTAGAAGATCATTTTTATTACTTGCCCGATGCTTTGTGACTAGTGTACTCTGGTTTTGATGGCCATTGTTGGCACCTTCGTTGTATTTTTGTGTCTGCATGAACTTGAGGTTTTACACAAAGAATTCCTTCTTGTATATTTATGGTGTGAAAATAAAAACTACAGTGTTTCAAAACTAGTTCCTATAAGTGTAACTTTTGTTTAAGAGAATGAAATGACTCAGTTGGGGAGTATTATGTCTATTGTAATGATTTCTCATTTCGATTATAACTCTGTCTGTTTATAATTTTTCATGTGTGATGTAAATGAAAGTGTCAGGGTTTCACAATGATGCTATACCTGTGTTGTAGATAGCAATCAAGAACCCTGTGGTTTTATCTTTGTCTACATTTTTGAATTGATAGTCTCCGCATTGGATTTTACTGTAGTGACTTCATTTAAAAAGAAGGAAGGATAACACCCAAGTGGGAATCCTGTAGGTATTGTTGTTGGTATTAATTATTTGGCCAATCTTTATTCTAGAATTATATGCTTGATGTCGATACCCAAATTCTCATTTTACGAAAGTGTGGGTTTGTAGCTATAGCTACATGTTGATGCATTTTGGCAAAAGAAAGGCCATGGGGTTCGAACCCTTGACCTGTGTTTTGATATATATATATATATATAATGAAAATATGTTTGAAGGTTTAATGTTCCCTTTGCAACTACTATTTTCATGTTCTGTGTGGTGTCTGCATGGTTTGGATTTAGAGTTTCATTTTGGATTTGAAATAATGGTTTAGAACATAAATAAATCTACAATACTTTGGTTAATAATAAAATATGAAAAAGGGATTTGTGGCTCTCTCATCCATATGATTCATCCTACAAGATTTCTGTAATTCATGTATTTATCCTATCTAATAAATAACCGAGCTGTAATGGAAATAATGAATGGTTAGTAGTAGATTGTATATAAGATGTTGTCAGAATAAAAAGGGTACTGTCTGTTCAAACTTATAAGAAATACTAGTCTATAGGTTTTCTACGTAGATGTTTAGCACCCTCTCTCTCTCTCTCTCTCTCTCTCTCTCTCTCCCTCTCTCTCTCTTCTCCCCCTAAACCCTCTCTCTCTCTCTCTCTCTCTCTCTCTCTCTCTCTCTCTCTCTCTCTCTCCCTTCATAACACTACTCTTACACCCTCTATCCCTAAGCCCCACCTGTCTCTTTCTGTCTTACTCCCCACCCCCCTACAACTAACCACCCCCCCCTCTCTCTCTCTCTCTACCACTAATCCCCCCACTCCTCATTTCTCAATTCCTACACCCTCCCCCACTCCTTCTATCCTACTCCCCTAGCACTAAACTCTCTCTCTCTCTCTCTCTCTCTCTCTCTACATAACCCCCCCTCTATCTCTAACCCATTTCTTACTACCCCTACCTCTGACCCCGACCTCTATCTCTCCTACTCCCTATCCCCCTTATCACTGACCACCACCCATCTCTCTCACTCTCTACCCTGAAACCCTCCTATCCTCAACTATAACCACCATTCTCTCTAACCTCCCTACTACCCAATAAACCTCTTGATCTCTATCTCTTTATCTCCCCCAACCCCCTTCCTCCCCCTACCCCTGATCAACATGATGCCCTTCCTTACACACTAACAAACCCCACCCCCCTCCCCCCTCCCCCACTCTTCCTCCCCTACAACTAACTTCTCTCTCTCTCTCTCTCTCTCTCCCCTACTCCTCTGCCTCTACCCCTAACCCCCACCTCTCTTCTCCACCTAGAACCCCTATTAGCACTGCTCTCTCTCTCTTCTCATAACGCCCCTTTTACATCCCCTATCCCTAAGCACCACCTCTCTCTCTCTCTCTTACTCCCCACCCCCCTACCACTAACCACCCCCCATTTCTCTCTCTCTCTCTATCTATGTCTCTCAATCTAACCCCCCCAACTCCTTAACTACACCCCCTTCTCTCGAACTACTCTACTCCTCCCAAACACCTAACCCTCCCGCACTACCCTCTCTCTATTCATCTCTCCCACAACTTGTCCCCCTACAAATAACCTCTCTCTCTCTCTCTCTCTCTCTCTCTCTCCCCCCTACTCCTCCACCTATACCCCTAACCTCCGCCCCTCTTCTCAGTCTAAACCCCCTATTGCCACTTCTCTCTCTCTCTCTCTCTCTCTCTTACTCCCCACCCCCTACAACTAACCAACCCCCCTCTCTCTCTCTACCCCTAATCCCCCCCTCCTCATTCCTCAATCCCTACACCCTCCCCCACTCCTTCTCTCCTACTCCCCTAGCACTGAACTCTCTCTCTGTCTCTCTCTCTCTCTATCTCTCTCTCTCTCCCTCTCTCTCTCTCTCTCTTACTCCCCACCCCCTATAACTAACCACTCCCCCTCTCTCTCTCTACCCCTAACCCCCCCTCCTCATTCCTCAATCCCTACACCCTCCCCACTCCTTCTCTCCTACTCCCCTAGCACTGAACTCTCTCTCTCTCTCTCTCTCTCTCTCTCTTCATAACCCCCTCTCTATCTAACTCCCTTCTCACTACCCCTACCTCTGACCCCCACCTCTCTGTCTCCTACTCCCCATCCCCCTTATCGCTGACCAGCATCCATATCTCTCTCTCTACCCCAAAACCCTCCTATCCTCAACTATAACCACCTTCTCTCTAACATTCCCAATACCCCCTAAACCTCCTGATCTCTATCTCTTTGTCTCCCCCAACCCCCTTCTTTCCCCCTACCCTTAATCACCATGATGCCCTGCCTCACCCCCTAACCAGCCCCCCCTCCCGCTCTCTTTCTCTCTCTCTCTCTATCTCACCCACTATTCCTCCCCCTACAACTAATCTCTCTCTCTCTCTCTCTCTCACCCCTACTCCTCAACCTATACCGCAAACCCCCACCTCCCTTCTCTCCCTGGAACCCCTATTACCACTACTATCTCTCTCCTCATAACTCCCGTCTTACACCCCCTATCCCTAAGCACCACCTCTCTCTCTCTCTCTTACACCCCACCCCCCTACCATTAACCAACCCCCATTTATCTCTCCCTCTCTATCTATGTGTCTCTCTCCAATTCCCCCCCACACCTCAACTACAACCCCTTATCTCTAACCACCCTACACCTCCCAAACCCTTATCCCTCCCCCACTACCCCTCTCTCTATCTATTCCCCCCTACAAATAACCCCCCCCCCCCTCTCTCTCTCTCTCTCCCCCCCTACTCCTCCACCTATAACCCTAACACCCACCCCTCTTTTCCCCCTAGACCCCTTATTGCAACTTCTCTCTCTCTCTCTCTCTCTCTCTCCCTTCATAATGCCCCTCTTACACCCCCTATCCCTAAGCCCCACCACTCTCTCTATCTCTTACACCCCACCCCCCCAAAAAAACCACCCCCCCTCTCTCTTTACCCCTAACCCCCCCACTCCTCTTTCCTCAATCCCTACACCCTCCCCCACTCCTTCTCTCCTACTCCCCTAGCACTAAACACTCTCTCTCTCTCTCTCGTCATAACCCCCCTATCTCTCCACCCCCTCTCTTACTACCCCTACCTCTGACCCCCACCTCTCTCTCTCCTACTCCCCACCACCCATCTCTCTCTCTCTACCCCGAAACCCTCCTATCCTCAACTATAACCACCCTTCTCTCTAACCTCCCTATTACCCCCTAAACATCTTGATCTCTATCTCTTTATCTCCCCCAACCCCCTTCCTCTCCCTTACCCCTAATCACCACAATGCCCTGCCTCACCCCCTAAACAACCTCCCCCCCCCCTTCGCTCTCTCTTTCTATCTATCTATCTCCCCCACTATTCCTCCCCCTACAACTAACCTCCCTCTCTCTCTCTCTCTCTCTCTCCTCTACTCCTACACCTATGCCCCTAACACCCACCTCTATTCTCCCCTTAGAACCCCTATTACAACTGCTCTCTCTCTCTCATCATAACGCCCCTCTTACACCCCATATCCTTAAGCACTACCTCTCTCTCTCTCTCTTACTCCCCATTGCCCTACCACTGACCACCACCCATTTCTCTCTTTCTCTCTCTCTCCCTGTCTCTCTCTCCAACCCCCCCACTCCTCAACTACACTCCCTTCTCTCTAACCACCCTACTCCTCCGAAACCCCTAACCCTCCCCAACTACTCCTCTCTATATCTATCTCCCCCATAACTCCTCCCCTTCTCTCTCTCTCTCTCTCTCTCTCTCTCTCTCTCCCCCCTACTCCTCCACCTATATCCCTAACCCCCACCCCTCTTCTCCCCCTAAACCCTGTATTTCCACTTCTCTCTCTCTCTCTCTCTCTTCATAACACCCCTCTTACACCTGCTAGCCCTAAGCCCCCCCCTCTCTCTTTCTCTTACTCCCCACCCCCCGTACAACTAATCACCCCCCATTTCTCTCTCTCTCCAACCCTGACCCACTCCTCAATGACACCCCCATTCTCTCTAACCATCCTACTCCTCCTCAAACCTATAACCATGTTGATCTTTAATTCTTTCTCTCCCCCAACCTCCCTCTCGCACCCTACACCTAATATCCACCCCATCCCCCCACCCGCTCAAATCTCTCTCTCTCTCTGCTCCATTGCGCCTTCTCTCTCTCTCTTACTGCTCCACCCTTCCCTCTCTGTCTCTTAACAACCTAAAATCCCCCCTCACGCCCCTCTCTCTCTCTCACGCCACCCTACTCCTCCCCCTACCACTAACCCCCCCTCCTCCCTCTCTCTCTCCCCTCTTCCTAAACCTTACTAACTCCCTCTCTCACTTTCATTATCTCCCCTACTCCTGCACATACCATAACCCCCACCCCCCTCCCTCTCCCCCAACCCACTAACATCCCTCCCCCCTCTCTAACTCTCTCACTTTAGTCCCCTCCCATCCTCCCTCTCTCTGTACCCCCTCCTCCTCCTAACCTTTACTAACCTCTCTCTCTCTCTCTAACCTAACCCCCCCTCTCTCTCTCCCGCCAACCTGCTAACATCCCCTTTTCTCTCTCTCTTTCTCTCTCTCTCTTACCCCCATACTCCTCCCCCTAGCCATAACCCCCCTCCTCCCTTTCTCTCTCTCTCGCGCCTACTCCTCCACCTACACATAACCCCCCCTTCTCTCTCTACCCCTAAACTATTTCCTTCTCTCTCTCACACACACACTCTTGCTCCACTACTCCTACCACTAATCCGCCCTCGCTCTATCTCTATCTATCCCTTCTTCCTCCTAACCCTTACTAACCCCCCCCTCTCTCTCTCTCTCTCCCCTACTCCTCCACCTACCCCTAAGCCCCACCCCTCTCTCTCCCCTTCAACCCCTTATTTCCACCCCTCTCTGAGTTTCCTTATAGCCCCCCTTTTACTCCCCCTACCCCTAATCCCCACCTCTCCCTCTCTCCTACTCCCCATCCCCGCTACCATTAACAACCCTCTCTCTCTCTCTCTCTCTCTCTCTCTCCCGCAAAGCCCTCTACTCTTTCTCTAACCCCCCCTCTCTCTCTAACCCCCCTATCTCTTTGTCTCTCCCAATCCCCCTACCACTTACCACCGCCCATCTCTACGTGTCTCTCTCCCTAACGCCCTCTCTCTTGGAGAAATGTTTTATATTTTATATTTTCTATAAAAAGTAATACTCCTATGTTCACCAAATCCCCTATATTAAAATATTATTGGGCTGAGAGGTGCTCTGCAACCCAGTATGAGGGAGATCTTGTAACATGTGTCTGTTTGTAGAGTAACAAAATAATACAAAGTAAACAAAAAAGAATCATACAAAGTAAAAAGCGATAAATATTATGCCTACCATAAACAAAAAAGAATAATACAAAGTAAAAAGTAAATATGAGACTTAAACTAGAGAATTAGAGCTTAGGATTAGGTGGTAAATATTATGTCGGCCATAAACAAAAAATAATAATACAGAGTAAAAGGTAAATAAAAAAATAATAATAATACAAAGTAAAAAATAAATATGAGACTTTAGAGTGTTTGTCAAGTTTGTCTTGTCCACTGTTTGTCTGTCGAGTAACAAAATAATACAAAGTAAACAAAAAAGAATAATACAAAGTAAAAAGTATTAATATTATGTCGGTCATAAACAAAAAAGAGTAGTACAAAATAAAAAAATAAATTGTTGTAACATGTAGGTGATGTAATTGTTACTAACAAAATAATTAAAAAAATTCACCTCTGCTCATAAAGCCAACCTAGATCCAAATCTTAGGCTCAGCCCTTAGAGGTGCAACACCTCGGCTTAGGTATTGCACTCAAGGAGCTATTCAAGGAGAACTAGTAAAAATAAATTACTATACCCAACATAAGAAATAGAAATTACACGATCTCCCTCATATTTAAGTTTTACTTTGTATTATTTTGTTACTCCACAAACACTAGACAAAGGTTACAAGATCTCCCTCATATTTACCTTTTACTTTGTATCATTCGTTTTTGTTTATGGCCGACATAATATTTATTACTTTTTACTTTGTATTATTCTTTTTTGTTTTGTTTGTATTATTTTGTTACTCCACAAACATTCGACAAACTCGACAAGACACATGTTACAAGATCTCCCTCATACGGGGTTGTAGAGCACCTCTCGGCGCAATAAAAAATTAAATTATGGAAAGTCTTTAAAAAAAATCCATGTTGGTTCATAAAATAAAATATTAAAAATTTAAAACTTAAACCGGATCTATCAATCAAGAGAGATCAAATTTCTTGAGTTTAAATTTAAAAAAAAAAATACACCTCAAGAAATTGAATCTCTTTAGGTACTTGATAAATACAGGTTTAAGATGGATCTATGCTAGTTATATCACAACAAACTAATAATATACAAGTTTAATAGATTTTTAATACATATAATGTATTTCATATTTTCTAGAAAATAATATACCAATTTAAAAGAGTTTTAAATACATAGTTTAGATAGTTTTCGGTTCAACCATGACTTAAATGAAATTTGTGCATTTTATCTTTTATGTCTATATATATATATCCAAATCTAAATTCTGAGGGTACTAGATAGTTTTGACGAAATACTGAATCGTCCATGGTACACCTGGCCAGAAAAACACTCGTCACGTTTGGTCTATTTAGCGTGACAGGTACGTAATCAACGATCATTTTTTCTATTTAAAATTAGTGGGAAAGTGAGCCTCGCCCAAGACCTTGAAGGAAACCCTTTTAAGGAGAAAATTAGTGGGAAAGTAGAATCATAAGCTTTGGGAAATTAATGAATGAAACCGTTTTAAGGAGAAAATTAGTGAAATGTGATTTGAACAAGCAATTGGGGTAAAATTCTAACCTACACGATTTTTTTTTGAGAAATTTTAAATTAAATTGGTAACCAAAATGCCAATAGAGCTAGCTGTCTTACCACTTCAATTAATTTGGTATCTGAAATACACATCACTTCAATTAATTTGGTATCTGAAATACACATCTGTTTAAATTTAAATTAATTAACCAGAAATTTCAGTTATGCAAAGGGTTCGTTTATTACAACTACCTTCGATTCAGACCTTCAGACCGGTGATGGATAACAACCAGGTTCATAAGCTTTGGAAAATTAATCAGTGAAACCCTTTTACGGAGCAAATTTGTGAGCTAAGGTTGTAAGATTATAATCTACAGGTTGACTGAAACTTTAAATTAAGCTGGTTGACACCATTTACACCTAATTTGCTCAACCAATTTCCATCTTAAAAAGCTGATAAAAAAGAGTGAAAAAACTCGAATCCAATCAATCTTGAGCAGAGAATTGAAAACATTGAAAAGAACATAAGTTTTTCGCAGGAATGTTACGAAATCGTACCTCTAGCTTGATACTCCGAAGAAGACAAACAGATGCAGTGGCATCCACATCGGCTTAGTTAAAAGAATCGAATCCCTTCCTTTGTGTTATCTTCATGGTAGAGACTGCAAAACCAGATGAAAGTAAATATTGAATTGAAATAACGAGATATGCTAATAAAAATCAAATCAAATCTCTTGATCATTGAGTTGCCAATATTTATTTAATATAAGTAGGCAAAAATGCTTGATAATTTGCCATGTCGTTGTCTCTACCTTTCACAGATGCCACACATAAATAATTACGTCTACCTTTCACAGATTCCACACATAAATAATTCCGTGAAACCTGCAAACGCACTGAGTGTAAACCCTAAAAACCACAATTCGATTCCATGGCTCCCAACACTAACGCCCAGTTTGATGAAGATATTTACCAGATCGTCGAAGTTTTTCTCTTTAAACGGAGAGTGCGCAGCAAAAAAACAAATTCCAGATAATGCAACATGCAATTTAGGTTTCTTCTACCACATGTATATAGGGTTTAGATAACGCAATGGTTTAACGTTAAATTTTTTATGCTTTTTAGCTTTCGTAACGGTCATATTTTTCCTTACCGAACTTTGATTTTTTCAAATGCCTTTTAGCTTTTTTAATGAGTAAATTTTCTACTTTCGGCATGTAACCGTTAGAAGTGTCTTTCCAAAAATGTTTAAAAATTAATTTCAAAATTGAATTCAAAACTAAATGGAACCGTTAGAAGTGTCTTTCCAAAAATGTTTAGAAATGAATTTCGAAATTGAATTCAAAATTAAATGGAGTGGTTTGTAAATAATGTTTTGAATTTTGAAATTGAATTCAAAACTAAACGGAGTGGTTTGTAAATAATGTTTTATTGTGAAATTTTGAATTCTACTTTTAGAGAGGTCTTTAAACTTTAGCCATCTCTAAATTGGAAACAAAGGGAATATGCAGCTTAGACATATCTTTGATAGCTTTTCTATTCACGCTAAATGTTTTGTATTATTTTTATGTTAAATGTCTTATATAACCATTCTATATATATATATTAAAAAAAAAAAATACTTTTTTAAAATTATAATACATTATTTAAGAAACCTTAATTTTGACAATAAACATTGGGACACCTACTTACAATAAACATTGTGACACCTACTTACAAGTCTTGAAACATAACTACAATCACTTTGCCAACCATTTTACAAAATTTTCACCCTAAGAAATGTTATATGTACTAACCTATCACCCCATATGAACTACATATCACTCTCCAACATCCATCCTCTTCTCACAAGCTAATATAACCAACATAAAACATCCTCTTTTTTGAATAATTTGGCCTAGATTGATGAGAAAGTAAGTGACACAACCTAAGCATCCTACGAATGTTATAAGGATTTTTAGGGTTATCATTGAGTTCCCATGCACTTCCAAGTTGTAGACCATGTGTGGACAGTGTTTAGTTGTAGTCGGGAAAACAACAGTTTAAAGACCAATGCCCTCATAAGATGAGATCTCTCAAGTGGGTCAGTGCAAGCTAATAAGGGTCACTTTTGGCGCGTTAGATGCAATAGAAAAGTGAAAAAGCAGGCATCCCTCAACTTACTTGGATTTTTTGAGCTACTTACGCAAAATATCTTGCATTGAGTAAAAAAAATGAAATGTAGAAAATTGAATCACGTTTCTGAATATATAACTTTTATGTATTGAAAATTTGCATAGCTATGTCAAGTTTCATTTTTCCTAACAGACACTTTTTATTTTTTAGGAAAATGATAAGGTATATGTTTTTGTGGGTAGAGCCTTTGAGGGCCTAAATGATGGAATCAAGCTACAAAAATTGGCATGCATGTAGAGAACACATAGCACTTGTGCACCATTATTTTTTGAAAATTAAATTAGTAATTTTATAATTGTCTAAGTGATCAAACCTCGAAAATAGTACCTCTTTTGTGGGTAGAGCCTTTGAAGGTCTTAATGCAAAAATATTGAAATGGGTTTTTCATAGAACGTGGAGGTTAGTGTCCTCTTGTGCACCATACAATTTTTTTTTGAAATGATTGAGAATTGAAAAAGTTATGGAAGAAACACTAACAGTGTGTTTCATGAGTTAAGGAGGTAGGACAAAAAAGAAATTGAAAGAAAATAGGAAAAATTAATATTTCAAAATAAAAGTTACATATTTGGAATCTGCAGAAAAAATGCTATTTGTGTCTAAGATTTCATCAAAAATGACTCTGTGTAGCATATTGTAACGAGTGGCTAACCACAGGCTTCTCCAGAAACTAGAAGAAATACCCAATTAGCTTTGGTTTTTCATTAACATAGCACAGGTTTGGAATTACTGAAGCAAACTCCAAAGCATACACATAGGCTTATTGTTGACATGTGAGTATGTGACTCGGCCTGTTTAAATTCAAAAATATTGTTGCGCTTTTAGATGTACATAACGCGTACGCATTATATAACTACATAATGTGTGCGCGTTATATAACTACTTAATGCGTACGTGTGCGCGTTATAAAATACATGTTTAATACTTGAGAAAGAGGGGGTGTGGAAGACTCAAGGGAATTTTTGTTTAATATTTGAGAAGGGGTGGGGAAGGGTCAAGGGAATCTATGGTTAATATTTAATAGGGGTGGGAAAGGGTCAAGGGCTTAGAAGGATGTTGGAAGCTTGAGTGGGGAGAGATGAAGGGAATGAGAACATGATGGGCTACAGGGGGTGAAGGAAAGTGGAGCTTGAGAGCACTATTAGGAGTAGAATAGGTTCTGAGGAGGTATAGGGTTAGAAGTTGAAAGTGAGACTTGAGTGACAAGGGGGAATGGATGGAGGCAAGGGGGATGTGAGAGAGAAATAAAGAATACAAGGGGGGGAGACATAGAGTGAGGGAGGGAGAGGGACAATGGGGAGGAATGGATTTGGAGGGAGTGAGAGATAGATGGGGATAGAACGAAATAAGAGATAGGAAGGGAGGGACAGAAAGTGTTTGTGGGAGACATGCAGGGAGTGGTGGCGATGGAGAGAGAGAGAGAGAGAGAGAGAGAGAGAGAATGGGGAAGGATAAAGTGTGTGAGAGAGAGGGAGTGATGGAGAGATTGGGATAGGTTGAGGGAAAGATAACATGAGGGAGGGATAGAAGGTGAGAGACAGGTGATGAGAGAGGGAGGGACAGAAGGTAGGGTGAGGGATGGAGGGAGAAAGGTGGAGATAGATATGGATGGAGGGGGGATGGGTTTGATAATTGAAAGTGACATAATGTGTGTGTATGTGTGTGTGTTTGAGAGAGAGAAAGAGAGAGAGATTGATGGTTGGGGAGAGAGAGACTAGAGGGAGTTGTGAGCATCATATTATCCATCAACATCATATTCATCATCATCATCATCTTCATGACCATCATCCTCATCATCAACATCTTCATCATCATCACCATCATCATCATCATCATCATATTCCTCATCAAATCAACATCTCCATCATCATTATCATCATCTTCTGAACATCATCATGATCATCATCTAAACATCACCATCACCATCATCATCAACATATTTATCATCATCACCATCACCATCATCATCAAAATCTTCATCATCATCACCATCACCATCAACATCACCATATTCATCATCATTGTCATCTCTAGGTTCCCCACCAACATCAACATCTCCATCATCATCATCTTCTTCATCATCATCATCTTCATCACCATCATCATCATCATCAACATCTTCATCATCATCACCATCATCATCATCATCATCATCTTCATGAATCAGATCAACATCTCCATCATGTCACCATCATCTTCCTCATCATCATCATCATCATCTAAACATCACCATCACCATCACCATCATCATCAACATCTTCATCATCATTACCATCACCATCATCATCAACATCTTCATCGTCATCACCATCATCATCATCATCATTGGCATTTGTAGGTTCCTCATCAACATCTCCATCATCATCATCTTCTCCATCATCATCATCTTCATCACCATCATCATCAGCATCAACATCTTCATCATCATCACCATAATCATCATCTTCATCGTCATCAGGTCAACATCTCCATCATCATCATCTTCTTCATCATCTTCACCATCATCATCATCATCATCATCTTCATTGCCATCTCGATCATCTTCAACATCTCCGTCATCATCACCATCACCATCTTCATGACCATAAACATCT
Source organism: Larix kaempferi (assembly GCA_027924585.1). Lineage (NCBI taxonomy): Eukaryota > Viridiplantae > Streptophyta > Pinopsida > Pinales > Pinaceae > Larix > Larix kaempferi. The sequence goes on along the minus strand of BSBM01002230.1, from coordinate 52,801 downwards.
TCATCATCATTGTCATCTCCCCCTTCCTCATCAACATCTCCATCATCATCATCATCATCACCAACTGAACATCACCATCACCATCATCGTCAACATCTTCATCATCATCATCAAATTCTTCATCGTCATCACCATCACCATCTTCATCATCATTGTCATCTCTAGGTTCCCCATCAACACATCTCCATCATCATCATCTTCTTCATCATCATCATCGTCATCAGCATCGTCATCATCATCAACATCTTCATCATCATCACCATCATCATCATCATCTTCCTCAACATATCAAAATCTCCATCATGTCACCATCATCTTCATCTTCATCATCATCATCATCATCATCATCATCATTACCAGCACCATCATCATCAACATCTTCATCGTCATCACCATCATCATTGGCATCTGTAGGTTCCTCATCAACATCTCCATCATCATCATCTTCATCACTATCATCATCATCATCATTGGCATCTGCAGGTTCCTCATCAACATATCCATCATCGTCATTTTCTCCATCATCATCACCATCATGATCTTCTGAACATCATCATCATCATCATCTAAACATCACCATCACCATCATCGTCAACATCTTCATCATCATCGCCATCAGCATCATCATCAAAATCTTCATCGTCATCACCATCACCATCACCATCACCATCTTCATCATCATTGTCATCTCTAGGTTCCCCATCAACACAACATCTCCATCATCATCATCTTCATCATCATCATCATCTTCATCGCCATCATCATCATCATCAACATCTTCATCATCATCACCATCATCATCATCATCATATTCCTCATCAGATCAACATCTCCATCATGTCACCATCATCTTCATCATCATCATCATCATCATCATCATCCGAACATCACCATCACCATCATCATCAACATCTTCATCATCATCACCATCATCTTCATCAACATCATCATCTTTATCATCTTCTTCTGCATCATGATCATCTTCGTTGTCATCACCCTCCTCCTCATCATCATCACCATCATCTTCGTCAACATCATCATCTTTATCATCTTCTTCTGCATCATGATCATCTTCATTGTCATCACCCTCCTCCTCATCATCATCTTTATCATCTTCATCTACATCATGATCATCTTCATTGTCATCACCCTCCTCCTCCTCGTCATCTTGTCCACTTATGCACCTAGGGATTAATATTTAGAAGAGGGTCTAAAGGCCTTTATAGGGGAGGGGCTCTAGGAACAAGGTAAGACAGAGAGGGCAGGGGGGAGGGATAAAGGCATAGAGGGTTAGTGATCAAGGGAGAAGAAGGGAGAGAGTGCTATAGGGAGGGATAATGATGAAGATAAAGAGAAGGTGGAGAGATGGAGAGTTGGGTGGTAGAGACATGGCTGGAGTAAGGGAGAAAAAGAAACATGAAAGAAACATGTAGGGAGGGATGTAGGGAGAATGAGGGACATATATTTAGAAAGAGATAGGGGGTATCTAGGGATTATTGGGAGAGAGCTAGGGGGTATTAAACCATACAAAACATTTGTCCCCACACTAAAAACATTTGTTTTGTATGTAACCATATAAATTATTAGTTTTCTTTTGATTTTGTTCATTGCCCTAGACGTGCACCTAACCTATTTATTTTGCTTGAATATATCGCATTCGCGTTTTGTCACTACATATCACGCATGCATTTTTTCTTTATATAATGCGTGCGTGTTTTGTAACTCCACAAATAGTGGACTGTTCTTGTCCGAGAACAACTTCACTCTGTCCGAGCCAAAACAATAGTCCCACGATTTTTCGAACAGCACCAACCCGCCATTGGAAATTCTCACATTCTACACCAACTCCATCATTTTTTTTTTAATGCAGGTGCAGCATTGAGGACATCTTTCATGGTTGCTCAGTGTGGTGTTGGGTTATATGGGCATATTTGAAGAAAATAATCAGCAAGCTTGAAGAATCTCCAATCGAATAACACCAAAGATAAGGCCTTTGAAAGATTCATTTTGCCTATATTTGAGGAGCACACAAGATAAGATATCAAGCTTCAAGACCAACAAGGAAGAACTTCCATTTGCTTATTATTGAAGAGCTTGTAATCGAGGAGCAACAAAAACAAACTATATTGAATTGATCATTGTGGTGATGGGGAATACACGTAACTGAGTAAACAAATCAACAAGGAAGAAGAGACCTCAAGAAGTCATTGAAGAAGAGAAAGAAAATAAAAAAATATACATGATGAATCCGAGGCTTTCTTTGGAAACTAATCCAAATCGAATTGTAGAGGATACCACGGTTCATCCTATTAATCCACGACAAGAGGGACCTTCAATTTCCACAATAGTTGTTGAACAAGCACCCCATGGAAGTAATCAAGAAACAAAACGTAGGTGCTCATTAGGGGATGTTTCAATTCCCACTTCAAGTCAAAGTGATAAGTTACCATCTCAAGATGAAGCTCATGAAGAAACACCCAATTTGCTATCCGGATGTGGTTATACAAGCGATGAAGTCAGAGAGGCGTTGGACATTTTTCCTACTATTGAAGAAAAGAATGTTATCCACACCATCAATGAGGATGTTGGACTTCCACAAGGAGATGTTGGACTTCCACAGACCATCGATGAGGATGTTGGACTTCCACCATCCAACTACCAGGAAGAGAATGAAGGACACCAAGCTACTACTAAAACGCCAGAGCGTCTTGGTGATGCGCTACATGGTACAATTCCAACCCCCTTACCTCCATTAGCAAGCACACGTCGAAGAACTCCAAAGCGTGTACAAGTTGATGAAAGTATTATGAATTCCATTGAAGGTACGCTATCTAAATGTAGTATTGCTTATCAAACTCAATAGATACTTGATAAATATTTTGTTTCTAAATGTGATGGAGATAAATGTAGATTATTTTTATCATTGTTAAAATCTAGGAGCATGAATGTTGTTAGGAAAAAGTTAGGGATAAAGATGATAAAGAACTCTGAACCAAGTTCTCATATAGTTAAAAGCCTAGTAGATGCATTTGGTAAAATTGGTAAGAACACATGTTCAAAGGACTACAATGCTGCTCGTCATGTCTTGTCACAAGCAATTGCAAATAAGAACACCAAGGCCCTTCGTATTCTCAGGCCTACATCCGAACTAGTTAATTTGAATGTAAAAAACCTCCATAGGTATTATATTAGAAGAGAACATCTTGACACAACCGATCAGACAGATTTTTGGGCCTTTGTTGGTCGGTTGCCACATCGTGACATGAAGCTAGTTGATGCAGTAAAGGGACTAGTGGACAGTTTTTGGCATGATCACACAAGGCCTTCCTCAAACCGAAAGGATGTACTAAAACTAAGAAGGGGTTCAAAGGATCGTGAACCACATACTAAGCATCTTCTTGATATAACATAGACAGAGCTTTACGAGAAATTTAGGATTGAGCATAGACAATTGAACTTGGGGCAAAGATCTTTTGAGAAATGTAAGCCATGGTATGTTAGAATAAATACTCTTCGTAACACTTGTTGTTGTAGATACCATGTAGAATATGAATATTACTATGAAACATTTTTGTACATTCATCGTGTGTTGCATACTAACATTGTGCAGGATTGCTCCATGACAATACCACTGACTTCATCAAGAGAATTCATTCACAGCATCATGTGCAATAGGTCCGAAGGGCAAACATACTATGCAAAATCTTGTTTGGATGGAACATGCTCCAACTGTGCTAGAATGGCATTATTGAGCCAATGTATGCATGAGAATGGAGACAGTGAATTTGGGAAAATGGTTACAGACATGAAAAGTTTCAAATATATCAACTATGAAATAGTCCCAGGGAAAGAAAGCAAAAAAATACAATTGGTGACATCTCAGGTATGCATTTATATCTATAAAATTATGTTGTAACGGTTACATTTCAATCCTTACTTACAACAAAAAACTAACATTGAGATCATTTTGTGTCACCAGGTACAAGTTAGTGACTTCATCAAGGAATTTATTGAAAAGACACATCAATATGTTCAGCATGTCCACGTGGCACGATGGCAGGATGAGAAGTTTAGAATATGGAGAGATACATTTCCCCTTGGTACTATACTTTTAGTTGTTGATTTTTTCGAGAACTACACTTTGCAACCTCAAAATGAGATCCAAAGTCAGTATTATCACTCTGAGCAGGTTTCCTTGATGGTCCATATCACATATAGGCATGGCCCAAATAGCACTAAAGAGCAAAGAGAAATTCTGAAGGAATATCACTTCTACATAAGTCATGATAGGTGCCACAACTTCCACTATGTACGTCATTGCTTCATCATGTTCTATGATCACTTGAAGGGAAGGAACATACAGATGGATCAACACTGGATTTGGTCTGATGGGTGTGCTGGTCAGTTCAAAACTGCACGCATATTTCAGTGGTTGTGTTCATTACATAAAAAATACAAAGTGCCACATATGTGGAACTATTTTGAGACTGGGCATGGTAAAGGAGAGCATGATGGAGCCGGAGCATGTGTCAAAACAACCCTATGAAGAGAGGAATTGAAAGTATCTATAGAATCTACTATTCTAAATGCTCAATCTACAGTCAGGTGGTGCACGTCAGTAATGGGAGAGGACTCAACTATGCGAGTAGAATCCACAAGAAAGAGACATGTGGAGAGATTTTTTTGAGAGGTGGTAGACATAGATCGTTCACATGCATGTGAATGCAAGACTGTGCCTGGGACTCGTGGCTTTCATTCGGTTCGAAGCTCTAATAACCCAGTATTTGAAATTTGGACCAGAAAACTCGCTTGTTTTTGCCCGCCTTGTTGTGATGGTGACTGGGATGGGTGTGAATCATTGGATTGGCTTGATGGATGGGATCGCATATCACTTCCACTTGATCAGCGTGCAATTATTGAGTTAACTCTATTGGAAGAAGACCAATCATCTATTTCTGCAGATTTTGATCATGTCTCAGACCTTGTACAACCCGGTATGATGCATTTCCTTAACATTTTTTGTTTGTTTACGTAGTCTTCAAATGCACATTAATGGCCTTGTATCGCATGAAAAATATTTTGATCATATACCTACAATCATATAATGCAGGGCACATATACGCAGTGGTTGCCTCAAAAGATACTGAATGGGGTGATGAATACTGGTTGGCACGCTATATAGATGGAAAGCAAACCCTCATTATGTCCATGCCTGACGATGAAAACAACCACTTTCCAACTGGGTCTATGGTTGTTAAAGGTGAATACTTGACACGGGACAACAATGGAAGAAATAAGGGTGGATATGTTTACAAGGATTACAAACCAGGTGCAAGTGTGTATCACTTTACCAACTTAATCATTGGCACAAACCTTCAGGTACGAACAATGCCTAGTCGAAAAACATTGAAGGTATGCTACTTCTTACCAAATACAGAGCACGAGAGACTAATGGAGACCATCAGTATACGAGATGATCCGGAGGGCTTGGTTGTATGATAATAGGTGGGATCTAGCATGATGAGGTATGTTACATACTTTTAATACTATACTATTTATACTATTTGTAATTGAATATTGATATATGCTCAATTTTCACATGTATGTTTCATATGAATATGTCAATTTTGCGTTCTTGATATGCCAAATTTATGTTTACGTTGTTTATAAATATGCCAAAAGTTCTCTTGTATGTCAAGTTTATGAATATGCCATTTTTTACATATGATCAGTAAACCCTAAAATTATATTATGTTCATCATGTTGGTTATTGGCTCCACCCAACAAAATTAATTCAATTCATGCTCACTATATTAAACAATACACTTATATTAAATTTAATTCATGTCTTGTTAAATATTTCATAATGAATTAGCTATTTGAGAGCACCACCTTAGACCAAGCCATCATCATCAACATCTTCATCATCATCATCATGGACCTACAAAACCCTAGTTTCCAAAGTGTCTAGGTAGGTTTGGGTTGGGAACACTAGCCATACCCGCCTGGTGGATGATTTTCCAAAGTTGACCCCCATGTGCAAAAATTGCACACTTCCACACTCAGCAAAACCCTAGTTTCCAAGATGGACATGCAAGGTGACACATGGGCCACTGGGTAGGAGGGGAGGGGTACCCTGGCACTATTCTGGTGTGCTGAATCCAACGGAGTCGACGGTTCGTCGATTTGAGCCACGGTCTTCATTCTATGGCTCGTCCCGTCTCACTGCCAAAAGGCCTTCATGGAAACCTGCTGGATACCTACCCGGGGGCATAGAACTCCAACCGTGCAAGAAAACCGGGTTTCAAGGAGTCCTGCAGGTGTGTCTAGACAGGTTCGGGCTAGGAACACTATCCATACTTGCTCGGTGGATGATTTTCCAAAGATGACCCCCGTGTGCAAAAATTGCACACTCCCACACTGAGCAAAACCCTAGTTTACGAAATGAATGTACAATGAAGCCACTGGGCCATGGGGAGATGAGGGAGAGGGCCCCCTAGAGGTAATCGCACGCTAGGAGACCAACGGAGTCGATGATTCATCGGTTCGATGTCCGGTTTCCGAGTTATGTCGAGTTGCAAGTCGCATGAAAATGTCGTTCAAGGACACTTGGTGAATTTCTGTCCGGGAGCCAAAAAGCAAACGGAGCAGGAAGATTGCGTGTCGTTGGCTCCTGCAAGTGTGTGTGGGAAATGTAATATCCCTGCTTTATGCCCTCATTTTGTAAATATAATCGATTATTGGTTTCTCATGAGGAGCTCAAGGCCAAGGCCCCACGAGAAAAACCTGACAAACATTTTATTTATTTGTTTAATTATGTTCATAGACGAAGAAACCAAACGTTGGATGCAACTAACCGACGACAGTCGAATCCACTAAAGGAGAGGAAAGGTTAAGGGAACCCTTGAGTTTCTAAAGGATGATGTCTAAGAGTATTTAGGACGCTCTTAGGTGACCAAACTTGTAACATCCCTCTTATTTGATCTAATAAATTGTACAGATGTAAATGAACAATGGTGTTTACTTGATTAACTTGAGATATAAATTCATCGTAGGTTATCTTAATCCTAAGTTAACTTCGAGTCCTAAAGAGGTCTTCTAAGTGATTAACCGTCAAGAAATAACAATGAGGTCACACAACCACCTCTATAATAAATGCTTGATTAGATCTTGAATAGTATAACTATATAACTATATATATATTATTTATAATATATATATAGTTACCTTCAATAAAGTTGTTTCAGCTCCGACGAATATAAAACCTAGAGATAAAAGGAAATGGGTTTTATAGATCTTCACTATGTTATTATCTTGGAAGTATTAAAGAGAGATACCTCAGGTATAAAATATTGAGCTAAAAAAATAGGTTATTATTAACCTATATGTAGAAATGTGCTTAACAAAGACTTATTGGAGTTTACATGTAAACAAATACTTATACACATATATCTATGTCAAACATCACTTAACTATCCATGAAGAATGGATATTTATCATCAAGGCTGATGCACCTAAATAGCGCCGAGGAATTATATAATTATAGCCTTTTCTTTTTATTATATCTAAGGAGGACTAACCCCACCAATTTCTAAATTATCTATAAAAGATAATAAAGAAAATCGTGTAGCCGTTTAGAATGCTCGGCGAAGATTTTAGTGGGAGTTGTCCCTTTAGTGGAGTATTGAGCTCTAGTTAAGTCGCCACTTGTCTCCTTATAGCTTACCATTTATCAATTGAATCAAGGGTGAGGCCCCTTTTTATAATAGTCGAGTTCGATTGAAACGGGGGGGAAAGGGACGACAATCGTAAAAAGGAGTCAAGCAATTGGAGCGATCTCAGCATCTGACGCTGGATTGATATAAGGATTCCATCAAGCCTTACTGAATTGATTTCTTTTAAAGTAAGTGGATTTCCTTCTATTAACAGTACATCTTATTTTATTGCTCTCTATTTGATATCTGAGCATTGAGATTATTGATTGATCTTTGTCTGAGATCGTAGCCCATCCTTACTGATTCTCTATTGAGAATGGAGTAAATATCTTTATTAATCGACCTCTATTTGAGATCTTCCTTAAATAGTTATGCAATTGTGTAATTGCGATCTCTGTAGATCCCTAGTTCCATAGTGGCAAAATCTATTACATTTCAGGAGCAATGCCATTCCTTTAATTATTTATGCAGGTTTTAATGGTTATCTATGTAGATCAATAGTGCCAGAATTAGAAAGGTCTATTGTGTTTTAGGGGCTCTGGTGTTTTCAGTTAGGCGTTAACTCAACAACTCAGAATCCATCGACTACTCTAGGAAAGCCGTAGACTCTGTAATAAGTTGAGCCCCGTGATCTCTGTAAGTTCTGGTTGTGATTTGCATCCTCTGCATCACATTAGAATAAAAAATCTGTGTTTATTTTAGTTAATACAATTGATAGAAGATGGAGTCACATTCTCTGGAAGTGTGGATGTTCCTGTGTTATCTCTTTTAATAAACATTGATAAAACAGAGTTGGATTTCTGTTTATGATCCCTGTCTTTCCTTTTGAGCATTTCTTGAACTCATGTTACCACGAAATTGTGGTGTGTTCTGCCTATTGGACATACAGCCCTGGTTTCGAAACAATCCTCGTCGAGTTTTTCTTCTAGGTAAACTATACATACCCTGTGCTAGATGTTTGATTGTTTCCATATAACTGTGCTGCCATTCGATGGATCCCTTTTGGATGAATATCTTATAATATATGCAGCCACAAAGAATGCGTGTTCTCCCTTATAAGCTGCTGGCACAATTTTCCTGTGTTTATAATGCTTTTCCTTTCTTTTCTTGTTTGATATACAACCGAACGCATACTTCTACTTTGAGGACCTCCATAATACAGAGTAGAGCTTTTGTAGATTTGTAGTCTCCTTCATTTTTGAATGATCTTAGATAAGTTCTAATTAATGTTATAATTCTCATACTTCTGTTTGATTAATTGAGGATCTCTATAAGCCAGAGTAGCGCCAGATGGAAGACCATAGTCAGCCTTCTCCTTCATTCATGTATGATCTCGGATCATTCCATGTGCACCTTTGAGGAATACGATATGCATAAGTCTAGGTTTTTGCTAAATATGTTTAAAGCCGACAATCCTAAGCGTGGTGCTTGGTAGATTGCTATAAGAAAATTTATCTAGGTTTTAATATTGAATACATTGAGGTCTCATTCATTTTGACCGGTTTATCTTAACTCTAATGTAATGAAATCAAGGATTCCTTCTTACTCCGTTCAGCTTAATGTTGCTGTAATGAAATCCTAGATTCATGTCATTTCGCATGAGTGGTAGTGATTAAACATATATAATAAGTCCAGAGATAACCTGGGTGGTGGTGAATCCCCGTGTTATACATATGTATATGATGAGTGTTCTAAATTGTACTCAATTGTTTCATATATTTATAATTGCATGTAGGTTCATATATGTAAGACTAATGTTAGTTGTGGGCTTGTATTATTGTGGATTGACTGCTCGGATGCTTGGAAGGATCCTCGCAAACATCTTTTTTAGAAAGAGGTGAATTTGTGTTTGTATTATTTGTCTTATGCAAAGTAAGATTTAAAGATTCATCCCTCTAGGAGTCTAGTTTGATATCTATATCTGGAGCTATATAGTATCAGTGTGTAAGAGATTCCTGTAACATTGTAAGATCGACTCTTGTTTGTTTGAATGTACCCTCTAGGAGAGAGGCTTTTCGCATTAGAGGCTTTTGAATGCGAAAGGTGAGATCACTGAGTCGCAGAATGTAAATCTCTATCCAAACCAAGAATATATGATGCAGCACTTGTGGACGTAGCACTAGAGTGGGTGAACCACCTATATTCTGTCTTGATCTTATGTGTGTTATAATTTCATTGTTGTCGTGTAAATGTATATGGTTATGTTTCCTCAAAGGTTGTTTCCTTTTGGTGATTTATTTGGTTCACATGAGTCCCATTGAGTTGTATTATTGTTCGGTTTAGGTGCATACATGTTTATCACGAATGGGGCAAAAGCTTCCGTATTCACGATAGTGGATTTAATATTCGAATACGAACTAATGAGTTAGATACGTTTATTGTAGGAATTTATCATTATAGTGTGCAATTTCTATATTTTTATAGTCACTCCAGTTAGGATAAAAGAAATTGTGCAGTAGTACTTTTATGATAGATGATTGTATATCATATCAAAGTATTTCATGAAGAATTAAGCGAGGAGTTTAATAGCCAATAATTACTCATGATCATTTTATATATGTTTTCTAATAATGTTTAGTACATTTGTGTTCGCATCATTACTTAGTGTGGATGAAGTTGACAAGGAAAGTGAAATGCTAACCATTTAACTAAATAGTACTAAAGCGATATGATAAGGAGTAGATGATCAATATGAAAAGAGTTCTCAAGGTTCCCCTTAAGATACCGAATCGACACATGGGTATGTTATGTCATTATGTTTCATTCTTTGATAATAACTAATATCAAGGAAGTGTATTATAAATAATTGAGGTCTTTTATGTTATTAAAGTGTGATTTGGTTAATGGCTAGAGGAGCAAAAACTTTTATTTTCTCAAAATAACACTAACATATTTATGGATATGTTATAGGCAATGTCGACGTGGGAACACTTCCAACACTGGCTCGGGGGAGGTTTTTGCAGAGTTGACCCACCAATGCGAGATTGCATGCAATTAAACTGAGCAAAACCCTAGTTTATGAAATGAATGCACAATGAAGCCACTGGGCCATGGGGAGATGAGGGAGAGGGCCCCCTAGAGGTAATCGCACGCCAGGAGACCAACGGAGTCGACGGTTTGTCGGTCCGATGTCTGGTTTTCGAGTTATGTCGAGTTGCAAGTCGCATGAAAATGTCGTTCACGCACACTTGATGAATTTCCGTCCGGGAGCCAAAAAGCAAATGGAGCAGGAAGATTACGTGCCATTGGCTCCTGCAAGTGTGTGTGGGAAATGCCGACGTGGGAACATTGCCAACACTGGCTCGGGGAGGTTTTTGCAGAGTTGACCCACCAATGCGAGATTGCATGCAATTAAACTGAGCAAAACCCTAGTTTACGAAATGAATGCACAATGAAGCCACTGGGCCACGGGGAGACGAGGGAGAGGCCCCCCTAGAGGTAATTGCACGCCAGGAGACCAACAGAGTCGACGGTTCATCGGTCCAATGTCCAGTTTTCGAGTTATTTTGAGTTGCAAGTCGCATGAAAATGTCGTTCAAGGACACTTGGTGAATTTCCACCCGGGAGCCAAAAAGCAAACGGAGCAGGAAGATTGCGTGCCGTTGGCTCCTGCAAGTGTGTGTGGGCAATGCCAACATGGGAAGATTTCCACCAAGAAGATTTATTGAAATCTAATCTATTTTATAATTTAAGGCACTTTTAAATATTTGAACTTCCATATTATTTTTGAAAGAGTAGAATATTTCAAGTGGTTATTTCAGAGAAGAATTGTTGAAGAATATGCCACAATAAATTTGCATACCATTGCCTTTGACTTTTAGTGAAAATGAGTTACATTCAAATCATGAAAAGCACCTTTTGTTTTAGTAGTGTCCACCAACTATTTCTTTTTAATAATTATATTATAATAAAATAATATAAAACACAATTTTTAAATACGATACAAGAAATAAAAAAGAGCTCCCATCTCCTTTTTAGCAAAGTCTACTTTATATTACAAACTCTATTATCCTCTGAATCGCCCATGTTCTCTCAAGACTCAAACTACTTTATAAGCAGGTGGTATGCTCTCTTCCACAGACAACAACGACATATTAACTAGCAATTGCCCTAGAATGTGCAATGGGTGTGCATGAGTGAGTTCGTTGAAACCTTGAAAAACATTGTATTGCATTTAGTTTGATTAAATTACACGAGCAAGAACTTTGACATAACTTGTAATGATCATCCAAAATCACAAATTTTAATTAGATACCAATTAGTGCATGCATGTAGTGAGTTCATTGAAACCTTTGAATATAATAGTTTGTTCTTTTGACATAGTGCATTCATGAGTAATAGATAATCCACACAAATCAACACATTAGATTGACACAAGAACACATGGAAACCGAAGAACAAATACAAAGTGAAATGTATCATTCATTTATAAGTGAAATGTCAATGTGCATGTCTCCAAAAGCACATGTATCCAAAAGTACATATATATCCAAAAGTGCAGGTCTCCAAATGAACATGTATATCCAAAAGTATCCAAAAGTACATGTATCCAATGAAGTCAATGTACATGTCTCCAAAAGTACATGCACAATAAAGTCAATGTACATGTCCCCAAAACTGAATGTATCGAAAAGTCCATATATATACAAAAGTATCCAAAAGCACATGTGTCCAAAACTATCCAAAACTATCAAAGCCACATGTACATGTATCCAAATGTACATATATCCCATAAGACACATCAAAACTCAAGCTTCCTCTTGTTCTTTCCCAACGTTGATCCTCTAGGCACATCTCTAGGATCAATGTGCATCTCTGGATCCTGCAAATTAAATATCAATTGTTAAATTCAACTAACTATGTACACTAATACATTAGCTCAACAATTATCAACTGGTGCATGGAAAGTGCATGAAACACTTGGTCACTAAAGGACATCTCACCTCAACTGACAAAGGAGATTGCATTGCTTGTGTAGCAGATGGAGCCGTTGGTTGAACATCCAGGATGGTCGAACCAGGGGGGCCAGGAACTGCTCCTGCTAGTGGTGGCTACAATGAAAAAATGTTGAAATAGTTAGAAATGCATGAATAAACAATAGACAACAATAATAAACTATGTAAAGATAATGTTGAAATAGTTACATACCTGTGTGTGGTCAGTTTCCATTGCAGATGCGGCACTAACTGCTGCATCAACCATCGATGCGAGGTTTTCAGTAGACAACTCGGGTTCCTGATGCAGTAAACATGCAATTCAAACATTAACAAAAATGATTTATGCACTGGATTTCAAGTTAAACAACAAATATCATCGAAGGATAGACATTACCATGGTGTGAGTAAGCCCATGGTCGTGGGTAGCTGGAGTCTTTCTAGGAGTAGAACACCTCACATACACACAACCCTTATTCACGAATGGCCTAGAGGGAGATACAAATCCAGGCAATGGTCCAGATGTCTCGGATGGTGCCTATAGTCAGCAAGTGTTCATGTAGTTAGACATGCATGATTCAACAAACAAACATGTATTTAAAAAATGTCATTTTTAATTGTTTACCTGGAGCCCAGATGTTTCATGGGACAGTATGACCATGGGTGCTACCTCCACATTACCTTTCCCCACTGAAGGATCTGCCATCTGCAAGTTTAATAATAGGTAAATATTAGACCGTAGATAGCATTAATGAACTCAAATGTAAAGTATGTGGAAATTAACAAATTAACAAGTATTAAAAAACTGAAATTTTAAAATGTTTACCTCGGTGTGAGATACGGCAATAGGTTCTATAGAAGATGGGCCTACGAAATGGGTAGCATCATGCCCCCCTATAGAGTCTGGAACATCCGGCTCTGGGGCGTCGCTGCTGGCATAAAGCATCAACTGCAAGTTCACAAAATTAATATATTAGCTCAAACTATATATATGTGTACAAAGACGAAAATAAATGAAGAATTTATTACAATTAACCATCAACATACCTCTCTCAAAAAACCGCTGAAGGCAACATCTGAGGCAATACCATCGTAGGGACGACCACATGATGTGCACTCATGAGGATCAATACTAGGATGGGGATGTGTCGATGATCCTGCACTAGTGGATGGTCCTCATGGTCATGCACTAGTGGATGGTCCTGATGGTCCTGCACTAGTTGATGGTCCTGCATGGTGACGAGCTGGTGTATGTACCACACCAGGGACAGATGTCCCTTCCTCACCCATATGTTGAACCATAGTGCCATGGCGAACAACCGCCCATGCCAAACTAAAAAATGCATCCCGTGTCTGCGGAATAATATGATGTGCAGGTGGGACATATGGCCCAGGAAACTACCTGCGAGGTGTAGGGATAGGGTGATCCTGGTCTCGAAGCTTGGCATTGGGTCGATTTTGGGGCATCCCCCCACCGATCCCCTAAAACTGCAAGATGTCAAAATAGTTAACGTGTTTATGCAACACGAACTCTGCGTACATCTTTCGAAGGAAATATAAGGGAATTTCCCTGTTGTTGTGTGGTGGCATATCAAAAACCATGTACCATCTATCCATCCAGCTATCAACAAATGGTTGAAATATGCACCACTCAATGGAGATATGCGTCCTATTTGCATTTGGTATTTCCCCCGTCCGAGGGTCCCTAAACAATGCAAATATGAGCTCTTTGGATATTTTCAACTTTTTTATTGCATTGTAATCTAGCCCATCAGCATATTGTTGTCTTTTTCTTTCTCTATATGATGCAATATCATATAGTACATTGGTAGACTGTGAAATGGTGTCAACAATTGCATCCAAGGTTGATGCAAGCGAGCGGCGAATCCTGTCATGACCACTAAAAGCTGCACTTATGCCCCTCAATTGGGCAAGCTCAATCAATATCTCGGCATTGGTGTCCATAGCCGCAACTGCAATAAAGACATTAATATGAAAATCATTAGAAACATATACATGGTATATAATGACGTCTCTTCAAAATTGAAAATGTATTAAATCAAACTCAAGTAAGCAATTTAATGGCATTCACTTACATACATTTAAAACTTAAAATTAAACATTTAACAATTAAAAAGTAAGTTAGTTAGATTGGCAAAGAGGAGGAGGAGGAGGAGGAGGAGGAGGATCAGGGCAGTGATGAGTTTGTTGATTCAGGCATAAAGGAGGACTATTGAGTCATTGACAGATGGGATTCTTCCATATTGATCCACTCCTTTTTTGTATTTACTATTAGACTATTCGACTATTAGTCTATCAGTGTATTTGGCATTTTCCAGTGCCCAGTGGCATTCCGACATCTATGTAATACATTTTGATTTTGATGACTTAATGAGAAATATGGTTCCGAGTCTCTGACATGCATCTATGTGTCTCAATGTCTCATTGTGATTTGTGATTGTGAATGACAAATGTGTTGTGATTTGTGAATGATCTACTTTATATTGAATATTTCATATTTGTAATTGTAAATGTAATTTCTATTGAATATTTGTAATTGAAAATGTTAAATTTTATTGGATCTATATGTCTATATTTTTAAATTTTAATATATTTTAAAAATATATTAATTCCGGGGGTCACCGTGTCCTACGTGTCCTAATTTCGGGGGTCACCGTGTCTAGTGGGGACACTCGTGTCCCGTGTCCTCGTGTCGGGTGATTTAGATGGATACATTGTAGAAAGGGGGGAGTTCTATTTTTTTCAATTTTTGGTTGGATTAGGAATTTTTGAGTTTTTGAAAAGGGATTCATTTTAATTATTCACTCATCTTGGTTGAGGGAGATGTGAATTTAATTAGAGATTGGGTTATTCTCAATTTTATCAATATTACAAAACTAGGTTGTTTTAAACAATAAAAAAATAGTAAAATGACAAAAAAATGGTATGGGTGAATGAATTACCTGATTAGATGACAAGCCACCGGTGAATTTGTCTCCCCTCCAGCTAAATTGAGCAACACCGATACTTGAGTGGGCCACAAACCATCCTTGTCCACGGTCTATTTCGCGTTTTTGATGCGTGAGTGCTGTGGGTGGTCAGGAATCATCGAGACTGTGTATTTAAATTGATTTTAGATTTTAATAACGCGTACGCATTTTGCAACTACATAACGCGTACGCATTTTGTAGTTATATAACGCATACGCATTATGGTTACCTATCCTACATGTCCAATGACATGTCAGGCTCGAGTCTTACCATGGCAAGTGCTAAATATCAAAAACGCGTTATGTTTTATGTATCAGGAATGAGTTTTGAAAAAGTAGCATTGCATCAAAAGTGACCCTCATCTTCTTGCACACACCCAAGTGCGGTCCATATACTATTATCCAATAAGTCAATGATAATGCTTATAGGCTATATTTTCCTTTCCATCTTGTTATTTATAATGCAATCAATGTGAGTAAATTAAAACTCTATGAACCTCCCTTGCACGAAGAAGAAGTTTAGTTGACTCATCTTATAGATATTATTCCATATTTCTGATAGCCCCTTACTGAAGAAACGTTTTTGGATATTTGTGCTTGGTCATTGCGGTACCTTCTACATATTGATATCTTGTTATGAAAAAATATTAGATTCCTAATAAGGAAAAGTTGGTTTCCCATTTTGTTTTCCACACTTCTTTCCCTCATCTTGTTGAGACAACTAGGACACTTTTGAAACTAAACATGGATTATTTGATGTATCATGAGGACAACCATTGTGAGGATCACACTACCCCATAATAGTGCACCTCTATAAAATCTAAAAGGGTACAAATCCCTAGGTATATTAATTAGTAAATATATTTGAAAAAGACACAAATTTGTGCTCCAAAAAGTTTGATAGTGATATTTGACTTTCTCATTGTAGACCTCTATACGAGTATTTTTTCTAGCATAATGATAATAAATAGGTTTTGGGTTTTCTTTCTTCATTCTTTTCTATGGTTTTCACATAATCTCCTTTTAGCAAGATGTGATTTACAACATCAGGAGCTCAAAAAATATATATTCTAATCATCTTGAAGGAAAAGAGAGTGTTGTAGTGTTAGTTTTCTCTCACTTAGTCGATGCAATGGTTGACTTGTAGTTGATCCCTCACAAAACGTACTATGGATTTTTCTTAATCTTGATAATTGACTCCTAGGGATAACCATCATTTGCAACTCCAATGATGCAAGGGATAGAATAGATGTCTAGCTCATTAGTTAGTTCATGAAATTCTAGATGTCCCTTGGCTTACATGTGGGGTTTTGAATGTGGTAGAATGCCAAGAAGTCAAAGAAGTTTCATTTATTCACACCTTGCAATTAGCAAGTAAACAATATAGATTGCATTGAATGCATAGCATGTGATTTATAAATCTAAGTGAAACAATTGAGAGGATTCATTGACAATTTGTTTCACTTTGACAAACTTTATGAAAGGACCTAAGAGGATCTACTAGTAGCATCATCACACCCTTCTCTATGAGAAAAACTAATTTACTTTCATTCTAGTAAGGGTTTCTTAATTCATGTTGATTACATAGCGACTTTGTCATACTATCAATCCATATTGTAATATCCTTTCTTTTATTCCCATATTATTGTTTTTTTTGTAATTTAATATTGTACTCATTTACTGATGATGGATGTCATGGTGGTGCCTTAGGAACCTAAAGGAAAATAAACTGCTAAGGTTCACTTGATGGTCTAAAGCTCTTAGGTATCATCTTAAATAGAGGTAAAATAATAAAATAAGGAAACTAATTAGTAGCATTGTTTTTTTTAAGTTAAATAAAGTTAAATGATCTCCATAAGTATCATACTCATCTTAGTCAGAGCATTAAATGCCAAAGATTTGAATCCAGGGAAACCTAGTTACTATTGATGGTGTTATTTTTGGTTCCTTAAGAAGTTTAAACAAAAGTGAACTACAAAGGTCCATGTCTTGAACTAAAATTCTTAGTGTCGTCATCCTAGAATTACCATAGGGGTTATTATGTGCAATCCTTCTTTTAAAATAAATACAGGAATTCCTATAAATATCTCTTAACACAAGCTAACCTTGATCCTCATTAAAAAGACAACCAATCATCTCAGATATGATTGTTGTAGTAATTAAGTGAATAATATATGAAATGGATTAAGGTTTCGTTTACAAGTTGTCCTTTATCCCTATGAACAAATTTAAGAATTGTTCTGTATGAATATATGTGTATATTCTCTCATGATTAAATTTAAGAGTGTAATTATCTATATTATATTAAAGCATGCTATTTCCTTTAAAATATATGCTTTACGTGGGAGCACCTTAACCTTAATAAGAGCATTACCCCAGTAGCAAACAAGGGAGGAGTGGTTCGTGGACTCACTTTGAGTTTTCGAGAAGGACGTGTGCGCCAAGCCTTTTTATTTTTTAATATGGCTATCTCGGTGAGAGAAAACTGGAGTTAGGCTGCGCTTCTATCGGAAATTTGCCCCAGGTGTTACATAGAGCGTTCTATGTATTGCCATATGGTAGCATGAAACAAAAGGAATATTATTCTTCCTTTAGTGGAGTCTTACTGGAGATCTTGGGGGAAAACGCAGACGGATTTTCCAAAGCGAGAGAGCCAAATTCTTTATATTATTTATATGTGTTTTGCATAAGGCATTGGGGCGGCTGGACTTGAGATGTGGTGTTAAAGGGAAGGGACATTTCCCATGGAGCCTGATCCCAAATTGTTTGCTCCCATTTTTGTAGTTTCTATGTTGGGGTGGGTTGGCTCTGTGTGAGCGATCCCAAGTTGAAAACTGTGTGTAAATTCTGTTTATATACGTTTTTCGTGTAAGGTTATAGTCGATTGGAGAAAACTCATCTTTCCTTCTGATAGAATATCTGTTTTCATATATATTCTGTTTGCTGCTATCAAGAGGGTTTGTAGTGTTGGTTCCGGATTAAAAATAACCCATGCTCGGGCATTCAGAGTTTTGCTTGAGACGGTGATAAGGAGAAATAATAATAAGATTCAGTAAGAAGCTGTAATCATGGTATGTGAAGTAGATTGGGAGGATGCTAAACATTTCCAATGCATATTTCTGGTAGGAGGTTCCATTTATTTGTATGCAAAGCAAATCAAGAGAAAGTTAACTACACTAGCGTTGATCCCTCGTAAGAGCTCTGTTTATTTCTATAAGTGAACTAGATAAGGAGAATGCGAATGAATCAGAGTAGATTCCTGGTATAAAGATCAATTATTTATTTATTACTTGGAATAGAAATATCTATGTTAAACATTAGTGTGATCCTTGTATAACGATCTAGTATTATTTAATTATTTTGAATGGGAAATCTCCGTTAAGCACCAGCGTTGAATCCTGGTATAAACATCTAAACTATTCGTTTAACGGATTAGAGAAATTTTGTTGATTTCAGTGTTCCATATAAATAATGGGCATTAGCTTACATCTATTAACTCCAGCGCAGACCCTATAAGTCTTAGAGTGTTTTCGGTGTATTGATGTAGTGCCTTAATGTTGCATTGATCCCTTTGGGAAAGCCCTGTAATCTCTGAAAAATGTATGTCTGTGTTTGATCCTTTAGGGTTTATTTCTTTTTTAAATTTTGGTTATGATCTGCCTTAAGAACGATTGTAGGATCTATGGGAAATAAATTTTGGGATCTTGGTATTATGAGACAGCGATCCAGTGCTGGTGAAGGTGCTTTTAAAATTGTTGAACCCCGTCTATAAACTTAGTAACGCGCATCATCCATAAAGAAAACTTTGTAAGCGATCATGCTTCGTAATTAATCCTGCTTTGTTAAAGTTCCTTTGGGTGCAAACGATCAAGGTACTTTTCCTTTTATAGTCTACGTAGACCCCCTGCAACTTGGATAGCACCCAGCTCCATGGAGATTTCTGTGAGCAAACATAGATAGGGGTAGATTTTATTTCCTTCCCCACCTATCAGCTTTGTTGTTTAATATTTGAAAGAACGTTTGCATTGGACAATTAATGGATTGACTCTGATCTTTTCTCTTTATCGATTGTTGTATTGAAATTGTTTTTTTAGTCATCAACATGCACAGTGATTTTAGTATTATCTATAGGATTGGATTAGGAGGAAAAACCTTGCATATTAATCAGAGTTAATAAGTCGTATGCACCCTCCATTTATAAATATATAGTTATATATAAAAGATTATTCAAAAGTACAAGTTGTGTACTCCTCTAGAAAAGAGTAAAGTACTTATGTTATATATGTAAGCAGAGGCTCAATGGGCATCAATGGGAAACCTTGGTTATTTCCAGGTTTGTAGATGATTGGGAGGCTTGGAATAAGTCGAAAAGAAAGTAGCACATAAATTACGACAACCATTGAATTGCAGATTGTAATTCCTTTGATTTTTAAATAATATATATGACAACTCCTCCTGTGGACATAGCCCAAAGGTTGGGTGAACCACATTTATATTTGTCTCTGTTGTGTTTCAAATTCGTGTGATTGGTGTGATTTACTTGATGAAATATGTACATTCATATCTTGTGGTTGCAATTAATGTGATTTACTTTATGAAAGATGTACATTAATATTAAGCTCAAGTGATGCCTTCATAGGTTTATTTCATGTAGGATATTTAAAAGGGGATGTTACAACTACTTTAGTAATTGACATAATTGGGTATGTTACAATAGTCAAATGAGATATTTTATATTACTAACTTGTGAAGTTGGTCAATGTTATGTTCTCAACATAAGACCAGCATTATATGGAGATGTTACAAGGTCCTATGCATGTAGAATCCACTATAAGAGGATGGTCCTCTAAACACCTTATGATGACTATATTATTAATGATTGATTGTAAGGAGAATTCTTTTAAATTCTTATAAAATATGGTTTGAGTTTATATTTTGGGGATGTTACATATGGTATTAGAGCATTAGGTTACAACACTAGGGCCTAATGAGCTCAACATGCGATAAGTAAGTATGAAGGTTGTTAAGTTGACTAATCAATTGTTTTGTTTCATTTTGGATGCATGGATTGTACTGGAGGAGGGGAAAATGAATCTCCAAGCTCGACTTCAAGTTTCTCCCTCCAGAGCACAGGTTGCAAACACTTGGGCTTATTGGGCTCAATTGGAGAAGAACAAATACAAGTTGGTTGGACTAGAAAAGGAGCTGCATTCTATAAGCCAAGAATAAAATTTTCATTTCCAAAGAATCATCAAGAGGTAAGCGACAAAACTTCGTGGAATTGCAAGTAAGTACGTACGAGTTTACTGAAGAGTTATAATTAGAGTATCTATTTGTGAACATTGCATAAGTTCATTTGACATTTGAATGATCTTCTATGGATAACACTAGACGATGAATATCTCCTCACCCTTTACAATTAGTTTCATTGAATGACAAGAAAGTACTCTTTTAATTAGTTAGATTATTGGAGTTAAGTCTTATGAAATAAGTACTTGCAAGGGAGTAAAAGAAGGTATTGGAAGTGATGAAGTTTATAATATAAAAAGACCCTTCTAAATTCTGTTAACATGATAGTTCAATTTAAATGTTTATTGCCACATCTTACGTTTCTTGTTATCGTCGATAGTTGATATCTTTCAGTTTCAACAAATTCGAATAAGTATGGTAGATGCATGTTATGGACTTAGATAATTAATCGATTTGATTGAACCAATGGTCCAGATTTCCAAATATAAGATGCAGATGGACCTTAGATCTCTTAGAAAGACCCATTAAGTTTCAGTTAAAAATCCATTAAGCTTGAATTATTTGGTATGGTCTAGGGTTCCGGCCAAGTTCCTTTCTATATATAGGAGGCTACTTTAAAAATTTATTAATAGTAAGTTCTGTAAAAGGGCATGTTGCAGAAGGAATCAACGGGAATAAGTATCCAATAGAGGTATCTGTTCTTTTAGTTATGATGGAAGCATAGTCATGTTAATGATAGATTTTTGTTCCTTAATACAATATACATTATATTACAGAGGTATAAATTAGGAACTATTGGTTTTGATAGTTGTGCTAAGCTAATATTTCATAAGGATTATAGCCTTGATGGACTTAGACATGTAGATTCTGGTTCACAAAGAAAATTAACTTTAATAGTGTGAATTTCTATGACTAAGAAATAGTTATAATTTCTTTAAAAGAGTATATGTGTTTTCTAAGTAGTTAAAGTAGATGCATATGATAAAAAAAATGCATGAGTGCATTTTTATATTCCTTATTTTAGTGATCTCTACTGGGAAAGTTAGGATACTTGAGTGGTTGTCATAAAAGTTGTGTTCGACATTTATGAAATGGAAGTATACATTATATGCATGTGCACTTGACTACCTATTTCATTATTTTTCATAAGATGTTGAGTGTAGTACTAATATGATTTAAATACAAGTAGACTTGTACCTTGTCATAAGAGGAGCATATAATAAGTAGGTATTGGGCCTCCTGTATAAAGGTATGCGATTATCTTGATAAAAGTGTGCAAATATATATATATATATATATATATATATATATATATATGTAAACAATGTGTTAGTACTTACATGATATTAGTACGTACAAGGAAAAGTTGTATAAATAAAATAGGAATCGTGTGAAAAATGGAAAGATATAGCAGTTATGAGACTAAATGAATTAAGGTTTTAATCCTAGTCCCTGGATTTCATGAGAAAGGAAGGAAGTTACAAATGAAATAAACTCTCACTAGCTCTTACTATGTGTCATGATTTATTTTGTTATTTGATTATACTATCTTAGGATGATGTGGTGTATTGTGTATTGGTGGCATATTTCAGATTTAGGTTATTACAGAGATTAGTATAATGAAGAATGAGTTACATCAAAGGAAAATATATGATCATGGAAATTCTCCTTGTGGGATATTTCTTCTTATGTATATTGACGATTTATTAACCACCAGAGTATATAATTTGTTGAGATTAGAGATAACTGGATATGACTAAAGTGTATGTGAGAGAATGAAGTATGAAATACAACTTTCATATACAAAAATCCATGAAGTTGAAGTTGGCATAGTTAAAAGTAGTAACATGAAGAGGGTTACTTATTATGTCAAAATTAAGAAAGAAACACCTATATGCTTAAAGGTGAGTTACCATGAGTAGTTAAATAGGATACAGATCCTTATTAAATGGTTTGTGATAAACAGAGGTATTTGACTCTTCCAACATGGGTACATACCAGTTTCGTTGTTTTACTCGCAAAAGTTTAAGTAAGAAAAGAATTTTCATTTTAGATAATAAAGTATAAACATTATAGTCAGAATGATGATCATATTTTTATGCACAAGAAAAGATCTTCTTACAAATATTTTATCTTGTTACCAACAGGTGATTTTGAATTTGCCAGATGGTCAAAAATTTTGTAGAGTTTGTGGAAAGACAAGAGCATAAATGTTCTGCATGGTAAAATAAGGAGTGAGGAATTAAGATTCACATCACAATTTATTCTTTTAAAAATTTTATTGTTGAACAAAGCACTCGACCCAGATTGTTCAGAGTAATCGTATGGGTACAAAATGTAATATGACGAAATAAATTGATTAAATTGAAAGAGATTTTTCTAGACTCAAGCAAGGTGGCTTGGGGAAAATAAATTCTGGAACTCAAGAGAGAAGGCTTGAGGGGAATTGTGTAAAAAATGTTGTAATGGCACTGAAATACTCCCTAAAATCAGGGATTGAACAACCACTAGGATTCTTGAAGAATCGGCTGGCTGTAAGACCTAGGCAAGCTATAAAGAAAATGTATATGTGGGAGGCAGGACGCTGCTTAGTATGCATGAAAAAAAAATGTTTGTTGCGTGAGCACTAAGGTGTTAGGAAAGACATGAAAGAAATGTTTGCTGCGTGAGCACTAAGGTGTTAGGAAAGACATGAATGAAATGTTTGTTGCGTGAGCACTAAGGTGTTAGGAAAAACATGAGAGAAATGTTTGCTGCATGAGCACTAAGGTGTTAGGCAAAACATGAGAGAAATGTTTGCTGCGTGAGCACTAAGGTGTTAGGCAAGGCATGAGAGAAGGGATTGCTGCGTGAGCACTAAGGTGTTAGGCAAGAATTTCCTAGATCAAGTGAATGTTGTTTGTTGATTTAGTCAACAGTATACAATCACGGAGCGCTAGATTTATTCCATATATTGCAAGTGATATGTGCAATAAAGAACTCATGATTTACGTTTCTGAGTTTGATTATGAAGTTGATGACAAGTTGTTACTAAACATTGTTTCTTTTGAATTCTAGTTTTGTGGTAAAAAAAAAAAAAAAAATTATTTTGGTGTTGAGTGAATACACTCTCGATCACCTCGACTATTCTAAATCAATGTTGAGCATAAGCTTTGGAGCACATGGACTAGTTTATGATATGTTTTGATTAAATTAACAGTCTCCACCCTTGGAGAATTGAATTTGTGTATTGTAACATCTCCATAAATTTTTTTTTCTTTTCTTTTCTTTACTGTAACTGAATGGTTCTCTATTAACAAAGACTGAAACCAACAAATAAAGATCATTCGTGCACTGGATCATGCTTAACTGCTTACTCTTGTAATCCTTCCTACTGGTAGAGGAGTATAATGGTTGTCATGCCGCTTACTTAGCTACGGCTAACAACGCTCCGTATTTAATGTGCAGGTATACCTATATTACCGGGATTTCTTCAGGGACGCAGGGAAGAGGATTATTAATTAGAAGTGACTCATTCTGCAGGTTTAAATACAATATGTGTGTTCATAAGTTCTCTTATTTATCCCATAATATAGGTAAGGATGTGAGGTTAATGAATCCCACCAAGGTAGGGATCACTCCATGTTTGTTGTAAAAATAAAAGGTTCCTTGTGTAACCCAAAACCACCCTATAATGTGTCTCAAGGGAATTTAAATGTTTATAAATTCGAGGTCCTCAAATTCCATGATCTCGTTTGTAAAAGATAGCCTGGTGTAACTCTTTTTCTTTTGCAAGTCCTATGCCATGACTACCCGACCCATTGAAATGTAAAACATTTGTATACCAAGCTTGACTACGTGAATTTCTGGCCACGATAGGGATACTATGCCTTGGTAATGAAAACCTTTAATTAATCTTTATGGAAGTTTACCCTTTTGATATGTATATCCAATGCGGTTATTCACATGGTGGTGACTAGGCTAAAAATTATCTGTTGTAAACAACTTTCACTGTTCCAGCTTGGAATCAAGGTTGTAATTTTTCCACAATCCTGTAGTCTAAGCTTCACGCGGGGATTTGACATATCCAGCATGGTACCTTACTACTTAACTCGGTCATTAAGAAAGAATGGTTCACAGCTCGAGATATGGTCTTGATGCCTGCCAGCAAAGCCCATCGTAGTACTGAGTCAGGTGATACTTATTAAACGTAATGAATGAGGAGGTGACAGTACCCCGTACTCAGCATTGGTTTCCTGGTTTCCTGAACGAGCCAAATACAAAAAATGTTACAACTCTTTACTACTATTCGGGCATGGCTGTTTGCCTCTCCAGTATTGGGGCTGAGGCACCTTACAGAAAGTTGAAGCAGCAACGATGGTTGCTAGTCAGGAAAAACAAGGATGAGCACGCGCTAGACTGTTACCTGATGTTTTTTACAAGGAAAGAAAACCCGTAGCAGAGACTATTGCTGGATAGTAGCTCTCAATTTATTTCATGAAGGAGCCAAGTCAAGGAACTCTGTCGCAGAGGTAGGAATTCTTATCTAATGATGCAGACTTTCTTTATCTGGTACAAAATGTCAACTTTCCTGGTTACTAAAGTTCTTTATGGTGTTAGTGGCAGGGTTTGTCGATCCCTCTAGGTGCTGGGCGAGTTGGGTCTGCTACTTCCGGTAAGCAGCATCGCTCCATATAACCTTCACCATTGCATGGAAGGATTTTGAGTGGGGACCTCATCGGTATTGGTGGAACCAGGGTTTAGTAATAGATAGTTTTTTTTTTTTTCTTCTGAAAGAAGTTTTTCCAGTTTTTGTTTTGGGCTTCATCGCCAGGTTTTCAATGTAATAAATTTCAGTATGAAATGTTGGCCTTTTTATTAAGACTTTTGATCGAAACCAGGAGTTGGGACTTGTAATTTCTTTAATGTTTGTGTCAATATGCATGTGGTTTGGCTTCCCTGCCAGGGTTTCGATGTAATGATTTTCAGCACGAAATGTTCACTATTTAAAAGGCTCTGGCTGGAATACTGTAACTGGAATTTATTTTGTTTAAAGTCTGAAAAGTTCTGTCTCTAATCGTGATATAAAAGTTAATAGCTGGAACAACAACTCTCATGCACAAATACAACCTTCGGGGTTTTCAGGCCAAACAACCATGACTGCCAAGATCGAACCCTACCTGGATGTAGTATGCTGCAATACAATACTTAAGGGTTCAAAAGATAGGAAGTCTCTAGTCGTTGAGAACTATACCAGATGTACTGTTCCCATATCTCAAACATTAACTGTTCGTGTTTCCCTTATTTAATCTGTAGTTTGCAGTATGCCTTTTTAAATTTCAATGGAGTCTGAATTCCTTAACGTTTTCCATATTTAGCCTGTAGTTTGCAGTATGCCTTTTTAAATTTCGATGGAGTCTGAATTCCTTAACGTTTTCCAGATTTAGCCTGTAGTTTGCAAATGCCCTTTTGGAACTGCGATTGAGACTGAATCCATTTTTATAATGTCTTTTCTTAAAATGAAAATTAAATTCAATCCCAGAGATTTATCGTGGGATATGATTATGTAGATATTACCATTTTTTCTTTTTATGCGACCCCGGGTCAACTATATCGCTGTGCTTCTACGATGAGGGAATTATAGAGGAAGATTTTGGGATTGAATCAACCTCACGGTACCACCAGAAATTTAACTAGGTTAACCCTAAAAAATATACGATTTTTGATCTAAATGTTTCCTATTGTACTATCGAGAACTCACATTTAAATGCATGATAATATTATTAAAATCCTGAAAATTCCTTCACAGAGGTATTTAGACTGAATATAATACTTCTAGAATCCACTGAGACCGTCAAGCCTAAGTCGAGAGTTATCTACAATTAAAATCGACCTGTAAGAATGGAGTCGATATTGAAATTGACATCTGAAAGGAGTAAAAATTGAACTATTAAGGTAATTGAAACCAGAAGAATAGAATGAATCTAAAACAACCTTTTATTACTATTTCCATAATACATAGTTATACAAATGTAAATTTCTTAGAACTAATACGTAGTTACACAATGGGATTTTCTCAGGTCTAAGGTAATTCTACTTTTTATGTCAACGGGTAATTCTGGTAAAATAACTGGAATGAGTTTATTCCACGGATGTTACTAAACATTATATACTTATAACAGATCCGACATTAATAAAAGAAATATAACAATAGATTAACAGAAGATGCATAGAAATCTGTAATCTTGAAACTCTGTTTTCTCAGATCTAAGGTAATTCCACTCTTTATGTCAACGAGTAACTCTAGTAAGACAACCGGTACGAGTTTATTCCATGGATGTTACTAAACATTCTATACTTATAACAGATCCGACATTAATAAGAGAAAAACCTAACAATAGATTAACAGAAGGTGCTTAGGAAGCTGTAATTATAAAAACCTGGAAACTGGTCAACCGAATGTAACAGGAACAACCACGTTCCTCCCAACCATAGATTAGATACAGACTCCAAGTCTATCCGTAATCACCCCCGAGCCAGATACATGCATAGGAAGTGTGGACAGTTAGCCTCAAACTCAGTCGTGTTTCCTGAACCCCTTGCCTAACACAAAGTGCTCACACAGCAAGTGTAATTCTCTTCGGCATACTCAGCAGCGTCCTGCCTCCTCACATATGCCATCCTTTTATAATTTGCCTAGGTCTTACCATTAGCAGCCAATTCCTCATGGAATTTTTGCAGCTAATCAAATCCCTGATTTTCAGGGTGTGTCTAGTGTCTTAAATACACTTCTGACACTTGTTCTGGTTTCCCAGAGGCTAACTCTAACTTGTCCCCCACTCCTCCATGCATGATCTCCTCATTTAACTTGGCTGTTCCTGCTCATCCTTGGATTAAAATAATAAAAAAAATTTCTCACAACAGTCCTTCTAGGACTTAAATCAGCCGATTTTTCCATCTGGCCTCCTTATTGAATAATCTCAAAAATGCTAAAAAAAATACTATATATATATATATTTATAAACATATATATATATTTTAAAAATCGAACATAATGTCTTTCATCATTGGGGGAGGGACGTCACATCCTTGCCCCCTTATTGTGAACACTGTCCTCAGTGTTCTAGTCTTCTTCCATCGGTTCTGGGAATAGATTCGGGTACTTTTCTAGTATGTCGCTTTCCAATTCCCAGGTTGCCTCCTCAGGGCTAAAGTGCTTCCATTGGACCTTTACCTGAGCGATGGCTCGGTTCCGAAGTACTGTTTCTTTCCTGTCCAGAATGCGTAAAGGTTCCACTTGAAATTCGCCTTCTGGAGCCTCCTGTATCACATTCCAATCAATAATATGAGTGGGGTCATGAATATATTTTTTCAGTAACGAAATGTGAAAAACATTATGAATTTTTAAATATGCCGGTAATGCCAGTTTGTAAGCTATGGGTCCGATCCTTTCAAGTATTTGGAAGGGTCCACAGAATCGTGGTGCCAGTTTAGTGCAACTCCCTAACCGAAGTGAGCTTTTCTTGGGTTTAACCCGCAAGTACACATGTTCTCCAACTGAGAATGTTAAAATTCAATATGCTAAGACAGAAAATAGCAGCATTACATTCCATTTCACAATAATAGCATATACAGGATCACTGAAGAAACAACAAGCACAGCATAAACACAAGAGACAGAGATTTATCTTGGGAAACCCTCATGGGGTAGAAAACCCAGCAAAGCTTCCTCAATATAGATGACCAGCAATATACAAAGATGAAACCCTGAGACATGATCTCCTCCTCCACAATAGCAGACCTCTCCTCCACAAGTGCGCTATCCTCAAGTGTGTGAGTGTATCAAATGAGGAACACACCTCCTCTATTTATACACTACTCTGATATGTATTTTACACAAGTACATGTAGGCTCGTATTTAACCATTAGGTTAAATACCCCATTATAACTGACTGGGATGACCCCCACATGGTGGGTCTAATAACCCTAGTTACCACACCCAACTCGGAGGAATAAACATCTCCGGATTTATAGTATAATCACATCGGAGGTATGGAACATCTCCGGAATAAATAATATACAAATATAATATTCTTTGAAGTTACAATATTTCAACACTCCCCCTTAACAAGAAGGATATTATAACAGTATCTGCACGAGCAAGGAGTCATCAACATCATACATGATACATCTATAAATCATTGGAAGCTTTCTCAACATCATCAGTAACTCAAGCAGTTACTGGAACATCTTCAATACTGGAACATCAACATCTTCAGTACTGAGTCTTTATCTTCTGCAGCACTCGAACAGCTACAACAACATCAACATCTGGATCCTCACGATCATCAGTATCGTCATCTCATGATCATCAGCATCGTCATCACACGATCATCAGCATCGTCATCACACGATCATCAGCATCGTCGTCACACGATCATCAGCATCGTCATCACACGATCATCAACATCGTCATCTCACGATCATCAGTATCGTCATCACACGATCGTCAGCATCGTCATCAACACAGGTATCCATAACAATACAAGTATCCACATCATTAGTACAAGTATTCATGCCAATACAAGTATACATATCATCAATACAAGTATCCATACTGATACAAGTAATCACATCATCAATACAAGTATCCATACCGATACAAGTAACCACGTCATCAATACTAGTATCCTACCGATACAAGTAACCACATCATCAATACAAGTATCCTACCGATACAAGTAACCACATCATCAATACAAGTATCCTACCGATACAAGTAACCACATCATCAATACAAGTATCCTACCGATACAAGTAACCACATCATCAATACAAGTATCCTACTGATACAAGTAACCACATCAAAAATCACTTTCTCGGAGACCATACGTCTACGGATCAATTCAAGGACCGAAGTTCGGGGATGATACAATCCCCACTTCTCGGAGACCATACGTCTATGGATCAATTCAGGGACCGCAGTCCGGGGATGATACAATCCCCACTTCTCGAAGACCTCACGTCTACGGATCAATTCAGGGACCTAAGTCCGGGGATGATACAATCCCCACTTCTCGGAGACCTCACGTCTACGGATCAATTCAGGGACCTAAGTCCGGGGATGATACAATCCCCACTTCTCGGAGACCTCATGTCTACGGATCAATTCAGGGACCTAAGTCCGGGGATGATACAATCCCCACTTCTCGGAGACCTCACGTCTACAGATCAATTCAGGGACCTAAGTCCGGGGATGATACAATCCCCACTTCTCGGAGACCTCACGTCTACGGATCAATTCAGGGACCTAA
This sequence comes from Larix kaempferi, assembly GCA_027924585.1. Lineage (NCBI taxonomy): Eukaryota > Viridiplantae > Streptophyta > Pinopsida > Pinales > Pinaceae > Larix > Larix kaempferi. The sequence continues at coordinate 22,621 of BSBM01002230.1, read as the reverse complement.
ATCCGGGGATGATACAATCCCCTCTTTTCGGAGACCATACATCTACGGCTCTCTTTATGACTGAAAGTCCAGGGATGATCCAATCCCCTCAACTGTCCACTAAGGACTTCATTCTCGGAGACCTCACGTCTACGGCTCTCTTTAGGACTGAAAGTCCAGGGATGATCCAATCCCCTCAACTGTCCACTAAGGAATTCATTCTCGGAGACCTCACATCTACGGCTCTCTTTAGGACTGAAAGTCCAGGGATGATCCAATCCCCTCAACTGTCCACTAAGGACTTCATTCTCAGAGACCTCACGTCTACGGCTCTCTTTAGGACTGAAAGTCCAGGGATGATCCAATCCCCTCAACTGTCCACTAAGGACTTCATTCTCGGAGACCTCACGTCTACGGATCAATTCAGGGACCTAAGTCCAGGGATGATACAATCCCCACTTTTTGGAGACCATACGTCTACGGCTCTCTTTAGGACTGAAAGTCCAGGGATGATCCAATCCCCTCAACTGTCCACTAAGGACTTCATTCTCGGAGACCTCAGGTCTACGGCTCTCTTTAGGACTGAAAGTCCAGGGATGATCCAATCCCCTCAACTGTCCACTAAGGACTTCATTCTCGGAGACCTCACGTCTACGGCTCTCTTTAGGACTGAAAGTCCAGCGATGATCCAATCCCCTACCTGTCCACTAAGGACTTCATTTTCGGAGACCATACGTCTACGGATCTATTCAGGGACCGAAGTCCAGGGATGATACAATCCCTACCTGTCCACTAAGGACTTCATTTTCGGAGACCATACGTCTATGGATCTATTCAGGGACCGAAGTCCAGGGATGATACAATCCCTACCTGTCCACTAAGGACTTCATTTTCGGATACCTCACGTCTACGGCTCACTTTAGAACATGTGTTCAAGGATGATACAATCCCCACATGTATTCTCATCAATACAAGTACAAGTATCCTCAACCATACACGTACATTAATCAATACATGTGTCATCAAAAGTATGTATTCTTACCAATACATCTTATCATCAAAAGCATGTATTCTCACCAATACATATAACATCAAAAGCATGTATAAGTAAAACTAAGTATTCTAAGTATACGAGTCCTAAATCTAAATATTTCTAAGTATCTAGGTGTAGAGAACAGGTTACCTCATCATCGACCTTGTTGTTCGATGAGACAATCTCATCATCAGTGACTATACTACTCCCCCTTTCGAGGAGGGTCCTTTTGAGCTACACCAAGCTTGTCTCGAAAGTATTCAAATTTCACTCGAGACAGAGGCTTGGTTAGTACATCGGTAACCTGTTACGAATTCAAACTTTATAGTTCCTTTCTGTGTCATATCTTGATTGTTCCCTATGTTCTTTGACTTATCATGGAACACTGGATTCTATGTCATCTTGATACAACTCTATTTGTCACATAGGATCACAGTTGGTTCTATCTCTAAGTCAAACAATCCTGAAGTCAAACTTCTTCACAACTAGCAGAGCAAGCAGCCATATATTCTACTTGTGCTGAGAGCCACACTAGACTGCTTCCAGCTAAACCACGAGATCATGGCTAATCCCAGACAATAACATCCTCTTGATGTGTTCTTCTTGTCTGATACACTTTCTACCCAATCAGCATCTGAGTAGCCATCTGAAGTCATGATCTCCAAGATAGCATAGATCAAAGTCTATCGTATCCTTTATGTGCCTCATCACATGCTTTGCAACTCTCGGGTGAACACATCTATTTTCCACTAGATACTGACTCAAGGTGTTCACAACAAAGCATATATCTAACCTAATATATGTTAGATACATCAATGACCCAATAATTTGACTGTACAGAGTTATATCCACTAACTCTGATAAGTCATCTCCTAACAGTTTCAAGTTGGAATCCATAAGAGTGGCCATTCCATCATATCAAGTCTTCTCAATATTTCTCAGCATACTTTCTCTGGTTGAGAAAGGTTCCTACTGAGCCTTTCCATACTTCCAGACCTAGGAAGTAATACATTAATCTAAGATATTTTATTTTCTTTTCTACAGTCATCTATCTGTGCCATCTCTCATCAGATGGGTCTACTGATATGAGCCTCAACATCATTCCAACTCTGTGGTGAGTTCCTTCTTGCATCCATGTCATCTGTGTATAAAAACCATATTCAACCTTGTAGCAAAAGTTGAGATCCACATCACCCGTGGTGATCATTAAGCTCATCAATTGATTATCGATCCTGGGTACCCATACAGAACCTGAATCACACTTCTTCTTTAATTACACCATTAAGAGAAAGGTTTTATATATCCACTTGGAACAAACATCTCATCATGATTCTCTTTCTCTTTTCTAAGAGAATCTTCTAGCCACAAGCCTTCTATAGTGTGTTTGATTTGTAAATCCTTTTGTTGAACATCCATCGCTTGTTCATCATTCATCATGATTTTTCCTACAAATCAAAATTAGGTACATGATTAGTAATACTTCATAATCATCAAATCATATTGACATGATAACCTATTATGCATACAGATATCATTTACATAGTTATGCAACTATCTTGACCAATACTTTGGCACAACACTTTCCCATATCCTGTATGCATACAGTGGCTATCTAGATGCCTTCCATCTCTACCAGAACATACTATCGAGAGTGTGCACAACTCTCAGCATGTCAGCAAAGAGGTTTCATTCTAGACAAGCAACAATGGAATGTTTGTCCAACTTACCAATCATATGCATATTAGTAGTATACTGTTCAATGTTCTATGAATATTTACACTTAGCATGATATGTTATAGGAATACAAATATGCATACAACCTATTACAGGCAATATCATTTACTATTTCAAATAACAACTCAAATACTTATCTTTTATGTTTGTGTGGTTGCCTCCCGCTTGATCTTCTGTATGTCTTTTGAACTTCTATTCATTCTGTACCAGTGTTCATGCTCAAGAGTCATCCTCATGATCTCATACACAAACATACACTCATTAGTATATTCTATAAACATAATCTTGAAAATGTATAGTCATGATTAATAAACATTAGTATTCAAGATTTCAGGGAAGTCTTCTTTTACTCATGCATATCATCAATCAAGATAAAAGATATAATATGCATAATCCCTTGATTACTAACTTTATGAATAAGCATAACCAATCATTCCAAGTATACTTATATAAGGGATCCTAACACAAGGTAAGATTCATGGGAAACATACCTGGATTAGTATACCTACTTGGTTATGTACAACATACCTAAACAATCTCTTCAATGATTTAGAGATCCTGAGCTAGAACCTGCATGTCTCATAGGTTAAGCATAATATAACAAAGTCATACATACCTCGTAAGTAGAACAAAGATTATGGATGAGTCTTTGTCTTCATGTTTTCATGGTCATGGAGCCTGATTTGTCTTTTGTGATGTACCAGTATCTTGTTAGTAGACAACATCAACCTCACACAACATCATAATGCATTAGTACAATCATAAGTGTCAACACCCCAACCAATGAATATCTTCTATCATGCATTCATAATTTTGTTAAGGTGATACAACAAATCTAAAATCAAGATTGTACTAACCGTAATAACATGAAGACAAACATACCATAAACTTAATCATGAACAAATCTCAAAACATACCTCGATGAGTCATACCTGTCGAGATCGCTTGTAATCTCCTTATGTAAAGCCTTAGCCTCATCTCCCTCTAAAACAGTAACTTCACTTATGCAGGTGACCAATCCATCTTCTTCTAGGATTAACCCTATCCACTTGATTTGCAAGAACTGGACCTGGAGCTGGATATGGGTTTGTCAGAGAAACCCCAAAAATTCAAACTTTGAATTTCAAACTTCCGAAAGGATAGAAATATGCGCCTTGATGAGCTGATCAAACTGATATATTCAGAATTTGAAAACTGCAAAGTTTCACTCCTCAATTTTGCCTTTGAAACTTCCGGATTCACTGGACGTGACCCTGAACTGGGGTTTGGTGAATCCCACTCTTCTTCCCAATCAAAATGTTTGATCCAAAGCTCTAAGCTTCTATTTTTCTGAGGAGCTTCCAGCCATGGTCACAGATTTCAAAAATTCCCATTTTTACAGAAGCCCTAATTTTCCACTTTTCTGATCAAAGTCCCGAACTAGGGTTTGATCAAGCCCGGCCTTCTGCCCAACCAAAAAATCTGATCTTGGTCTCTAAATTTCTATTTTGATGAGTAGCATTCAGCCGTGGTCTCCGTTTACAAAAATTCCAACTTTCTTCAAAGCCCTAAATTCCGAAAGCCATGAATGAAGGTACTCAAAAATAATTATGTTTTGACAGAAATATGTACCTAATTGTTTCTAGTGTAACTCCAAACTTTTCAATCCACAAGGTCTGAAAAAGTTTTTTGAGATAGCCTGACCTGTTATCTTTCCATCCTGATAGGTCTGACCTCAATTGGATTCTCTGAGAGAGATTTATGTCAAATGTCGCAACGTGACCTGTTTTGGGATAAAACAGAAGAGGGAACTTGTACGGCGTGCCACGTGTTACTGTTTGAACTTCGGCCTCTGAAAAACTTTTCTGAGGTAGCTCGGCCTGTTATCTTTCCATCCTGATAGGTATGACCTCAATTGGACTCTCTGAGAGAGAGTTATGCCAAGTGTCGCAACATGACCTGTTTATGAGATAATACAGGAGGGCGAACTTGTACGGAGTTCCACGTGTCATTGGTTCAACTTCGGCCTCTGAAAAAGCTTTCTGAGATAGTACAGACTGTGTACTACCTGTCACTTTTTACGAAATTTCATTTGGAGCTTCTTATCCCAAGATATGACCTTTTTCCCAAGGTCACCTGATTTTGACTCAGATCTGGAAGAGGCAGAAACCCTATATTGTACAGATCATAAATCACAAAGTACAACGAATTAGAGGTTGTACTTTGGACACAAGGTACCTGGAGATTTAATATTCGTCCTGTAACAATTTCAGATCCGAAAAATTCTCCAAAACGGATTTATAGCGAAAGTGCTACGATGACTGGTTTTTGCTATGTAAAACCCTAACCTTCAAATTGTCGTAAGTAAAGCAAGTGTCTTTACTGCCATACCTTGTCTTCCTTCAGGTTAGCTCTGATACCATGTTAAAATTCAATATGCTAAGACAGAAAATAGCAGAATTACATTCCATTTCACAATAATAGCATATACAGGATCACTGAAGAAACAACAAGCACAGCATAAACACAAGAGACAGAGATTTATCTTGGGAAACCCTCATGGGGTAGAAAACCCAGCAAAGCTTCCTCAATATAGATGACCAGAAATATACAAAGATGAAACCCTGAGACATGATCTCCTCCTCCACAATAGCAGACCTCTCCTCCACAAGTGCGCTATCCTCAAGTGTGTGAGTGTATCAAATGAGGAACACACCTCCTCTATTTATACACTACTCTGATATGTATTTTACACAAGTACATGTAGGCTCGTATTTAACCATTAGGTTAAATACCCCATTATAACTGACTGGGCTGACCCCCACATGGTGGGTCTAATAACCCTAGTTACCACACCCAACTCGGAGGAATAAACATCTCCGGATTTATAGTATAATCACATCGGAGGTATAGAACATCTCCGGAATAAATAATATACAAATATAATATTCTTTGAAGTTACAATATTTCAACAGAGAATTCCTTATCCTGTCTTTTTAGGTCCGCATAACTTTTTTGGCAGTCTTGAGCCACCTTTATATTTTTCTGCACCTTCTGGACTGTTTGTTCCATATCCCGCAGCAAATCCGGTCCTACCAACAAATGATCGACCGGGCTATCCCAGCTGACTGGGGTAGTGCACTTTCTTCCATAAAGAATTTCGAATGGGCTCATTCTTGATGATGCTTGATACCCGTTGTTGTAAGCGAACTCTACCAGATGTAAATAGTCCTCCCATTTGGTGGGTCTTTCTATGACGTACATTCTTAGCATATCTTCAATAATCTGATTGGTACGCTCAGTCTGTCCATCCGTTTCAGGGTGATAACTCGTGCTGAAATTTATTCTTGTTTCTAGACCTGCAAATAAGGATTTCCAGAATTTGGAGGTAAATTTTACATCCCTATCGGAAATTACCATTTTTGGTACTCCGTGTAATCTGAATATTTCTTTTAGAAATATTCCTGCAATATCTGCTGCCTTGTAGGTGGTTCTTACCGGAATGAAATGTGCAGATTTGCTAAATTTGTCAACCACCACCATTATAGAGTCATGTTGTCACTGTGTTCTCGGCAAACCTGTGATAAAATCTAGTGAAATCACTTCCCATTTCCATTCAGGAATTGGTAATGGTTGTAATAAACCAGCAGGGTGTCTATGATCTACCTTCACCCGTTGACATTCCAAGCATTTAGATAAATAATCAGCTAGAGCAGTTTTTAATTTAGGCCAAAAGAACTGTTTTCTAAGGGCTGTTATCATTTTTTGATACCTGGGATGACCTGCAAAAGGGGGTTTGTGCATCTCATTTAGAATAAATAATTTAACTTCTGCAACATTAGGCATGTACAGCCTATCTTTGAACCAAATCAGACCTTTCTGATCAATGCTTAAATCTGTCTCGTTCATGTTTATCTCATTTTTCTGAATTTTACTTCACAGATTTATGTATTCTGCATCCTGGTCACTTGCCACCCTTATTTTATCCATGAGATTACTCTCAGGCTGACTCATTATTATCTCGTACACTTCGTGGTTCCTTCGACTAAGTGCATCTGCCACTGTATTTTCCTTACCCTTTATGTGTTTTACATCAAAGTCGAACTCACTTAAGAAGGCCATGCACCTTGCTTGTCTGGCATTAAGTCCTGGTTGGTTAAATAAGTTTTTGACGCAAGTATTATCTGTTAGTAACAGAAATTTCTTTCCCAGCAGGTAGTGACGCCACATTTTCAGTGCGTGCACTACTGCCATTAATTCCAAGTCATGAACCACGTAGTTGCGTTCATGCTCTTTTAGCTTCTGTGATTCATAACACACAACATGTCCGTCCTGGGACAGTACTCCTCCCACTCCTTCTTTGCTAGCATCCGTACAAACCGTGTATTCCTTACACGGGTCTGCTACTTTTAGAACAGGTGCTTTGGTCAACAAATCCTTAAGTTGCTCAAAACTTTCTTGACACTTGTAAGACCAAACAAACTTAATCCCCTTTTTCTGTAGCGAAGTGATGGGATAGGCGATCTTTGAGAATCCCTCAATGAACCTCCGATAATAACCAGTGAGTCCCATGAAAGACCTAATATCAGCTACATCCTTCGGTACTGGCCAATCTGCTATGGCTTTTATTTTCTGTGGATCAACCGAAATTCCTTCTTCAGAAATTATATGGCCTAAGTACTGAATTTCTTTTTTGAAAAATTCACATTTCTCTAATTTAGCATACAACTGATGATCCCTTAAGGTTTGCAATACAATTCTGATATGTTGTTCGTGTTCTTCCTTCGACTTGGAGTATATCAAGATATCATCGATAACAATCAACACAAACTGGTCTAAATATTTGTTGAAGATACCATTCATTAAACACATGAATGTGGCAGGGGCGTTGGTTAGACCAAAAGGGATTACTACAAATTCATAGTGTCTGTATCGAGTACGGAATGCGGTTTTACTGATGTCTTCATTTTTAATACGAATCTGATGGTACCCAGATCGAAGATCCAGTTTGGAAAAGACTTTGGCTCCCCCTACTTGGTCGAACAAATCATTGATTCGTGGTAAGGGGTATTTATTCTTAACAGTTACCTTATTCAATTGCCTATAATCAATACATAGTCTTAGAGTCCCATCCTTCTTCTTGACAAACAGGACCAGTGCACCCCAAGGCGAGACACTAGGTCTTATATACCCTTTTTCTAGTAATTCTTGAATCTGAATCTTTAATTCCGTCAATTCAGGGATACTCATTCTATAAGGTACTTTTGACACTGGTGATGATCCTGGTAACAGTTCAATAGAGAAATCTATTTCTCGTTGAGGAGGTAACCCCGGTATTTCCTCTGGAAATACGTCTAGGAACTCACCTAAGACAGGATGCTCTACTATGGAAGTCTGACTTTCATTGAGAAGTAAATCAGATACCCTTACAGCGTAAATCTTGCATCCTTTTCTCATGCACTTCTTTAGCTGCATAGCAGAAATCTACCTAACAGAGAGAGGTTTCTGTTTTCCAATCACTGTTCGTAGAGTTTGGTCTTCCGCAATGTAGGTAAAGTTTTTGGTAAAGCAGTTCAGCACTACCTTATATTTTTCAAGCCAGTCCATACCTATTATCATGTCGTAAGATCCTAAAGGAAACACATTTAAATTAATCTTTGTTTTGTGGTCCTGTATTTGAAGTTCACAATCAGATATGTATTCAGTTACCTTCCTCTTTGCTCCTGTAGCTAACTGAACTAACCAGGGTTTTGGGTGCTTTACCTTGGTGAGTTGACAGTGCTCCATCATCTTGGGAGTGATGTAGCTTAAAGTTGCCCCAGGGTCAATTAAAATAGTACAAGTATGGTCAGAAATTTTACCTTCAATTTCCACAATTGTAGATTGATGATCTGCCTGTCGGTCCTCCAAGGCTGCATTAATTCGGTGATAACTTTTCCCAATGTCTCCCACCGTGGATGCTTCTTGCATATTATGCAGTACCCTGTTTGTTTCATTGTATCGGGGACAATTCCTGCGTAAATGGGCTTCGCCACATTCCCAGCATTTCAGGGGCTCCTTAGGAGTACCGATACTTCCTTTTATTCCCATGTTAGGGGTTTTAAAAGTTTTCTGCTGTAACTGTTCATTTTTGGGAAATGAATTTCCTTGGAAGTTTTTGGGCATGTTCCTGAAGGGCGGGGGTTTGTAACCTTTCTTCCGCTGGTTAAACTTCTCCTGTTTCTTGTCCTTCCATGCTTTAGTAGTATCATTCCTTTGGTTGTATTGCTCGTAACATAGTCTGGCCTTTCTCAGTGCTTCTTCTAAAGTTCTGGGATTGTCGAACTCAATTCGATCCTTATAGGACTGCGGCAGACAGCTTAAGAACCACTGTACCTTCAGTTTTTCTTCCTTGATATATGGAACGAACCGTAATAAATCTAGGAATTTATTAATAAGATCTTCCATCGTCATTTGACCTAGCTTTAATTCGTAGAATTCCTTGGTTTTTATTTCATAATAACTTTCTGATAAATACTGTTTCTTGAAATATTTTTTAAATTCCGACCATTCGAGGTTCTTTTCTTTCAGTCCCTGGGAAATCTTCAGGTCTTTCCACCATATGCTAGCCTTCCCCTTCAGGTTGTACACAGCCATTCTGAATTTCATATTACTGGAGTAATTGTAGATTTGAAAGTATTTTTTTATGTCCAGTAGCCAGGCTTCTGCTTCTTCGCCAGTTTTTGATTCTCCATCGAAGCTGGTAGGTTTTATTTTTTTGAATTCACCCTCCAGGTGGTCAACCTTTCTTTTTCCCATGGTCTTGTCTTGATGCTCAAACTTATGGGTCTCATTGGAGGAATCTCCCTTCTTATCAGCGTTCTCGTGAGTCTCCTCTTTCCTCTTAGTATCCTCCTTCTGTTTTTCACCATTATTCCTTTCATGAAGACTCTGCAGCAAAATTTCGTTGATTTCTTGTTGTTTTTCCTGAGCTTTCTTCAGTTGCTCATTGTCTGCTTTGAAGCTCTGTATCTCCACGATCAGGCTTCTCATGGTTTCTAGTACCTGACTTGCTTCCGATTGTTCTGCTGTTCTCGCCTGTTCGTTTCCTTCGAGCTCTTCTTCGCATTCCTCGTGTGAAGTCATCTGAAAATTTAAGCTGAAACATATACATGCAACATCCAAATATATATTATTAAATTTCATTTCCTGTGCAACAAAAACTAGGTGTTTCCAAGGTGGCAGGGTTGAATTTGGCTCTGATACCATATGTAACATCTCCATAAATTTTTATTTTTTTTGTTTCGTTTCTTTACTGTAACTGAATGGTTCTCTATTAACAAAGATTGAAACCAACAAATAAAGATCATTCGTGCACTGGATCATGCTTAACTGCTTACTCTTGTAATCCTTCCTACTGGTAGAGGAGTATAATGGTTGTCATGCCGCTTACTTAGCTACGGCTAACAACGCTCCGTATTTAATGTGCAGGTATACCTATATTACCGGGATTTCTTCATGGACGCAGGGAAGAGGATTATTAATTAGAAGTGACTCATTCTACAGGTTTAAATACAATATGTGTGTTCATCAGTTCTCTTATTTATCCCATAATATAGGTAAGGCTGTGAGGTTAATGAATCCCACCAAGGTAGGGATCACTCCATGTTTGTTGTAAAAAGAAAAGGTTCCTTGTGTAACCCAAAACCACCCTATAATGTGTCTCAAGGGAATTTAAATGTTTATAAATCGGAGGTCCTCAAATTCCATGATCTCGTTTGTAAAAGATAGCCTGGTGTAACTCTTTTTCTTTTGCAAGTCCTATGCCATGACTACCCGACCCATTGAAGTGTAAAACATTTGTATACCAAGCTTGACTACGTGAATTTCTGGCCACGATAGGGATACTATGCCTGGGTAATGAAAACCTTTAATTAATCTTTATGGAAGTTTACCCTTTTGATATGTATATCCAATGCGGTTATTCACATGGTGGTGACTAGGCTAAAAATTATCTGTTGTAAACAACTTTCACTGTTCCAGCTTGGAATCAAGGTTGTAATTTTTCCACAATCCTGTAGTCTAAGCTTCAAGCGGGGATTTGACATATCCGGCATGGTACCTTACTACTTAACTCGGTCATTAAGAAAGAATGGTTCACAGCTCGAGATATGGTCTTGATGCCTGCCAGCAAAGCTCATCGTAGTACTGAGTCAGGTGATACTTATTAAACGTAATGAATGAGGAGGTGACAGTACCCTGTACTCAGCATTGGTTTCCTGGTTTCCTGAACGAGCCAAATACAAAAAATGTTACAACTCTTTACTACTATTCGGGCATGGTTGTTTGCCTCTCCAGTATTGGGGCTGAGGCACCTTACAGAAAGTTGAAGCAGCAACGATGGTTGCTAGTCAGGAAAAACAAGGATGAGCACGCGCTAGACTGTTACCTGATGTTTTTTACAAGGAAAGAAAACTCGTAGCACAGACTATTGCTGGATAGTGGCTCTCAATTTATTGCATGAAGGAGCCAAGTCAAGGAACTCTGTCGCAGAGGTAGGAATTCTTATCTAATGATGCAGACTTTCTTTATCTGGTACAAAATGTCAACTTTCCTGGTTACTAAAGTTCTTTATGGTGTTAGTGGCAGGGTTTGTCGATCCCTCTAGGTGCTGGGCGAGTTGGGTCTGCTTCTTCCGGTAAGCAGCATCGCTCCATATAACCTTCACCATTGCATTGAAGGATTTTGAGTGGGGACCTCATCGGTATTGGTGGAACCAGGGTTTAGTAATAGATAGTTTTTTTTTTTTTTTCTTCTGAAAGAAGTTTTTCCAGTTTTCGTTTTGGGCTTCATCGCCAGGTTTTCAATGTAATAAATTTCAGTATGAAATGTTGGCCTTTTTATTAAGACTTTTGATCGAAACCAGGAGTTGGGACTTGTAATTTCTTTAATGTTTGTGTCAATATGCATGTGGTTTGGCTTCCCTGCCAGGGTTTCAATGTAATGATTTTTAGCACGAAATGTTCACTATTTAAAAGGCTCTGGCTGGAATACTGTAACTGGAATTTATTTTGTTTAAAGTCTGAAAAGTTCTGTCTCTAATCGTGATATAAAAGTTAATAGCTGGAACAACAACTCTCATGCACAAATACAACCTTTGGGGTTTTCAGGCCAAACAACCATGACTGCCAAGATCGAACCCTACCTGGATGTAGTATGCTGCAATACAATACTTAAGGGTTCTAAAGATAGGAAGTCTCTAGTCGTTGAGAACTATACCAGATGTACTGTTCCCATATCTCAAACATTAACTGTTCGTGTTTCCCTAATTTAATCTGTAGTTTGCAGTATGCCTTTTTAAATTTCGATGGAGTCTGAATTCCTTAACGTTTTCCAGATTTAGCCTGTAGTTTGTAGTATGCCTTTTTAAATTTCGATGGAGTCTGAATTCCTTAACGTTTTCCAGATTTAGCCTGTAGTTTGCAAATGCCCTTTTGGAACTGCGATTGAGACTGAATCCATTTTTATAATGTCTTTTCTTAAAATGAAAATTAAATTCAATCCCAGAGATTTATCGTGGGATATGATTATGTAGATATTACCATTTTTTCTTTTTATGCGACCCCGGGTCAACTATATCGCTGTGCTTCTACGATGAGGGAATTATAGAGGAAGATTTTGGGATTGAATCAACCTCACCGTACCGCCAGAAATTTAACTAGGTTAACCCTAAAAAATATACGATTTTTGATCTAAATGTTTCCTATTGTACTGTCGAGAACTCACATTTAAATGCATGATAATATTATTAAAATCCTGAAAATTCCTTCACAGAGGTATTTAGACAGAATATAATACTTCTAGAATCCACCGAGACCGTCAAGCATAAGTCGAGAGTTATCTACAATTAAAATCGACCTGTAAGAATGGAGTCGATATTGAAATTGACATCTGAAAGGAGTAAAAATTGAACTATTAAGGTAATTGAAACCAGAAGAATAGAATGAATCTAAAACAACCTTTTATTACTATTTCCATAATACATAGTTATACAAATGTAAATTTCTTAGAACTAATACGTAGTTACACAATGGGATTTTCTCAGGTCTAAGGTAATTCTACTTTTTATGTCAACGGGTAATTCTGGTAAAATAACTGGAATGAGTTTATTCCACGGATTTTACTAAACATTCTATACTTATAACAGATCCGACATTAATAAAAGAAATATAACAATAGATTAACAGAAGATGCATAGAAATCTGTAATCTGGAAACTCTGTTTTCTCAGATCTAAGGTAATTCCACTCTTTATGTCAACGAGTAACTCTAGTAAAACAACCGGTACGAGTTTATTCCATGGATGTTACTAAACATTCTATACTTATAACAGATCCGACATTAATAAGAGAAAAACCTAACAATAGATTAACAGAAGGTGCTTAGGAAGCTGTAATTATAAAAACCTGGAAACTTGTCAACCGAATGTAACAGGAACAGCCACGTTCCTCCCAACCATAGATTAGATACAGACTCCAAGTCTGTCCGTAATCACCCCCGAGCCAGATACATGCATAGGAAGTGTGGACAGTTATCCTCAAACTCAGTCGTGTTTCCTGAACCCCTTGCCTAACACAGAGTGCTCACACAGCAAGTGTAATTCTCTTCGGCATACTCAGCAGCGTCCTGCCTCCTCAAATATGCCATCCTTTTATAATTTGCCTAGGTCTTAACATTAGCAGCCAATTCCTCATGGAATTTTCGCAGCTAATCAAATCCCTGATTTTCATGGTGTGTCTAGTGTCTTAAATACACTTCTGACACTTGTTCTGGTTTCCCAGAGGCTAACTCTAACTTGTCCCCCACTCCTCCATGCATGATCTCCTCATTTAACTTGGCTGTTCCTGCTCATCCTTGTATTAAAATAATAAAATTGTTTTCTCACAACAGTCCTTCTAGGACTTAAATCAGCCGATTTTTCCATCTGGCCTCCTTATTGAATAATCTCAAAAATGCTAAAACAAATACTATATATATATATATATTTATAAACATATATATATATTTTTTTTAAAAATCGAACATAATGTCTTTCATCATTGGGGGAGGGACGTCACATGTATACTTGTGATAATAAAGCACACACAAAAAAAAAGTTAAAGGTTTCCATGAATTACAAATGTTGTGTTGCACAAAAGAAAAGGTTATGAGCGATAACAGGTGCGGAAATCGTGGGAACTTGAAAAAAAAAAAAAGAAGAAGATCAAAACAAAGATTACAAAGCGAGCAAATGTGGAAGTGAGATCATGAGACAATTTGTTGAACACCGAGGATGGTGTTATTCTTAAGGGGAGGACGATGTAATATCCTTTCTTTTATTCCCATATTATTGTTTTTTTGTAATTTAATATTGTACTCATTTACTGATGATGGATGTCATGGTGGTGCCTTAGGAACCTAAAGGAAAATAAACTGCTAAGGTTCACTTGATGGTCTAAAGCTCTTAGGTATCATCTTAAATAGAGGTAAAATAATAAAATAAGGAAACTAATTAGTAGCATTGTTTTTTTTAAGTTAAATAAAGTTAAATGATCTCCATAAGTATCATACTTGTCTTAGTCAAAGCATGAAATGCCAAAGATTTGAATCCAGGGAAACCTAGTTACTATTGATGGTGTTATTTTTGGTTCCTTAAGAACTTTAAAGAAAAGTGAACTACAAAGGTCCACGTCTTGAACTAAAATTTTTAGTGTCGTCATCCTAGAATTACCATAGGGGTTATCATGTGCAATCCTTCTTTTAAAATAAATACATGAATTCCTATAAATATCTCTTAACACAAGCTAACCTTGATCCTCATTAAAAAGACAACCAATCATCTCGGATATGATTGTTGTAGTAATTCGGTGAATAATATATGAAATGGATTAAGGTTTCCTTTACAAGTTGTCCTTTATCCCTGTGAACAAATTTAAGAATTGTTCTGTATGAATATATGTGTATATTCTCTCATGATTAAATTTAAGAGTGTAATTATCTATATTATATTAAAGCATGCTATTTCATTTAAAATATATGCTTTACGTGGGAGCACCTTAACCTTAATAAGAGCGTTACCCCAGTAGCAAACAAGGGAGGAGTGGTTCGTGGACTCACTTTGAGTTTTCGAGAAGGACGTGTGTGCCAAGCCTTTTTATTTTTTAATATGGCTATCTCGGCGAGAGAAAACTGGAGTTAGGCTGCGTTTCTATCGGAAATTTGCCCCAGGTGTTACATAGAGCATTCTATGTATTGCCATTTGGTAGCATGAAACAAAATGAATCTTATTCTTCCTTTAGTGGAGTCTTGCTGGAGATCTTGGGGGAAAACGCAGACGGATTTTCTAAAGCGGGAGAGCCAAATTCTTTATATTATTTATATGTGTTTTGCATAAGGCATTGGGGCGGCTGGACTAGAGATGTGGTGTTAAAGGGAAGGGACATTTCCCATGGAGCCTGATCCTGAATTGTTTGCTCCCATTTTTGTAGTTTCTATGTTGGGGTGGTTCGGCTCTGTGTGAGCGATCCCAAGTTGAAAACTCTGTGTAAATTCTGTTTATATACATTTTTCGTGTAAGGTTATAGTCGATTGGAGAAAACTCATCTTTCCTTCTGATAGAATCTCTGTTTTCATATATATTCTGTTTGCTGCTATCAAGAGGGGTTGTAGTGTTGGTTCCAGATTAAAAATGAACCCATGCTCGGGCATTCAGATTTTTGCTTGAGACGGTGATATGGAGAAATAATAATAAGATTCAGTAAGAAGCTGTAATCATGGTATGTGAAGTAGATCGGGAGGATGCTAAACATTTCCAATGCATATTTCTGGTAGGAGGTTCCATTTATTTGTATGCTAAGCAGATCAAGAGAAAGTTAACTACACTAGAGTTGATCCCTGGTAAGAACTCTGTTTATTTTTATAAGCAAACTAGATAAGGAGAATGCGAATGAATCAGAGTAGATTCCTGGTATAAAGATCAATTATTTATTTATTACTTGGAATAGAAATATCTATGTTAAACATTAGTGTGATCCTTGTATAACAATCTAGTATTATTTAATTATTTTGAACGGGAAATCTCTGTTAAGCACCAGCATTGAATCCTGGTATAAACATCTAAACTATTCGTTTAACGGATTAGAGAAATTTTGTTGATTTCAGTGTTCCATATAAATAATAGGCATTAGCTTACATCTATTAACTCCAGCGCAGACCCTATAAGTCTTAGAGTGTTTTCGGTGTATTGATCTAGTGCCTTAATGTTGCGTTGATCCCTTTGGGAAAGCCCTATAATCTCTGAAAAATGTATGTCTGCGTTTGATCCTTTAGGGTTTATTTCTTTTTTAAATTTTGGTTATGATCTTCCTTAAGAACGATTGTATGATCTATGGGAAATAAATTTTGGGATCTTGGTATTATGAGACAGTGATCTAGTGCTGGTGAAGGTGCTTTTAAAATTGTTGAACCCCGTCTATAAACTTAGTAACACACAGCATCCATAAAGAAAACTTTGTAAGCGATCATGCTTCGTAATTAATCCTGCTTTGTTAAAGTTCCTTTGGGTACAATCGATCGAGGTACTTTTCCTTTTATATTCTGCGTAGACCCCTTACAACTTGGATAGCACCCATCTCCGTGGAGATTTCTATGAGCAAACATAGATAGGGGTACATTTTATTTCCTTCCCCGCCTATCAGGTTTGTTGTTTAATATTTGAAAGAACGTTTGCATTGGACAATTAATGGATTGACCCTGATCTTTTCTCTTTATCGATTGTTGTATTGAAATTGTTTTTTTTAGTCATCAACAAGCACAGTGATTTCAGTCTTATCTATAGGATTGGATTAGGAGGAAAAACCTTGCATATTAATCAGAGTTAATAAGTCATATGCAACCTCCATTTATAAATATATAGTTATATATAAAAGATTATTCAAAAGTACAAGTCGTGTACTCCTCTAGAAAAGAGTAAAGTACTTATGTTATATATGTAAGCAGAGGCTGAATGGGCATCAATGGGAAACCTTGGTTATTTCCAAGTTTGCAGATGATTGGGAGGCTTGGAAGAAGCAAAAAAGAAAGTAGCACATAAATTACGGAAACCATTGAATTGTATATTGTAATTCCTTTGATTTTTAAATAATATATATGACAACTCCTCCCGTGGACGTAGCCCAAAGGTTGGGTGAACCACATGTATATTTGTCTCTCTTGTGTTTGAAATTCATGTGATTGGTGTGATTTACTTGATGAAAGATGTACATTCATATCTTGTGGTTGCAATTAATGTGATTTACTTTATGAAAGATGTACATTAATATTAAGCTCAAGTGATGCCTTCATAGGTTTATTTCATGTAGGATATTTAAAAGGGGATGTTACAACTACTTTAGTAATTGACATAATTAGGTATGTTACAATAGTCAAATGAGATATTTTATATTACTAACTTGTGAAGTTGGTCGATGTTATGTTCTCAACATAACACCAGCATTATATGGAGATGTTACAAGGTCCTATGCACGTAGAATCCACTATAAGAGGAAGGTCCTCTAAACACCTTATGCCGACTATATTATTAATGATTGATTGTAAAGAGAATTCTTTTAAATTCTTATAAAATACGGTTTGAGTTTATCTTTTGGGGATGTTACACATATGGGTTTTAAATGCTTATGGGTTGAAAATATGCAATTTCTAAGAACTCAATACACCATGAACATTTCCCATTTCCAAATCATGTGTTCCTTTAGAGCCCTTTAAATAAACTATAATTTTTGAAATACACACAAGAAACTTGGTTATTCTAGCTTTATGGCATCTAGAAATTGACACACTAAAACCTAAGAAAATAACTTCCATCTTATGTATAATTATGGGATGGATACTTGTGGCTAATAGGTTGACTTACATGGGTGTGTAGAACTCATAATCACTATGATAGCCTTATATCCTTGCTTCCATCACCTAGAAGGTTGAATTGTTAGGTGATCACTTCCCTAGACCATTGAATTTTATTCATCATGGATGCTTGTTAGAGATAAGATAATATTTTGGTTATGGAAAAGAATAGTGACGTTTCTTTCAATTTAGTTATTTATTTGCAAGTATTTTCATGGTGTGGTGAAATTCTAAATATGTGTCAAACTCTCTATGTATATCATTGTGCATTTTGAAAAGGTTAAGGTTAAAGTGAAATATTTTCAACATCTTCTCAAATACTGGAGTGGGATTTGTTGTACTATGAGAAAAAAAACCACATATCCCACTGTGTACCATATTTTCATGATCGAAGTCATGATATTGTTGAGGCCTCAACCAAACCCCAAGTTAGCATACTTGGTAACCCCTATTATTTATAAATTTGGTCTTAATTTTCATTCTCAACAAGATTTATGATCTCTTTTAATTTGATGATATCCTTGATTTCGTTGATGATGATATTGAACATAATGAATAATCACTCTCACCTCATAACTGCATGCAAACTAATGTTTTTGGATCATGCTCCAAGATTGATTCATTGCACAAAACATATTCCTAATTTTCCATAAAAGGTTATTTTATAAAGTTTAGGTCTAAGGTGATTTAATGTTAATTGCATTTTTCTTACATAAATTTTATTATGCATGGAGATATTTGGGCTCATGAATGTGCTTTGGTTGGTTGAATGCTTATGCCATTTCTAAATTTAGCATGTCTTTATGCCTCATGTGTTTGTTTTTAGATTCATTTTCGTAGGTGATATCAAAACACTAATAGATCACATAGTCATATATTGACAAATGTAAGATTTTACATAGAGCTATATAGCTCTTTAGCAAGTCATAAAAGTCCTAGTGACATTTACATAGGGTAATGCTACAAATAAATTGAGAATAGGTTTTAAAATCATATCATAGTGAAGTTGGGATACATTTAAAGCAATTATTTATAGCATAATAAGGAAAAATGCATAATTGTATCACATAATTGAGAGTTTTTGTGCCAAAATCTAGACATCATGGATAACAAGAATGGTGCATTAAATGATGGAATCAAGGGTATTGAGGAATCCATGCACAGAAGTTTGATGTTCAACTTCATATAATTATAGTATATGCCTTATTGTCATTGGAAGCCTTACAGATGAGTTTTGTGCCCAATCTACAATTTTACTAAGTGTTTCTACGTAGGTGCACATGGTTCCTACAAGACTTCTTTGTGAATTAAAGTTTGACTCACGAAACAAGATTTGAATGGAATCAAGCCACTAGTTCAAATACTATATAGCATGGATCAAAGACACAAGAAGAAAGTCAGGTTCCCACCAAATGGCTTTCCACACAAAATCATTACTTTCGCTAGCAAGGCACTTTGTACATATTTTGGTGGTGTATCATGTTGATTTTTTAACCACCAAAAGGGTCTACCTACATTTTTTTTAGGAACATGAACTCAAAACAATTTTTATAATTTTTACAATTGTTCTTGCAAACGGGGTAGTTTTTGCTTCTTGATTTATTTAAAGAAAATATAATGAGAGTTTAAGAAATGTAATCAATGTTGATGGATAATTCAAATTATGTGGAGAATGAAATGAAGATATAAATATAGATTGAACAACATAGAGTTATTACATAGACGACAATATTACAATGAAACCCAAATTCTATTAATGGGTGAAATAGAAAAAAAAACATTGCTATATGCAATGGCTAGAATGGTGGCAACTTATTTATTGAGAGACATGTTTTTGCGATGATCAATTACAAGAGATTGTTATAAGAGGGAAAAAATCTCTCTTAACATAAAGTGTAAAACCTCAAGAGCAAAAAAGAGTAAGGATTTAAAACCCTAACCCTATGAGATGAGGTGACAAAAGGAACAAGGTCTCAAGGATCAACCTATTTTGATACATCAACATACGAGGGCCATAAATTTCACATACAAAACTCTATTTGAAGTTTTTCTTAAACCATTACAAAGATTATTTTATGCTTTATGTGTTTGTAGACCACCCAATCAAATATTATGGGCTTTGTAATTGTCAAACACCCATGGAAAATGCCTAAAAAATGTGCTCACAATTCAGAATCTAGTAGCACTATTAACATGTAGAACCATTTTGAAGTAGTCCACGAGGTTAGTGGCCACTAATATCCACATATACCAATGAACATTTTAATTTATTGCATGTAAGAATATTAAAACTTTATTTTCATGTTTATTATTTTTAGTTATGATTAGTAATTATAATCTTTATTTTGATGTTCTATAATGGTTTTAATTATTTAAATTATAATGACTTTTAGTCATTATATTGTTGTATTAGTAGTTTTAGTGAAATATAATTATTTTCATTTTTTTTGGGTAAGATTAAAAAAAAATCATTATTATAATTTTGAATAAATTAAAAAAAATGGTTAGTATTTGAAAGAGTTAATTTTTTCGCAAATCCAATTGTTATTGGAAATAACTCATTCTATGTCCTTTAGATGAAATGAATATATATATATATATATATATATATATATATATATATATATATATATATATATATATATATATATATATATGCTTTTGAGATTATATTATGTTCAATGGAATTTTAGTATGAATGGCAAAGTATTGGATTCATTTGATATTTCAGTTCTTAAACAAATAGTGTATACATGATACATTCACTTGTCTAATTTAGAAATGGTTAAATATTCATTTTATTTGTCTAATTTAGAGATGACTAAAGATCACCATAAATCCATCTTAAACGGGATTTATGAAGCACCGAAAGGGATCCAATTTTTTTTAAGGTGTAATTTTTTATCTCAATTTTTTTACACATTAAGAGAAAAATTACATATAGATTCTTGATATATAATTTCTTTTTTGTTATTTAAGTGGACATTATTTACATTTTTATTGTTTAAGTCCACATAATTTGCATTTTTTTTTTATAGCATCCCTTCATATTGAATTCTAAGTATCTCACTACTCTCAATACAATTAAAGTCCACTATAAAGATTTAACTTAAAATGTAGTACTTTTCATCATAAATAAATATACCACATATTTTCAAACAATGTAATGTATACATACACAATCATTTTCCAATTTAAAAATGACTAAAAAAATATAGTATATACTTAATAGATTTATTTGTTAAATTTATAAATAACTAAAAATTAAGATCTATTATAAAAATTAAAATTTCATATAAAAATAATAAATACAAACCATATAAAAATTAAAATTTCATATAAAAATGATAAATACAAACCATCTTCATAAGACTCAAAAGTCAATTGTATCCTCGAATCGTGAATTGAATTTAATTACAAACCTATTTTCCTTAACGGTTTTGTGTAGGCCCAACTAAAACTACACTCATAAACATAAACGTAGAAAAAGTTGGTGTTTAAAAAAGCACCAAAAACTGACCGTTTCCATAGCGGTATTTTCCTTAGTCGTTTTGTGTAGGCCCAACCAAAACTCCACTCATAAACATAAACGTTAGAAAAGTTGGTGTTAAAAAAAGCACAAAAGGCTGACCGTTTCCTTAGCGGTTTTGTGTAGGCCCAACGAAAACTACACTTGTAAACATAAACGTTAGAAAAGCTGGTGTTCAAAAAAGCACAAAAAACTGACCGTTAAAAGGTTGAGATACAAAATGGAATGTCGAAACCCTAAATGAAAGGTTGTAGAAGAAACCCAAATGGTTGTTAACATTTCATATTTCTTTTGTTTTTTCTGCTATCATGAATTCATGAGACTGCTCCTCTCATAGTTGTGCGGTGTGTGGAGAACTATTTTGGAGGAGCTCAACTGGATTCGTTTGTCTTTCTCTCTCGACAAAGATCGGCCGCGGCATGACTTCCATCAAGCTACCTGATAAGGCTCTTCACGACAAATTATGAAGCAATATCTTCCGTTACTTGTGAGATTGGTGGAACGATGATTACTATGAAGCAATATTTTCCGTTACCTGTGAGATTGGTGGAACGATGATTACTATCCGCTTATTGACAAAGCTCGTAATATAGAGATTTGATTTTTGTTTGTAAAATGCATAGCATATTTCAATTGAATTTTTACTTCATCTGATTTGGTTTTTCATTGTTTTTTTCCTTTCAGGTCTACCAGTTTAGAAAGGGCATAACCTTATGTGGAGATAACAAAAAGGAAGGGATTCAGTGAGTTTTTCTAATTTTTGGGGAGGTTTTCAGCTCCATCGGGGCAAATGAAGGGATTCGATTCAATATTCTCCAGGTTTGGATTATTTCTCTCTGTTTGTTTCAGTGATTGCTTACATAAATTCAAAATTAAAAGACAGAAAAATGTTCTTAGTTATAGTTTAATTTTTGTGTTGTTGAATTTTTAAAATTAATTTTAATTAAATAAGACCAACAACTCTTAAAATAACACGACAGCGCTTGAGGAATTTAAGAACGTAACCAAAATCAAATATAGCAAAGAATTCCATGCTATTCCTAGCCTTTCAATCCATTTATAGTGCAGCATTCATGTTCCATGCTATTTCTGTTCATTAAATTTTGTATCCAATTAATTAGTTCTTAACCAAGGATAGATGATATTATGACGTGGATGCAGCTACATCTCTCTGTCTTCTTATGAGTATCCCGCGAGAGGTAGAAACCCAGCGGAAGGTCTATGCTCTTTCAATTTTTCCACTCTCTCTTCATGAATGAATGATGGCTTTGCTCTTTAGGGTTAGGGTTTATTAGCTTAGTTTAAGTGGTTTTGAGATTTATATCTCTTAGAAGTAGTATAATTAATTAAAGGTATTGTTAATTATTTCTTAAATCAAGGTTTATTTGAAAATATTTTTTTATTGTTTCAGTTATTTTAATTCCCTCCCTCATTTTTAATATGGGTTTT